>ML780027.1:1575500-1635741 GCA_009831015.1 Picea engelmannii | reverse complement strand
AATTATCATTTGACCAATCCGCAAAAGGGGATTTGGTCCTATTACAATAGTCGACATGATCAATCCACAATGGGGATTGATCCAATGAATAATATATCAGATAATAATAAGAATACACTTTGCAGTTACATTATTTCAACAGAATGTTCGATCACAACACTATAAGAGTGTTGACCTCATTTCGTAGTGTATCTCTTACTTTTGATCGTTGCTTCAGACAAGCCATGCGTGATAGCTCTAAAGACGCTACTGTGATGATTATTCGTGCTATTGTTTTATCTACTATTATCAAAAGAATATTACTCTTGCTTGTTGTTTTGTTGACCTTGTTTCAGGTCATAGGTAATAACCCTAAGGAATCTATAGTGAAGGTTGCAGAAGGCAACATATTATATGAGACATGAAACAGACTATGTACATGACCATATACACTCATGCACCAAAGAAGATGAAGAAGAAGCTATCTCTTGAGATTCAGAGTATCTCATATGAAGATTGATTGAAAGGAGCAGAAGGCTCCAAAGATGACTGAACATTAGAACGGGAAGCAGACCTCGTTTGAAGCTTGACTCAGTCTTCAATATTTAGACTTGGTATGCAAATAAGAAGAAATCGATAGTAATCTTGATCTCAGAAAGGATCAGATGAAGAGACAACTTCCAGGACCAGAAAACAAATCGTAACTTCAGAGACTCGTAGGAGACATGAAATCTCCGGGATGATTCGCTTGTTTCAGTGACAAAGAAGGAAGCCGGTTAGAAAGACTAGGATATGGTTTCTTCCGTGAGATGAGAAGTCAATATTGACTTCCAATATTGATCTATATAGATCAAACGTGTTACAGATGTACAAAGCCTGATGTGTGTCTAGAGGATTATCCCAGCAAAGGGGAGAAGACTATGACGAGACACTTATTGAAGAAATAGTTCCAGACAACCAGAACAACCATGATTTATATATTGTATGAGATGCAGGGGGGAGCAATCCCCATATTTAAAACTGAGTGACAGTTGGTGCAGTACAGTAGTTGGGTCATGGAGACATGACTACAATGAAAGATAGAGTTACCTCCATGAAAGAAGAAGAGCTATCTTCAATATCAGTTATTGAGCCACTCTCAGTTTAAGATGAAACGGTTGTCATGATAGAACAAGATGAGTTACTCTTAGATTTTAGCAGCCACAGTGAGAATGAAACAGTCATTCTCAGCCTCAAAGCAGCTGCAGGTGCAGAATCCCAGATTCCAGAAGGAACAGTTGTAGAGAGAGTAGAGGACATACTCCCAGATAGTGAGACAGATAGTGCCTTACAGAAAGCACATAGAGCTAGCACATGTTTGTGCAGATTGAGTTGTCGCTGAGCAAGTGTACCAGATTGTTACAATGTAATGAGAAAAATTGATTTGAAGATTGAAGATAGAAAGACTCATGTCTGCCAGTTGAAGAAGGATCTGCACGTGTTGAAGCAAGCTCCTAGAGCTTGATATGGCAAAATTGACAGTTTCCTGACGAGCTTGGGCTTTACCAAGAGTAAAGCAGATTCTAACCTCCACTTCAAGGTTATGAACGATGAGCCGGTGATATTGTTGCTGTATGTGGATGACTTATTCTTAACTGGAAAAGAAAAGCTCATCACCGAATGTAAGAAGAAGCTCGCTTCAGAATTTGAGATGAAAGACCTTGGCCTAATGCATTATTTCTTAGGTCTTGAGGTATGGCAGAGTCTAGAGAGATTCTTCCTTAACCAAGGGAAGTATGCAGTGGAAATCCTGAAGAGATTCGACATGTTGAAGTGCAAGTCCATGAATACACCCATGGAAACGAAGTTGAAGCTACTGGTCGACACTTTGTCAGAATTGATTGATGCCACACTGTATAGACAGATCATTGGATCACTGATGTACCTGACGAACACCAGACCAGATATCTGTTTTGCCATGAACACTTTGAGTCAGTTTCTGGTAGAACCCAGACATGTTCACCTAGTTGCTGCAAAACATGTGATGAGGTACCTTGAAGGTACAATAGATTGTGGTCTCAGTTATGGTGGAGATCATGATTTCACATTGAGTGGGTACACTGATTCAGATTGGGCTGGAAGTATCTCTAACAGGAAGAGCACTTCAGGATGCTGTTTCAGTTTGGGATCAACCATGATCTCATGGCAGAGTAGGAAGCAATCCAACATTGCTCTCAGTACAGTGGAAGCAGAATACGTTGCTGCGTGTTCTGCCAGATGCGAAGCTATATGGCTTCGAAAGTTGTTGATCGGTCTATTTGACCTAGAGATGGAAGCAACCACGATCCTATGTGACAACCAGAGCTGCATAAAGATGACAGAGAATCCTGTATGTCATGACAAGTCGAAGCACATAGAGATCCGATATCATTACATCCCTGACATGGTGCAAAGAGGAGCCATAAAGCTCCAATATGTTAGCACGGATGAACAGGTTGCCAATGTGTTGACAGAGACTCTATCTCGTGTAAAGTTTGAGCACTTTCGAAATAAGCTTGGTATAGTCCGAAAGGACCTCCCTTGAAAGGGGGAGTAGTGTTGTGTTGAGATGTGCCTAGTACTGTGCTTCCAGCTTAATTCCTGTGACGTAAAGCCAGTCTAGTTGTTATGTTGAGATATGCCTAGTACTGTGCTTCCAGCTTAATTGCTGTGACATAAAGCCAGTCTAGTTGTTGTGTTGAGATATGCCTAGCACCGTGCTTCCAACTTAATTGTTGTGACGTAAAGTCAGTCTAGTTGTTGTGTTGAGATATTCCTAGTACTATGCTTCCAGCTTAATTGCTGTGACGTAAAGCCAATATAGTTGTTGTGTTGAGATATGCCTAGTACTGTGCTTCCAGCTTAATTGCTGTGACGAAAAGCCAGTCTAGTTGTTGTGTTGAGATATGTCTAGTACCGTGCTTCCAGCTTAATTGCTGTGATGTAAAGCCAACCGAGTACTATGCTTCCAGCTTAATTGCTGTGACGAAAAGCTAGTCGAGTACCGTGCTTCCAGCTTAATTGCTGTGACGTAAAGCCAACCTAGTACTGAGCTTCCAGCTTAATTGCTGTCACGTAAAGCCAGTCTAGTATTGTGATTCTAGCTTAATTGTTGTGGTGTTTCTAGCTTAATTGCTGTATGGTGTATCAACCTTGTGTTGTTATTGATGATGAGGATGTATTAGTTTTACACTAATCCATGTCGATGCAGTTGATGATGATATTATTTTAGCTTTAATGCTGAAGATGATGATGATGTTACCTTAGCCTCATACCGACGAGGATGATGATGCTACTCCAGCTCCATGTTGTGTTGATGATGCTCTAGCCTCTGTGCTGTGTTGATGATGAGAAAAACTTCCGATGATTTATAGATACGCCAGCCAGTGTTCCAAGATGATATTGATGATGCTGTCCTCTCACCCACCTGATGCTGTTGATGATGTTGTCCTCTCTCTCGCCTGATGCTGTTATAGAATACCCTTCTTGTTAAGGGGGAGTGTTGAAATAATGTAACTGCAAAGTGTATTCTAATTATTATTGTTGTATTATTCATTAGATCAATCCCCTATTGTAGATTGATCATGTCAACTAATGTAAAAGACCAAATCCCCTTTTGCGGATTGGTCAAAACATAATTGTAATAGGAAGAATAAGAAGTCGGCCCCAGAATAACCACCCAGATTGAGAAGTCGGCCCTGCCAGTGAAAAGACACCTTCACACGTGCTGGAGTTGTATAAATAAGGAGGCTAGCGCCTCATTTAGACACACACTCACTTGTTCATTGAGGAGCAAGTTTTCGGAGCTGCAGTTGACTGTTGGAGAAGAGAGAGAGAGAGAGAGAGAGAGAGAGAGAGAGAGAGAGAGGTGCATTCTTGGGAGAGGACTTTCTGTATTTGTTTGAGTTATCTCTTGGCATTGTATTGGCTATCTATAATAAGGAAGTTTTGCTGGGTTTTCTCCCCCATGAGTGCTTCCCAGGATAAATGATGTGTCTCTTGTGATTTTGTATTTCTTAGTGATCCTATCTTATGCTATTGTTATCTAGTGAAATGCAAAGAACTCTAACAATAGCTTAAATCTTAACACCTCCAAAGGCTATCGATCCCTCGTAAAATCCTCACAGCTCCTCTAATCCTCATGTCCCTGCAAAATATGGGTTTGTCCACCTCGAGGAAGCTCCACGAGCCCTCTCTCCAAGCCGCTATACCTCCACGCTGAAGTAGAACCACAAAGATGAAGCTCAAATGAAGATCCCAGATGGATCCTCCTCCTTGTCTAGCTAGGGTGGATATTGCACCTCCGAAACTAAACCACAATGGAAGGGTTTTGCCAAGGCCCAAAACCCCAACGAAAACCTTGGCTCACAAGAGCACTCCAAGCAAGAGATCAATTCAAAACATAATGAGGAAAGGGGGAGCGCTACCCCTTCTTTTATAGTTCTTCGATGCCCTTTTTTCCCATCTTGATCTTTCCTCTTTGACTTAATCCAACATGACCCTTATTCCCCTTTTTACTTTTCACTTAAAGTTACTCTATAACCCTTTTAACCCCTTTTTAATGCCAGAAAGTGGTTAATTGGCTTTTAAGACATTTTCGGATGCCGGAGTTCCCTTTCTCATCAACCCAACCTTTAGAGCTTTTCGTCCCAGTTCCAACGAGCTATTACACTAAGGTGTCCCTTCAAACAATATGATCCAAATAACACCTTTAGTGCATTTAATTAGATTATGCTTAATAATACCCTCAAATTACGGGAATCGTCGAAATGCCACGGAAACAAGAACAAACTGTGCGGAAGTGATCCCGATGATGAAAGATGGTAAATGGACTAGGCTGGCCCTCATATAACTCCACCAAATCCTCCAAGCTTACCGATAACATAACCTCACCCTTCTGTCTAGGCTGACACAAGCCTTGGAAGTCATCTCCAACTGCAGAACAGGGGAACCCAAAAATGGGGACATTACATTTCTTAATTGTCCGATCTGCGGAATTTTTACAGCCAAAAACCATTTAGTATAAGAAAATAGTTAGTATGGAGTGTTTGAGAAGATAGACTGATTAACTTGCGCTTAAGAACCTGCTTGCCACAAAGTAAATAATTATGGTATTGTGCATGATAAGTCAACATGAGAAAAGAGAGGTGATCCACAGTGCACAAAGATACCCAAGTAGAGCATAGTTTGATGTAGTAATGAGTGACAGTGAACCTTGTATCCAGTACATCATCCTAGAGAGCTGATGGCTACTGCGGCTGGTTACTCAGGTAGACCAGTAAATGGATGGTGCACCATAAGGATGCTTCAATTCATGGTTATCGCAGTTATCGAGACTGTTTATCCAGGCATTCTGGTTCATATCATGCAGCTGTGATCTAGAACATTACATGTGCTTCGAGATCAAACCAAGACTTTTGGGTAGGAGGAGGTGTTGCAGGAGATTGTTGATACATTATTTTGTATAAATTCTCTTTTGATATATTACTGTATGGTCATTATGTGTATCATTGAGTGGTTAGTTATGTATTTGATTGAATAGCCAGTTGTGAGGTGTAAAGTTGTAAGGTGTATAAAACATTGAAAAGACAATGGAAAAACTGGTCTTTTATTGCCTTCATGTATATCTTTGCTCATTGCTTATTCATTCTGGTAATTGATTACATAATAATTTGCAAACTCAACAATGGTTTAGCATTGGCCCTAGAATTTCTTGTACGTATTTTAGCCACCAATAATCTACCCATATGACTCTTCTGATGATACTCTCTATCCTCAGCTTTTGTTTTGTTTTTTCAATGTGATAATTTGCTAACATGGAAATATAGAAAATGCTCTTATGGAAAATTAAGGAAATTATCAGTATGAGTTGAATAATTTACTAGTGTTCCTGCTATCTCTGAAATAAGTTGGAACATTTTGCAGGGGATTTCCTGTTTGGTTACGTGACATCCCTGGTATTGAGTTTCGAACTGATAACATGGCATTCAAGGTTGTATTAGACATTTTTGTTAAAATTATGGCATTTTGTTAATTTATCAATCATCTTTATGTAGAATAATTTGAGTGGGAACAACTAGTATTCTTATGGATGTCAGTAGGTTGTATACTGTTTTCTTTAATTAGTTTAATATTTTTCTGATGTAAATGCTACATGAAAGAACTTTTGAACATACAGATGTAAGGTACTTCTGTATCCTCAAACATGACTTAAGTAACTCCTTGAATTTATTTCTTTACTGTTTTACATCTCTATGTTTAAACTTAGAATTTGATGAATAAGAAGCTATGCTCGTTCCCCAACTTTCTCACGATTATGAATTCTTTAAACTAAAACTCTTGGATTTTTTTCTCCAGGAGGAGATGGAGAAATATGTCACGATGATAGTGAATCTCATGAAAGTAGAGAGGCTTTTTTCATGGCAAGGAGGTCCGATTATCTTACTCCAGGTAATCACCTTTATATGATTATAGATGTATATTTAAAGGCAAAGATTTTCCTCTGCCAGTGTATGCTTTAGAAGTAAACCTGTGCTGAGGAAGGTCACTCATTTGATATTTGTGGAGGATCCAATTGCTGACAGGACTTCATCAAAACAGTTAAATTCTAATATAATAATTGATTCAACCAAGTGTAGTAAAAATATTCCCAAAAGAAACTTGTCATTGGAAATAGGTTATATCAAAGAACTAAGACAATGACTGAGTCTATTACTTAGCATTTTGACTCCATTTCGTAGTCACCTGAGATAAAGTTTTTGGTTGCTTGTATTCTAGATTTATTTTATGGACAGATTTGTTTTTCGTGAATTTCATAACTTAGGAAAGCTGTTTTAGTTGATTACGAATGCTTAATTATTGATGGCATAATTTTGTAGATTGAGAACGAGTATGGGAATGTTGAACAATCATTTGGTGAGAAAGGAAAACGTTATGTAAAATGGGCTGCGAGTATGGCAGACAGACTAGATGCAGGTGTACCTTGGGTCATGTGTCAACAAAGTGATGCACCATGGAATATTGTAATAAATAATTTCTTCAACATTTCAATCTTGAAAATACATTGCAGTGTTAAAATTTTGTTTATATGGAGATCATGCCTTTGTATATAGTTGATCTTACTTCTAATCATTGGCAAGGGAAAATTAATGTAAGCAATTTTTGTCTGTCTTTGTACTTGTGCTTTTGTTTTATAGATGCACATAACCATTAAGTTATTCTCATACATCTAATTGGGAAAATGATATCATGTTTAACACAGTACTGACAACTGCATTATTTTTTTCTTTCTCCTTCAGATAAATGCATGTAATGGTTTCTACTGTGATGGTTTCAAGCCAAATGCATATGACAAGCCCACTCTTTGGACTGAGGATTGGAATGGATGGTATGCTCAAAATCTTCTGGGACTGCCCAAAGGCTTATACCTGATACAGAAAAAAGATTTTAAATGGCTGCTTAGTGTAATATCTTGTGTGCAGTCTATAAGTGCTAAATTATTACTAATTATATGACATACATTGGACATAGTCTTTTCTTTCTCACGGATGTTTTATCTTTTCTTTCACATTTGTCCAGCCTGAAATGCATAGTTAGGTTTTTTTGAAAATAAGATAGATGTAACAATTTCATAGCTTAGCACTTGTACAAATAGATAATTCAAAGAACACCATAATGAATATGGCTTGTATATAGCAGCTTTTACCTCTAGGAGAATATATAATAAGCCAACAAAAAAGTTGGATACCCAAACATCTGATGCAACTTGGTAAATTGGTCACCCCCTAGAAGTAACAATCAAAGTTACACAACTTGGACTTAGCAACCACTGGGAAACCCAAAATGGAGAGTGTTACCCCTCATATGTGCATGAGTGGTAATTGTGTGGTTTTTATCACATGACAGATTTTCAGGGGTATCTTGCAGGGATGCTGATGGACTAGAGATGCTAACCTCTTATTTTTGCTTGAGGAAGGTACATCTTGGTTAGGCATAGTGATGGCTGTGGATACTCTTACTTCACCATGATGTTGACTGGATTAGGTGTCTTGGTTCATGTTGCTTTCTTCATAGTCACATGTGATGGATAGTGGTGGTATATTCCTTGGTGTTGATTGATGGTGATGAAATGCTCCTAGATGCTATGATGGTGATAGCTCCTTGTGGTTGTCTTCGTGTCTTTTAACCAGCTTGCTTGATGGTGATAGCTCCTTGCTTCATGGTATTGCTCCTTGCATATTATGATGAGATGCGGCTTTGTAGAGGAGTGCCTTAGCATTTGACATGTCTATTGTATTCATATGGTGATGATTAATCAGATAGACATTGAGTTTCATGGAGCGCCTGTAGATTTTTGAGGAACTATGAGGGCTGCCCAACAGGCCTGTCTTATGACCTCTTGTTGGGCTCTAAGTTTAGTTATGCAAATCTGTCCTTGCTGCTGTTTTAGGACAACAAACAGGTCTGTTTACTTCTGCCAAGAATTCTGCCCTCAATTGATGGATATATGCTCTTTTAAGGTGCCTTTGCAAGTGGTTTTAGTAACACAATGTTAGCACATGCAAACCTCAAAACATATAGCACTCCTCTAGGATCTTAACAAGCTCCTACTGCTGATCTAAACTCCAAGCATACATGAAAATTGAACACAAGTATTTTTGGTCAACATGACCCTGGATAAAACCCCCTCGGGAAAAAAGCAAGACCTTGGGCTATGGAGTCGATTTAAGAAAACGATAGAAACAAATGACTTAGTGACTGAACTTGAGAGGATAAAGGGTAAGTAAGCAACAGTCTTTCAGTTTAAAAATCGTTGTGTGTGGTGAGAGAAAAACACATGAAGCAACTCGGAGCACCACTGGGGATGAATTCAGAGTTCGCTTAGAAGAAGCACAGTCGTCTAAATGGCGCGAATCTAGAGCACCGCGCGGTGAATTATAGATTCGAAAACACGTTCCGATTTAGACAAAATATAGATATGAATATAAAGAACACAGGAAAGCACGCATGCAAAGAGAGAATACAATACATCAAACTGCTACAATTAGAATCTTTTCGTCAAAGCTTCAGGACCTTTGCATTAAGTTTCAGTCGAATTCAAAAACTACATTCAATAGTCACTATCTGCACTATTTTGCCAACCAATCTGGCTTACATTGAAAAGACTAAATATATAGACAAGGGTGTGCCGCTCGGGCTACCCTGCGCTCTAACTACTATCCCTAGAAATTAGGTTTTGACTATTCTTTGCTAGATGACTCTTCGTATGGCACTTTACTAAAAATAGGAACTGATTGTACTTGGTCGCACCATAACCGCTCGTCTTTGCCACGACGGTTCGATCATCAGCAAGATCTCGTCGTTAGAGAGTGATGTGTCGATTTAAGAAAACAATAGAAACAAATGACTTAGTGACTGAACTTGAGAGGATAAAGGGTAAGTAAGCAATAGTCTTTCAGTTTAAAAATTGTTGTGTGGGGCGAGAGAAAAACACATGAAGCAACTCGGAGCACCACTGGGGATGAATTCTGAGTTCGCTTAGAAGAAGCACAGTCGTCTAAATGGCGCAAATCTAGAGCACCGCGCGGTGAATTATAGATTCGAAAACACGTTCCGATTTAGACAAAATATAGATATGAATATAAAGAACACATGAAAGCACGTATGCAAAGAGAGAATACAATACATCAAACTGCTACAATTAGAATCTTTTCGTCAAAGCTTCAGGACCTTTGCATTAAGTTTCAGTTGAATTCAAAAGCTACATTCAATAGTCACTGTCTGCACTATTTTGCCAACCAACCTGGCTTACATTGAAAAGACGAAATATATAGACAAGGGTGTGCCGCTCGGGCTACCCTGCGCTCTAACTACTATCCTTAGAAATTAGGTTCTGACTATTCTCTGCTAGATGACTCTTCGTATGGCACTTTACTAAAAATAGGAACTGATTGTACTCAGTCGCACCTTAACCGCTTGTCTTTGCCACGACAGTCTGATCATCAGCAAGATCTCGTCGTTAGAGAGTGATGTGTCGATGCTTTCCTTTGACAGGGTATCTGGACGATCAAGTGCTTTGTCAGACTTCTGCCACCCATTGTAATGACCTTGATTTTTGCCGTGTGATCGTTTGCTGGGGCATGCATGTGGCGGGTGACTGCAGACTCTCGCAGGTGTTTCCAAAATGATGACTTTAGTTAGGGAACGACGCCTCTCTTCAAACTGTCGCATGTCCAACGTACACTTGTCCTTTGCAATAGATGGGATTCCAGCGTTGCGTGTCGTATGTTTGCCACGCGGTATCGATCAGAGTCCCTACATCTCGGTAGGAAACAGGACATGAGGAGACAAAATCCGTGCCACGTCTGAGAGGACAAAAACGGACCCGGTTAATCATGCTTCTGGTCTCGTCTGCTGTTTTGATACCCGAAGCATTCCCCTGAGAGACCAGTTGCGCCTTTTTGGATTCATTGCTTGCCTTTGCAGAACCACGTTCCCTTTCAGCTTCTGCTGCGCGTTGGCCAGAGTCGCGCGAACGTTTTCCATGGCCGGTCCACATTCCTTGAAGTGCTTTGCATTTCTTTCTTCTGGCATCCTCTGTGTTTTGCGCAGCTGGATCATTGTATCTTGCGCTTCCCTGAGCTGCCTCTTGAGCCAAGTCACGTTTCCTTGTTGGCCTTGTGATGCTGACGCTTCGAGGGTCTTCGCTGCTAACTGTTGTCTCAGCTCCCTGTTTTCCTGGTATAGCTCAGCGATAGCGAGTTGTGTTTGCTTCAACTGCTGCGACGACTCACGAATATCCGTGTCTGTCCTCCTCCTTTTGCCACAACTTTCTCGACTTGGAGCTTCGACAGGTTCTAGCCGAATGGCGCGCATGAGTAACTCTTCGGCGACCGACTTTGCGTGCGGCTCGCTCGGGCCTTGGGCCTCCCCGGTTTCCTTGTTCTTCCTTGGCCTGCCCCTTCTTTGGGGTATTGACTGCTAGGGGGATATGGCTTCCAATGACTTTCCTTCTTCCGCGACCCTTCCTATTTTTGCCTCCACGCGATGAGATGTGGATTTTTCGCGGGTAGATGGGAATCTCCTCTGGGGTCCCTGGGGATGCCAGCTGTGAGTAGAAAGGAATCCCAGTTGTTTCTCAATTGCCTCAACTCCTCAACTATCAACAATTTAATCAGCGAGACATGAGATAGTTTCTTCTTTGGCTGGTTTGTTTCAGCCCGGACATTGTCTGCCATTTCTTGGAGACTTCGGTGCAAGAAGAAAGGCAGATTTAATGGTTTCCTTCCTGTGAAATCCATCAACAATCTGATGTGATGTGGGTGTATTCTGTCAAACCTTCTTTCACAGGTGAAATATTTTCTAATCGCTCTCAAGAACTTCTGAAAAGGTTCCTGCAAATATCGACTTGGAATGCCCGCTTTGACCTTCCCGTTTAAACATCCTGGCTTGATAAATTCCTCGTAGCATAGCACGTCCAAATGCATGCCTTTAGACCACCTTTCTCTGCGCGAAGGGATCTCTGTTGCGGTTGACAGGGTTTCCTTTGTCACTTGGAATGTACTTCCCGCAATTACTGCGCAGAGCCCGTTGAAACTGAGTGCGAACTGTTCTGCCAACTTTACGTTGAATCCTTGGATTTTCCTACAAAATACCATGCATCCGACCTGTTCAAAGGATGCTCTGACGTCTGAATCTTCATTTACCAGCGTCAAGTTTTGAGGTTCGGGCCCCACATTTCTGCTGCCCCACGCACCTTTCCTTATGCTCTGGGATGATGCCATGGTGCAACGCGTATTTGTTCTGCGCACGGTGGATTTAGCATGGACCAAAGGCGGTAATCTTGATTTACCCAGGTTTGTGACGCAGTTGAAGGCAATCGACTTTCCAGCCACGAGACACTCAGGGCTTGTGGGAATGATTACATACAAAGCATAAACTTGGATGGTGAACAGAATACATGCAGAGCGATCGAAATTTATAATTGGGCGGGCGAGAGATGGAATCGTGCCAGGGGACATTGAATCCATGGTGACTGGAGGTTTCGAAGCAAGCCGAAGATTTTCGCAGCACATCCCCGCGACGTGTACACTTTGGGGCATGTGAAGTACAACTGATAAGAGCTGCAGAGCATACGTGATACAACGCCGTGATTTTTCATTCTTTCTGACTTCATAATGAGCTGATGATGGTTACTTCGTCTGCTGACGCGACTTCTATTTAACAACTTGCCTCGACCTTTGGCACGTAAAACCTTCTCTTCTGACAGGACTCGACTCTTTGGGAAAAGACCATTACCCCTTACACATGTTTTGGTTCTAACATCCCTTCCCGACTCCAAGGGCCAACCGGCCACTTGCTGACTTCGACCCATTCGTTGTTCGGTACCTGACCTCACACGCTTTGACACACGGACTCTGACTCGACCAAGACTGACTCTAATTGAAAAAATGACGGCGCTAACAACTGGCTCCAACGAGGATGCTATCCTCCCAGTGAGGTGGCAAAGAACAACAGACCAGGTGCCTGACCATTGGGCCTTATTCGACTTCCAGACTCTGAAACAACGGAAAAGAAAAACACAACCTAGACCTTCTTGACATAGTTTCGACTAGACTCAGTGTAAACTTAGGGCCTTCACTCTAGGCTTCAATTTTTTGCTGACACACTGACTCGAAACGCCTTATTTGAAAACAAAAATGAAATAACTATTTATAATGACATGAAAAACCAAACGGACCTTACTGCACTAGATAGTGTTTGAGGAACCTGCCGTTTACAGGCCCCCAACCAGTGGACTCTCCATCGAGCTCTTCTAGCAGATATGCATTGTTCCCGTGATATGCGCAGATTCTGAAATTACCCGTCCAAAGATGATCGAATTTTCCGTGCTTTCCCTTATCTTCATTCCTCGCGTCCCACTTTAGCACCAGGTCCTCCACCTGAAATTCCTCCTGTTTAGAGTGCTTGTCGAAAGTTTTCTTCATCCTGTCTTGGTGAAGTTGTGATCGGTTGTAGACCTGCCCCCTCATCTGCTGCGCGTGAATCAATTGATTTATCCTTCTCTGCGTGTTGTCTGGCTCGACCTCTTGGTCTTGCAACAACTTCCTGACGTGCAATCCCAACGAGGTAGGGAAAATCGCGTCTGCACCATCTACGATTTGGAATGGTGACGTGGAGATGGACTTTTTGGTAGTGACTCTGTTCGCCCACAACGCATAAATGAGTTTCTTATGCCATGCCTTCTTGTTGTCCTGCAGGAGTCTTTTAATGATCTTGGTTAAGCTTTTATTTGACGATTCTGCTAACCCATTACCTTGTGGGTAATACGCTGTAGAATGTCCTAGGGTTATATTGTAATCCTTGCAAAACTTCTCCAGAATGTCCCTCACCTCCTCCTCTCAGAACCCCCTTCTTTCACACCATCAACCCCCACCCATGTCTCATGTTTGTGCTCACCTTCTTCCCAATTAGTAGGCAATCTATCCATTGTAGATTTTCAGGGAAATTATAACAGGGTAGTGGATTGCACAGGGAGCAACATGTATACCAGTACAACAACAGGTCTATTGAGTAGAGTTGAGCCAGGCCCTGAGGTTTCTACTCTCACAACCACTCCTTCTATGGACCCCATTCTTACTTTCTACTTAGTTTTGCTAGCTCATTAAACCTTTTTAGAAGTTACAAGCCAAAGCGAGTTTTTTGTCTTCGAGGATCTCACATGTAACATCCCTAGTTTTAATCCCCACAAATTATAATGTAATTGTATATATGTGATTTAGGCTGGTGAGTCAATATGTTGGGGCGAAGAGGCATATTGATTAATGTGGCCATGGGCCAAGCGATGTAATATGTAAACTTTGTAAATCATAATGACGAATAAAGATAATACCACTGTAGGTGGACACAGACAGAGTAATGGGGGGGGGCTAAGAATCCACAAGAGTGGGAGGGGTCCAAAAGGGGAATAATCACGGGTATTATTCTCCACCCATCTTGCCTAGATTTTACTTTGTGTTATGAACCTTCTATTGTTCCTTTGGATTGTTTCCAAAGCCGATCATTGAATTCCTGTAAGAGGGTGGGTGTGGGAAGTCATTTCAGGAAGTTATTGTGAGCATGGGGTTGAGTACAATCCTCCTTGGGAGGAGTGTGAGTCAAGAAAGCAAGGAAACGAGGAATTCGTATGGAAAAAGGCAGCTTTCAGTCAGTGAGTGAAGAAGTCGAAGGAGTTTGGAGAGTCTTGTATGCAGGGTCTAAAGGAGACCACGAGTTTGGAAGCAGGGGGAGCTTACACAGTTTGATAGAGACATCAAGTTGGAGCAGCAGGGGAGAGCAATCACGGGAGATGAAGATGCAGGTTGTCAGGCTTGCAGTTTGAACTCTCTGTGAGAGAGAGATTTCCTCGAGGGCGGTAGGCTGTGTGCCAGTAGTTTCCTAGCAGTGGACATCTCTGGAGTCCCCAATAGAGAGATTCTTGTTCGACCAAGCACACTGGTGCCCTGGAGGGAAGAGGGGAGGCCCGAGGGACTAAGAGTAGTGAAGGGGGATCCCCTTCCTTGGGTTGTGCAAGTTGTGTGGGGAAGAGAGCTGGGTGGATTGGGATAGCTGTAGGAAGACTAAACGCCTTAGAAAGTGTTTGACTGTGAGGGATACCCTCTTTTGTGGATACATAGCCCCAACTTGGGGGTGATTTGCTACTGAGATCTGGAGCAACAGGTCTATGGTTGGGAGGAACGTCTATCCCGTGCAGTTGGTTGCATCATTGCTATTTAAAGATAAGTGTTGTTCTTTGTATTTATCTCTGTTCTCGTATTTAATTGTTGTGCATTAAGAACTCTGAGTTGAGATGTTGCTTAGTTCCTGTTCATGGTGTTTACTAGTGTTGTTAGATACATGATTGTTAGGTATGCTACACTATGTATTTCTATTGATTATTTTTGGTATTTGAGGCAAGTTTTTATAATGGTCTGCCCAGACGGGTGGTCTGGGTATGTTTTAGAGTTTTTTGCAGTAGGGCGCCTCCATTGGGGGCTGGGGTGTGTTACATCACAGGTGGAATCAAAGAACCTGTCTCTTAAACAAATGCTCCAGGAAAACCAGGTGCAAAACACTCTACAACCACCTAACGATATCATACGTGCATAAATTCTTGATTTCAAGAATAAACGTGAGGAAATTCGAAATCAACAGGTCACTCTTTAACAAGAGACAAAGACACATATTTAATCATGGGCACATGTGGTTAAGGGAAAGGACAAGACCACCCCTCTTGCAGAGGTTGAGGAAGTCGTCTAGGCCAAGTTAAGGGAATAGCGTACTAGGTTAGCTCGAGAACTGAATTTAAAGATCAGGGGACTACCCTTACCCCTTCCTTCCCCAGACCCCATACAGGCTGGTGCCTTATTCTTCGGGATAATCTTGATCTTCCAGATATTACTCTTGAGAGTGCTTTGTTTGAAACTGATTCCACTCTATTCATTTGGTTTAGGTGAGCTGGGGATAGACTTCAGGTGCTATGAGCCAAGTGCAAGTTATTCTTCCTTACCAACATGATATTCTTAGATGAGGATCTCACCCGATCCCAAGTTGCAGAACTAAAACACTCCAGGATGTTGGTTGCAGCAGCACGACAGGCAGGGAAATAGGCAGTCATTCGTAACCTTAGGGTCATCATCTGAAATTCCCCTCCCCCGAGATACTCTTGGCATGGGGTCTCTAAATGAAGGTCTTGTTGGGGGAGGCGACAGGGCTTAGGTATGGAACTAGAATGGATCCTTTTCGTCATCTTCGGGCATGCTATTCGGTGCTCTTGGTACATCCGATATTCTCTTTATCACTGAGACCCATGCGAGTCGTGTCCAACCACTCCCAGGCATAGCAAGCTATCATTGGTTTTCGACTTGTCGACTGGAGACTAGATCTTTGGGTGGTGTTAGAGGTTCAGGCCAAGTCACTTGCTTGATTAGGGACTCCTTCCGAGATAGGGTTTCTCTTGTGGCTTAAGACGAATTTGCTAGGTTCATGTGGATTCGACTCAGTGGATTTACCTCCCTCCCCAGAGACATCTACGTGGCAGTTTGTTACTTCCCGCCTATGTCATCTCAGTTTTCTATTCATAACGACTTTGAGAGAGACCCTTATATGGACTTGTACGCTAGCATCATCTAGTACTTGATGATGGGGCATGTCATCCTACTGGGCAACTTTAATGCCCGCACCTGAGCCGTTCAAATCCCTCTCCATGACTGCTCAGATGACGTGTTTTGCACCCAGAAAACAGATCCAAATTTAGTGGGACTCCAACGAACATCGGATGATGCATCTAGGCCTCTTACAAGTTATGGCAGACACCTATTGCAGCTCGGAGGATCCCATGAACTATGGATCCTGAATGGCCCCCCCTACTTTCTTGAGTCTCGCTTCTTCACTTGTTGACCTCACAGGGGAGGTGCGAGCGTAGTCGATTTTTTCTTGACTAGTCAGACTCTACTCCCCTTCATCCACCAATTTTCGGTGACTCTCCTTTGTAATGTCCCCATTTTGGGACATTATAACATTACAACATTTCAGAGTGTTATGCCTACTCGAGTAGCCAGATAGGGGTGACAGAGAGTTCGGGAGATATTGAGGGGTTTATTTGGGCCCAACTTGTATCGTTCATCATCAGGATCAATTCCGCACAACTGGGCTTTGGTTCTGTTGCATTCCGACGATTTTCGTAATTTTGAGTTATTATGGGTCATATCTTAATTAAATTCACTAAGAAGGTCATAATGGGCATATTACTTGGAGAAACCTCTTAGTGTAATAGCTCATCGGAATCAGGAGGAAGAGTATTACAGGATAAGATGATGAGAAGTGACTTTAAGTGGCCAGAGAAGCCATCAGGATGGATAAATCACTTTTTAGAGGCAAAATGGTTAATTAATTAATTAATTAAGTGATATAATCAAGGAATAATAAAATAAAGTAAAAGTCACTTGGAGGGAAAAGGTCAACAACGAATTAGGGTTTCGGGAAGCTATAAAGGAAGGGTAAAGCAACCTAATTCATTATGNATTGTTATGATTTGATGTTGAGAGTTCCCAGAGGAGGAAGAGAGCCGACCTTACTGTTTTGTGGATTTCTGGAGGAAACCACCACCATTGATCGGTTTCGGTGTTGAGAGACACACCCTAGCCCATCGGAGATACTATCCAGGTATTTCACTGTACTTTTCAGGAGTATCCATTGCAGAGTGTGCAACTTAGCCAGTGAGGGCGCTTGTCAGTTTGAGGGTTTGGAGAGCTGCACGAGATCCGTATCCAGATTGCAGTTTCCTTCCAACCCATTTGAGATCCAGCCAGGGCGCTTCTATTGAGCGATCTATCGTCAAGTTCTGACGGTGGAATCTTGCAGATCGACTCGTTCAGCCATTTAGGGCGCAGCTTTTCCGGACAAACATTTGGTGTTGCATGCAGAGTTTCAGAGCAGATTTGGACAAATCCTTCCGACCCATTTCCTTATTTGGCGAGACGATCGTTTTGAGCCATATAGCAGCAGATTCCGTTGGTGGAATCCTTTGGGGTGCATCCAGTGCTCCAGGAGGTGCGCAAACCCCCCAGGGGTCCAGATCCAGTGCCTTAGAGACCAGATTCAAGATCCGACACTCACCCATTTCAATCTAGAGGCCAGGGCGCTTCTTTTGGAGCAGTTTCCAGTGTATTTCGACGGTCTGAACTTTCAGACGAGTTTTCCAGCTGGTAGCGGTTACCGTACTTCACTGGAATCACATATTTTCGCCGATCTATCCGTGCATGCATCAGATTTGCTATCATCTTTTGATCACGGGTATTTTTATGTTATTTTATTGTATTCCAGTACTGATCCATGAGATCTGGCTGCCGTTTATATTCTATATTTCCAGTAGGCTATTGTATTTCCATGCTCGAACCGTATTATACATGATATTGGGCAGTTGATGTTCTTTACTTCTGCATGCATCCTTTATATGCTGTTTAAACCATAAATATGCAACATGCACATGCAATAACCCACATGCACATGCAATAACCATCAAGATATCAAACATACAACTGAAACGCATCTAGAAACCCCCAGTGTATCAGATCTGCAAGATAGAGTAATAGATAAGTAGCAAATATCTCGATCAGCGGGATCAGGGATATTTCATCCTTGCCTTAGCCAACCACGTTCTCCTATCTTTCTCCCTTTAGGTTGACACCCCCCCTCCCTTGACCCCCCCCACATGGCTCACCTCAGACCACCATTTTCTTTGAGGAGGGTGATCTTGACATATTTACTTCCCATCTTTTCCAGAGGCTGCCACCTGAGTGCATATTCTCCCGCCTTGCTGTTGTCGATGCCAAATACACCTGTCTTTCATCTGCCATTTGGGAACCGCTTTTCAATCCTACCCTGATCAGACCAAATCCAACTCACCTTCCCAGAAAAACTAGATCCTGTCCCATGAACAAGTGGTATGACAATGATTGCAAACTCCTTCGTAGTCAGCTTCGACACGCCTTCACCCACACTCACTCTTCCTACCCCCATCTTAAAGCTTCTTATCGCCGCCTACTTCGCCATAAGAAGCGCCTCTTCATATCCCAAACAAGACATGATTTGAGTGCATCCCTTATCCATTCCCCTAAAAATTTCTGGCGCACCTTCTTCCCTCACCACTCTCCTCTTCCTCCAGACCCCGAATCCATGTTTACCCATACATCCTCTCTGTATGATGTCCCTAGATAGCCCTCAATCTAGGTCACCTCCCCCCCTTCTTCTTGCCACTTATCATAGTTCAAAAAGTCTTCGAAAACTCGCCGATCTTTTAGAAAATCGCGATTTTTTCCAGGGGATGAAATATCGGCTTGAAAAAATCGTGATTTTTTAAAAAGTCGAATAAGTCGTGACTTATTCGTAATAGTCGAGACTTTTTCCTAAAAATCATTATTTTTTAGAAAAAATCGCGGGCCAGTTAGTGGAAATCATGGGGATAAAGCAGATTTTTTGAGTATTTTTTTGTCATTTGTGTTTGTCGCTGTTGGAGAAGGAAGGAGAAGGTCTTGACTCGGTTGAGTAGGTACTAGACGCCACCAATATGCAAGATTAATATTTTTTAAAAGGGTTTGACCAAAAGGGATTAAAAGTTGACATTTACTTTATCTTTCCTTTTTATCCCTTTACTTAAATTTTTAACATTACCATTAATTGTTTTAGGATGTTGTGATGTCCCTTTCCCAATGATGACCCAACAGGGAGTGACTGAGTAGTCTACCAGTTCCCGTAGACTATAGTCGAGCATAGAGGGGAACAATTTCTCTACTTAATGTCATTTCATCAAAGTCTAACCAAAAAGTATCATTAAAAGGGGAAAAGCAACTAAGAGGTAAAGTGAACGTCTAATTAGACAAAAAAGGGGGTTTAAAGCGACTTAAGTGAATAATTAATCATAACTTAAGGAAAAGTCACTTAAGCTATACTTGCCAACGAAGAATTAGACGAAGGAGGGATAAAAGGGATGATTTCGACCTAATTCCTCATTATTGACGATATTGAGTTTAGAAACAGGCTCTAGAGGAGAGAAGTTGACCTCCATTGTTTTGTCGGGTTTTGGAGGAAACCACCACCACAGATTGGTTTCGATATTGAGAGACACACCCTAGCGATCGGGAGGACCACACAGGCTCTTCATCAATATTCAATAGCAGTATACAGATTCAGAGCAACTGGGGCACACTTCAGCAAGGTGAGGACATGAGGGTTTGAGAGGCAATGGGAGTTAGCCAGGCCAGACCAAGGTACATTCAACAGATTCCTTCCGACCCATTAGAGGAGGAACTTGGGCGCTCCTTTTGAGATAGTTATTGAGCCATTCTGACGGGGGAATAGTCTAGGGTGCATTTCCCAGCCAGAAAGTGCACAACACTTTAGGAGATACAGTTGGGGTTCCAGAGGGATCACTGGACCAGATTAGAGAAAT
Source organism: Picea engelmannii (assembly GCA_009831015.1). NCBI lineage: Eukaryota > Viridiplantae > Streptophyta > Pinopsida > Pinales > Pinaceae > Picea > Picea engelmannii. The sequence goes on along the minus strand of ML780027.1, from coordinate 1,615,757 downwards.
CCCTTCAGACCTAGTACAGAGGAGACCGTGGTGCACACATTGAGCCGGCCAGATCCAGATTTCGACGGTCGGATCAACTACGACACACTAATTGGGTTTAGGAGGTGCGCAACCCCCAGGGGAGTCCAACCGGGGTTCATACAGATCAGCAGGGGGAAAATCTTCAGGTTTATAGTCAATGAGAGGTTTTTTGGGGTTAGGGCGACCCATTTGAGAAAGTTTCCAGGCATATTTGAGGATTTTAACCACTAGGGCGAATATTCCAGTCTCCAGTAGCAGTTGCCGTGGGTGTTTCCAGGTGCATGCAGTAGATCGAGGTTTGCATGTAGTAGATCTTCAGTCTCATTCGCAGATCTACCTACTTCCATCCTTCCGGGTATCTTGTCTAGTGTTTTGCTTTGTATTCCAGCTAAGATCCCTCTTTTCATGATCTAGCTGAGGTTATTTCATTTAATTTCCCGCATGCAATATTGTAATTCCAATTATTATGCTTAATAGAAGTTGTTGAGTTGTTCTTTGCTCCAAATCCATTGCATGAATGTTATAAACATATAAACACCAAAAACCCACAATCATAAACCTTCAAAAACGCATCCAGAAACCCCCAGAGTATCAGATCTGTAGCTACATCACTAGCGTAGCAGTAAATATCCAGATCCGAGGGATTTGGGATATTTCAGTGGTATCAGAGCCTTCTTCTTGCCAGCTTGTGAAGAAGCACTATCTCATGATCCCATGATTCCGGGAACAGGTGAAGCATAGCGAGAGGACTGAGGTCACATCGGGGATGAGTACATTCAGTACCGTAGGGGTCACAGTAGAGACAGAAGGGACAGGAACATGAGGGACTACACTCCCTTCCATACTCAGTCAGATACAGAGCCAGAGGCAGAGGATAGCGACAAGGATCATATTAGTTCTGAGACGAAGGCCGAATTAGAAAATACTATGGGCGACAGGCATGAGACACTAGAGGGCAAGGGGAAAGGCCCCGGGACGCCACATGACAATACCCAAGCAATATTAAATGACCTAGCCAGAGGGTAACGGGACATGATGAACGACATAGCACAGATGGCCATCAACACTCAGATGATCCAGAATAGTGTGGGCACGATGGGTGCAAACGTAGCAGGTGGAGCGAGTGGTTCAAGAGGACACCAGGGAGGTGGTGCCAGTGGTTCCAGTGGGTCCCAAGGTGGAGTGAGTGGACATCGGTCTCCTGTTCGTACCTATACATCATCTGGGAGGATTCCCCGACCTTTATATCCTCAATTTCAGGGGGGACAACAGTTGGCATAGCCAGGGTAGTCGGTGGGACAGCGAGGACAGGGGCAGACAGGACCGCGAGACCCTTTTGCAGAGTACAAACGAGACTACTTGGTGTTGGGGCCAGAGTTCCATGCAGACATGAGTTTGATAGAGTACTGTTCGATCAGGTATCGGAACAAGCCTAGGGAGGCATAGCGGGATAATATGCAGACCCAAAACATGGACTTTATCAAGAAGGTGGGGAAGTTAAATATTTCTAGTTTCGACGGTTTGTCTCGATGTTCAGCTCATGCATGGGTACAGAAGTTTGACACATATTTCAAGCTTAACCCGATGATGGAGTCAAAATCTATCAACTTCGCTACATTACAGTTGGAGAGGGAGGCCCATGAGTGGTGGTATCATGGGCTGGTGACCTTGGGTCACAGCCGCATTACATCTTATTTGGAGTTCACCGAGCGGTTGATGGAGAGGTTTGACAGGAGGGATCCAGAACTCCAATTTTGGGATTTGACACAATTGAGATAGATCGGGTCAGTCGAAGCATTCATCACAGAGTTGCAGCGGAAGGCAGTGGTAGTATCCGATATATCCAAGCATAGGTTGGTGATGCTGTTCATAGAGGCATTGACAGAGCTATTGAAGGGTTAGGTTAAGGCCTTCAAGCCTCACACCCTACAGGAGGCCATCTTGCGTGCTAGAGACATGGGGACTCGGTGCAGAAACCCAAGACCTTCACCAAACCCTTTGTACCATAGAGAGACAAGGATCAGAAGAATCCTTAGAGGGATTGGAAAGGCAAACCCAAGCTGGATGATGATACCAGGAGGGAGTTGATGAGAAAGAAGCTCTGCTTCTCTTGCAGAGACCCGTGGGTCCCAGGCCATAGATGCATGGGCAAGGGACAGATCCACTACATTGAGGTGGAGTGAGACAGTGAGGAGGAGGAGGAGATCAGATCAACAACAGGTAGTGACTCAGAGGAGGAGCACGCGTAGGAGTTGGAGCAACCTCCAAAGAAATCCCAACCACAGGTAGAACCACCATCGAGGGGGGAGACATAACCTTATAGGATTGCGAAAGGGGGTAGTACCATAGTAACCCTCTCAGGAGTACCCAGGTATAACACTATTAGACTCAAAGGACTCATACAGGGACAACACATCACAAGATTGGTAGACAGTGGGGCAACCCATAACTTCATAGATGCAACCTTAGTAGCTCGGAAGGGGTTACACACTGAGGAGTTTGAGGGGTTTACAGTAGCCGTGGCAGATGGGTATACCATGACATGCTTGGATATGGTTCTAGACCTAGAGGTCAAGCTAGGTAACTACACAATGATAGATACATTCTATGTAGTTGACTTATCAGACACAAATGCAGTATTGGGCGTTCAATGGTTATATTCGCTGGGAGAGATTGGGGTAAACTACCAGACCTTGACTATGAGTTTCGAGGACACCAATGGGTCGAGGGAAGTGTTGAGGGGCATGTCTATAGGAGCACCCTAGGCAGTGTCAGCAAAGAGGATGGGGAGGATCTTCCGACATGGTGATGTAGCATATGCTGCCGAGTGCTTGATTACCACCAAGAGAGATTCAGATGGTAGAGAGCAGTATCATCTAGAGATTAGGGCACTTCTGAGTCAGTATGAGCTAGTATTTGGACCGTACCACCAGGGAGACCACCAGATAGAGGTTTTGAGCACACTATTGAGTTAGAGGCCAGGGCAACACCAGTGATCACCGCACCTTATAAACACCCTAAAAAATTCAAGGACGAGATTGAGAAGGAAATCAAGGAATTGCTTGCGATGGGGCACATCAGGCCTAACATGAGTCCTTTCGCTTCTTTAGTTGTATTGGTACTGAAGAAGGATGGCACACTGAGGATGTGCATAGATTATTGTGCCCTTAATAAGAAGACGATCAAGAACAGGTACCCCATCCTGCACATAGATGAGCTGATGGACGAGCTACATGGGGTAGTCTTTGTCACCAAAATAGATCTACGGTCAGGTTATCATCAGATCAACATCAGAGAGCAGGACATAGAGAAGACAATTTTTCGATGCCATTTTGGGCACTTTGAGTTCTTGGTCATGCCTTTTGGGTTGACCAACGCACCAACCACATTCCAGTCTTGCATGAATCACATCTTTAGAGGACAACTATAGAACTACCTTTTGGTATTCTTCATCGACATCTTGATATACAGTAGGACGTGGGATGAACACTTGGCACACTTGGAGGAGGTCTTGGGCATTATGCAAGCAGAGTCATTATATGCCAGGGAGTCCAACTGCGAGTTTGGTATGAGAGAACTTCTGTACTTGGGGCACATCATCAGCGAGTAGGGAGTATAGGTGCATCGGGAGAAGATCAAGGCCATTCTGGATCGGCCAACACCCAAGAACCTCACAAAGTTGAAGGGATTCTTTGGGTTGTGCAGTTACTACATGCAGTTCGTTAAGGGGTTTTCACAGTTGGGAGTGCCATTCACTGATATGACAAAGAAGGGTGCTTTTAGTGGACCGAGGAGTCACAACGCACTTTCGAGCGAATGAAGGAGGTTATGAGCACATGGCATGTTCTAGCCCTGCCAGATTTTTCACAATCGTTTGTTTTAGAGTGCGACGCATCAGGAGTGGGGATTGGAGCAGTTCTGATGCAGGGAGGTCACCCCATTGGTTTTGAGAGTAGGAAGCTTAACAAGCCAGAGAGGCTCTATTCTATATACGACAAGAAGATGCTAGCCATCATGCATGCATTAACCAAATTCATGCAATATTTGGTGAGAAACAAATTTGTGGTAAAGATTGATCACAATAGTCTAAAGTATTTCTTGGATCAAAAAGACCTTAGCGAGAGACAACAAAAATGGGTCTCTAAGATTCAAGCCTTTGACTTTGACGTCGAGTATGTTAAAGGTAAAAGGAATGTCGTAGCAGATGCCTTATCCAGGAGGTTAGCGTGTTGTTTGATGATGGATATTTGCATAGACTGGAAGGCACACTTTCTAGTAGAGTACTCCAAGAATAGATTTGCCTGTGAGGTAATGGATGGGCAGGTGGTGGATAATAGATACCGGGTATTGGACGACGTTATTTTCTACAAGGATTGGATCTACTTAATTCCAGAATCTAGCTTGGAAGGGAAGGTTTTGAAGGCACTTGACGACTCACCCACAGTCAGATATCAGGGGTTCTTCAAGACGTACAGGCAGATCAGGGAGAGATTCTCGTGGAAGGGTGTCAAGGATGATGTGCTGAGACACATCCGGGAGTGCACGACTTGTCAGCAGAACAAGTCTGAGCAGACACACCCAACTGGGTTACTTCAGCCTTTACCCATTCAGGAGCAAAAGTGGGAGAGTATTTCCATGGATTTTATTACAGGACTTCCTCGAGTGCAGGGCAGGGACTGGATTTTTGTGTTGGTCGATAGACTGACCAAGTTTGCACATTTATTTGCCATTCCCATAGACTACAAGGCCATCTAGGTAGCAGAGTTGTTTTTCAGGGAAGTCTTCAGGCTGCACGACCTACCTAGGTAGATAGTCAGTGACAGGGACGGGCACTTCATTAGCGGATTTTGGCAGAAACTATTTAGGTTAGTGGGCACAAAGTTAGCCACGAGTACCAACTACCAGCCCCAGACAGATGGACAGACAAAGATCGTCAACAAATGAGTGGGTGGGTATTCGAGGAATTATGTAGGAGGGCAACAACGCACATGGGTGAGATGGTTGCACATGGGTGAGTACTGTTACAACACGACATATCATATGTCCATCCGGATGTCACCATTCAGAGCTTTATACAGATATGATGCTCCTTCCTTTGTGGAGACAATGTTTTGAGATAGCAGGGCCTCGGGGGCTAGGGATTGGATAGAGGAGAGTCAGAGGGTCCTATGGACAGTAAAAGAGAATCTACAGGAAGCACAAAACCAATAGAAGATATATGCAGATAGACAGAGGACATAGCACAGTTTTGAGGTGGGGGACTTGGTTTTTCTGCGATTACAGCCGTATAGACAGTCTTCGTTGAAGAAGAGCGGAGTAGAGAAATTGAAACTCAGGTTCTATAGGCCATATAGGGTCAGCAGGAGAGTGGGTGAAGTGGCCTACGAGCTAGATCTACCAGAAGGTAGCAAGGTAAACAGTGTGTTCCACTCTTCTTTCCTTAAAAAGGCAATGAAGCAACATGTTACCACTCTTCTTGCCTTAAAAAGGCAATGAAGCAACAAGTTACCACTTCAAAGGAGTTACCACCATTGGATGAGGAGGGCCAGTTGGAGTTAGTGTCGGAGGAGGTACTAGAGCACAGAGAGCGTAGGTTGAGGAGCAGGGTCATCTGGGAGTGCTTGATCAGATGGAGGGGACTTCCAGTGGAGGATGCCACATGGGAGGGAGTGCAGATACTACAACACCTAGACTTGATGTTGCTTGAGGACAAGCAATCTTGGGAAGGGAGAATTGTGATGTCCCTTTCCTAATGATGACCCAACATGGAGCGACTGAGTAGTCTACTAGTTCCCGTAGACTATAGTCGAGCATAGAGGGGAACAATTTCTCTAATTACTGTCATTTCCTCAAAGTCTAACCAAAAAGTGACATTAAAAGGGGAAAAGCAACTAAGAGGTAAAGTAAACGTCTAATTAGACTTAAAAGGGGGTTTAAAGTCTAGGGCGCATTTCCCAGCCAGAAAGTGCACAACACTTGAGGAGATACAGTTGGGGTTCTAGAGGGATCATCGGACCAAATCAAAGAAATCCCAGTACAGAGGAGACCAGGACGCACACATTGAGCCAGTCAGATCCAGATTCCGATGGTCGGATCAACTAGGCGCACTAGTTGGGTTTAGGAGGTGCGCAACCCCCAGGGGAGTCCAATCGGGGTTCATAAAGATCAACAGAGGGCAGATATTCAGTTCGAGAGTCAATGAGAAGTTGTTTGGGGTTAGGGCGACCCAATTAAGATAGTTTCCAAGCATATCCGAGGAGTTATTGATATGGCACCTAAAAGAAGTGGGCAAGTGGTCAGATTGGAACCCGAGGGCGTCGAGCTTCTCGAAGCATATCTGCAGATGGCGCAGAGATTTAAAGACGCTGGCTGGTTCAAATTCCTCACCACCTTCCAAGGTTATGACGAACATGTATCTATTGTGTTTGCAAAGAACTTCGATGGTTTCGAAGTGGAGATCGGAAAATTGCTGATGCTGGTGACAGAACAATCCATCGCCAAAGCTTGCAGATTGGTAGTTGGAGGAGAATGATGGTGGAAGAAGGAGCATGTAGTCACATAGTTTGTCAATCAATTTTTGCTATTAGATAAGAAAAACCCGGATTGGAGAAAGGGAGTCCCTTACAGTTGGATTAGACAGGAATGGCACATTGCTTTAATCATCATCCATAGGTATATCACCTGCGAAGATAGATTTTCACTGATTTACATCTACCACATTAGGTTGTTAATGCATCTAAACGGAGACTATCCTTTAAATTTGCCTTACTTTCTACTCAAAAGCCTGGCAAAGATGTCAAAAAGGGTGCAGTCACACCTCGCCACTGCAAAGAGTAGTTTGTTTCATCAAGTCTTAATTAAGACTCTGGTCGTTTTTGCTCTGAGGGAGGTACAAAAACCCTGGAGTTGGTTGATCCAATCCCTAAATCCCGATCCATAGCCCTGCAAACAGAAAAGAGGCAAAGGGAAAAGGGCTGTTACACAGAACAAAGCATTCCAGTTGATGAAACTCTTGTTAAAGAGGAAATGTCCGACATCAGGGTGACAAGAACCAACAGAGGTAAGAGACCCAAATTGGATACAGAAACCGAAAAGTTTTCTGAGGAAGATGTAAAAATAGAAGAAGATTCTGATGAAGATTATGATGTTAAGACCACAGTCAAGCATAAAGCGCCAGAAACCAGTAAGAAAGGTGCTGCAGTCAAAAGGCAAAAGAAGAGATATGTGCCTGTATCTCAAAACCCTAGGAGGAATTCTACTAGACTTACCAACAAATACATGCTAAGGTCCAAAGCTATGTTCTATCCCTCAATCAAAAAAGAATATGTCATAGTTATAGAAGATCATTCCGAGGATGCTAAAGCAGATATCAAACAAAAGGCAGGAAAACCCCCATTACATAAAGAACCAGGAAAAAGAGGTAAGCAGATTGTTCCATCCCATATAGGACCTGTAACAAGAGCCACTACCAGATTGACAAGACCTAAAGCATCTGCTAAAGGTATAAGCAGGGTTCCCGAAAATACAGAAAGCAACCTTGTAGATTCAGACCACATATCAGACATGCCTGGAGCCATGGATTCAGCTAGTTCAGATGAAGAGCACAACTCAATATTGGTTTCTAGGTACCAGATTAAATTGAGAGAGCCTAAGGTTGACATAAATCTGAATGAGCCTGCACTTGCAGATGAGTTCCCCGAATTCAATGTTAAGGTCAGAATTGACAAAGAAAAGATCAGAGAATTCCGGAAGGTGGTGAAACTGCTGAAGAAAGAGAAGGCTCATGTAGAACAATGGAGTGCCAGGCAACAAGAAAGGATTTAGGGTTTCAAGAGGAAGAAAAGAGAGCAAAGAGCATTGCTCAAAGAGCTCAGAGAAATAAATTTCAAACTCTATTGGCATAACATCGTACTCACCACAAAGCTCAAACAAAAGACTGCCAAGGCTACTGCTGTCATCATACCCTCAAGGCTTTATGAAGACTTTTGCACACTTTCAATTTGATGTTTACCAGGGAACAAGGAAAGATTTACTTGTTTGGCTTGTGAAAGGCAAAGACCTCGAAATGTATGACTAGATCAAACCAATCCCTATTTTGTAGGATCGAATGTATTGTTGGAAGGATCATTCGAAGTTAAGCTGTTGAGCAAATATCTATTTTTGGATGTAAATGCTCTTTTTGAGCTAACCTCCCTAGTAGATAGATGCTAATCAGATCTAGTCATTAATAGCATACTAGAAGTTAGGATCTGAGATATTTTGGATAGTTTAAGTAGGCAGAGAAAAAACTCTGTTTAGGTTGAAAAATTGGAGATCCAGAGGACCTTTTTTGAAACTCTTTGTAAGACATTACTATTCTATTTGACACTTAATAGCAAAGGCATATGGATGGTTAGACTCTCTTTTCTACTCTGTTCTTCTCTCTTCATGCTTGATCTCATTATTCAAACTGCAATGCAATTGTTTTCTTGATTATTGATTAATACAGTAAAGAATTTGCCGTGGTGATTATTTTCAAGTTTTGATTTCAGGCTGATGGTCTTGTTTCTTAATGATATTTTGAGATAAGCATTTATGTGAAGTTGACAAATTGAAAACTTCATTTTCTCTTTTCCTTATTTGTTTAATCCATCTATGTGACTACCTTTTAACCAATCAATGGGATATCTTCTGTTCTTATTCTGAATTTCTTGTTTATTTTATAACTTTGAGCCAGTTTTCAACCACCTTATCAAAACCAAACCATAAAAACCTTCAAAACACTTTTGCAATAAATCGATGATGCCCTAGCTTGCCCTCTCACAATCAAGTGCAACTTTAGGGACTAACAATACCTAAAATAATCCCATTGACCTACTTCAATGGTCATTTGTTGGACATTAATACATTTATCTTATCTTATCTTATCTCCATTTCCATTAGTAATTGGGGGTTTGAGGATTATGAAAGAGAGAAGTGATAGGAGATCGTAGAGCTTGGAGATGATTGATGTGGAGCTCCCTTCCTACATCAGGATTTTGTTGACTTGCTTTATTTTTCCTCTGATAGGTGGTCAATTCTTTTTCTTGCATCCTCCTCCTTGTTTCTTTTTGAGAAGGATTCTCAACAAACATTTGAGGAATGGCACCTGAATCAATGCTCTTTCTTTTAATCTGCTTCATTTGTTCCTTAGATACATTAATGCCTTTCACCATGGCGTTATTGATGACATCCCTTCCTTCACCCACAAAATTCATTTTGTCAACCCCACTTGATTCTTCATTGCTTTCTTCTCTTGATCGTCTTAAAATTTCTTTGGCAAAGGGGCATGCATCTTGGTCGTGAGGTTCCTCACAAGCATTGCACCATAACAACATTTCGTGATCCACCACATTATTGTTGTTTAAAGGAACCGAGATTCTCTGATTATGATTTTGGTTCTGAGGACCTCTTGACCTATCCCATCCAACATTTCCCCTTGGCAAATATCTATTCTGCTGGGCCCTTTCTAGTTGCACCAATCTATTTTGCATTGCTTTATTTTTTTGTATGAAATTGGATTCCATGTGCTTTATAGCTTCTGTTAAGGCAATGATGGGATTAGGAGTTGGCTTAGTGGTGTTCATTGCCCTGGATCTTGTTTAATTTTTGATAGGATCTAAAGGAACTGGGTTGATTTGCTTTGCCTGCTATGGTCATGTTTTTCTCAATTTTTATCACCAACTCTTGGGCTACGTTGGGGTTTTGGAGATCCTTTTGTCTCAACTAAAAATCAGGTACCCCTTCAAATGCATCAGGGTAATAAATGAGGATGGCTGCTTCTATAGGTTTAATGTTTGTATGCAATCTCTGTACTATCTGATTACACCTTTTGTTAAATTGTTCTTGTTATCGCACAAGTTGTAGGTTGGGCAAAGCTCGACCCAACCACCAAAATGGCAACAACTAAGGGACACTATACCCAATGTCACCTCGATATAAGTCCCACACTTCGAGGGTGACTACATCACTCTCCGGGTGGCTTAAGGTTGCCAAGTCTTTGGATGCCTGCAAAGGGTGTTTGTACCTGCTCGAGACACAAGGGAAGCCACACTTGCATATAGTAATGCTAGGTGGACAAGCAAGTTAAGCTTGCTGTCCCTAATTGCAGCAATAATCAATGATATATATCGGCACATAAGAGATGATAAGGGCTGCAATATAAGTGCTAAAAGTCCAATTGAACAAGCACAAGACAAGCTAGTAAAAACTAGTTAAGCTCAACAATGATAGAACAAGACTTTAGCACAAAAAGCAAGGCTGTTATAAAAAGCTAACTGCAGTGATATTTATCAGCCCTATGGTTGTAACAAACTTGTTATTACAGTAAGAGATTTAACCACTAAAACTTGCTCAAAACTTGCCAAAACGTGCGTTGTACTTAGTAGATTGTGTGGGCAGATTTTAGGCAATTTTCAATTGTTAAATTAGGAGTTATTGAAGAGTTTGGTTAGGGTTTTCTGCAGCCTTAATGGCTGTAGGTTAAATTCGTAACAACAACAATAAATACTTGGAGAAATGAAATGCCCTAGTGGCTCAAGCAAGCATTTATAGCATAGATTTGATTCCACTAGGAACAACTTCAAAATCATGAAATTTCACGTTTCCCAAAGCAACAATTTTATATCTCCAATGCAACAAGTGATGACTAGTGCCTTTAATGATTTCTACACCCAATGTCACCTCGATGTAGGTCCCGCACTTGGTGGGTGACTAAGGTCACTCCTGGGAGATGATCCCAGAGACCCTAGGGGGATTGGAAAGGATGAAGGGAAGTGTAAGGAGAAGTTCCCCGGAAGGTCAAGTGATGGAAGAAATGAATGATTAGAAATGATGAGTGGAGAGAGGTAAATGGATACCAAGTGAAAAGATAGCTGCCGGTTCACCTGTACCTGCCCGAAACACAAGAAAAACACCTTGCAATGCTATGTGTTAGTGTGGATCAGCAAGTTAAGCTTTCTGTCCTTAATTTGCAGCAGTGGATGTCAGTTTATATCAGCAAAATGAAGCATCCAAATCAGCATATAAAGCACAAAATCAATAGGCAATATCATCAATGAATTTAGTAATCACTTGTGACTTGAACATAGCACTTTAAGACTGAATAAAAGCAAGCTGTTATGAAGTGGATTTCTGCAGTAATATATCAGCCTTATGGCTGTAGCATTTAATGCTGTACAACAACAAGTTTAACCATTAACTAGCACTCAAAAAACAACCCAAAAGATGTGCCTAGTTTAGTGTGTTAGACTAGCAAAGTTAGGGGGGAAATCTATCGTTAGTTTAGGAGTTAGGAGTAAGTTATTAGCTAAGGTTATGCAGCCCTAATGGCTGTAGGTTAGTATTAGTAACAACCAATGAAGTAGTACGAGAATGGGGACGCTCTAAGGGAGGAATAATCCCCAAGGCATCAAGATCACTATCCCAAAGAGACAACCTTAAAACTTGAAAATTTCATGTTTCCCAAGTCATCAATTTATTTCTCCAATGCAATAAGTAAATGACTAGTGCCTTTAAAAATGGGTTAATGGAGTCAAACAAAGAAAGAGCTAGAGGTGCTACCTCCTTGGGGGTGTAAACCCTCTTACTTCCCAAGGTAAGGATCTCTAGCTAGGGTTTGAGCTAAGAGGGTGTATGCCCTTATACTTCTCTTAGCAAACCCTTGTTAAACCAATAGAATGTAAGCATAAAATTGTGGAAACTATGGTGGGGGTGTATGCCCTTATACTTCCCACCATGCTCTAGAAAAATAACCTTGACTTGAACAATAATGATAGCACAATGTAAAAAGCTTACCAATTCAAGGAAAAAGCTAAGACAAACCACCATAAAAGCTAGAAAAAGCCTTCCAAGGCTAGCACATCACTTCCATCAACCAAATATCCAATACTTAGCCATAAACCAAAGCATAAGAGAATAGAAAGAGCCAAGGGGGCCGGGAATTTCAGATAAGTCCTTCTCTACAAGGGAGAGTTATGATTTAAAATGAGATCTTATGATCTCTATTTATACAAAAATTAGCCAACATGGCTTGTCCACAAAAATAAGGAGTAAAACACACGATTAGGGGCCAACAACCCTAATCTTGCCCCCTTAACACAATAATATTAAACAATTCACTTAAAATTTCATCTTTTGCACAAATTAAACCCTAATTAATGATGATGTCACCCCTTTAGGGGACGTTTTGCCACTTTGAGGAGGTCGTTGGTGTTGGAGAAAGATGGAAGGGCCTCCCAAGGCCATGTGTCAATCATCTAGATGATCTCTTCTTGGTGAAAACCCTCTTCTCCTCAAAACGTCCAAGTGCAAGTGAGTGGCACCTCACCACCAAGCCCAAACCCCCAATACCATAACGTCATACTCAAAAGTAGGACGTTTTGCCCCTTCTGGGCAAATCGTTTGGTATTTAATGGATAGGCTAGGTTATCCATGTCATCATCAAGGCCGTTCTAGTCATCTCTCTCTCATCTGGCATGCGGGAAAATGGCATCCAACCCGTGGGCTTGTAGCCCCATGGAATACCAAACTAGGCTTGTTCTCCCAAAATTGTCCACCAGCTAGGTCCTGCAAAAACAAATGGACACTCCCTCCAAGGATCTCAAGTCATAACATCATGATAAGTGGATCCAATCAATAAACAAGCCATCTAAGCATGTGCATCAAAGATTACTGTATCAAACAATTAACAGCTCAAAGACACTATGCGACTTGTCAAGCTTAAGTATGGGAGGGTTGACGAGGTGTCCTATTGGGTAGATCTTGCCCTAGGTCAAGGAGAGCCTCTAAGAAGTCCCTCTCTAAGCCATGTAAAGTGTATGAGGTGGATGGGGTCAAGACTCAATGGGAATAGGGCTCATGACATACTAGGGGTCGTAATGTCTCATTCATGGGTGCCTTTGTAGAGAGTGTGTGGTACCTTCGTTCGCAATGCACTTTTTCCAAACCCATCGTTTGCCTTTTATCTTTCTTTCTTTATATTTTGTTTCATAATAGCACAAGGAGAGGTTGAAGGTCATTGCCTTGGTGTGGTGATCAGATGGTGTCAATGTCACCCATAAATTGTTGATTTTTCACTAGGTTAGGCTCAAGCATGAAGTTTATTCCAATTTTAGCATTTTACTTGAACCATAGACAATTGCAGTTACACCATAAACAATTTGCTGCAGTAATCAAGATCACAAGAAGAAATACCATGCACAAGTACACAAGAAGTATCTTGGGAAACCCTTCTCAACAAGGGAAGAAAACCTAGCCAATCCTTTGCTATATTCTTCAAGAGAAAGACCTCCCACACCATAGACCTAGCACACAAAAGGGTGCTGACAAAACCAAGAGGGCTAGCGCCCATGAGAGGTGCACACTTCAGCCCTAGAATAAGTACTTGCTGAAATTTCCAAAATCACATGTGTGTTGTGTTTCCTTAATGGTGAAATCACCTTTATTTATATTAGATTGGACACATCAAAAGTGGTGTATATTGGCACAACAGGGTCGACCTCAATAACTCAAAATATAATTAATAATAACCATATTAATTATCTTTTACATTAATTATCTTTCACTTTATGGTGGGGCCGACCTGTACCCTTTACATCACAATTAGGGTTACATGTAAATCTGACTCTTAGACAATATAGCAAGGGATCTCACACACCCACTAGTGCTCAACCACTAGGAGCACGTCCACCTGTTCTTAGCCACAGGGACGTCCAAGTCAACAGATCTCTATCTCACTGTGTCTCACAGGAGAATCATCTAGACACACTCACTAGTGCTCAACCACTAGGATCACGTCCAACTATGCTCAGCCATAGGGATGTTTTACTCAACAGATCTCTATCTTATTGAGTCTCACAGGAGAATCATCTTGAGTACCACATCGTCTCAACTCTCTACATAGAGGAGAACTGTAAACCCATCACATGGGCTCCTTCACCCCTCACAGGGGTACACATCGTTTCATCTCAAACGACACACCCATCTCATGGGCATCTCCCCTTCTCAGGGGCACACAACGTTCCATCTCCGTCTCAGAGAGGAACAACACACCCATCTCATGGGCACACCCAACTCATGGGCTCTCTCATAGGCTGACTCACTTAGCTTGTGTCTTGGAGGATGTCTCACGCAACTGTAATCATCAACACTCCCTCTCAGCTTGGGAGGCATTCTCCACCAGGCCAAGTCTCTCACAAAAGTACTCGAACTTCATCTTGGCTGTAATCATCAACACTCCCTCTCAGCTAGGGAGGTATTCTCCACCAGGCCAAGTCTCTCATGGAAGTACTCGAACTTCGTCTTGGCAAGCGATTTGGTGAAGATATCTGTAATCTGCTCATGTGTAGGAAGGTACTGCACGTGTACTGCTTTCCTCTGCACCATGTCTCTGATATAATGATATTTTATCTCAATGTGTTTCGATCTATCGTGAAACATAGGGTTCTCAGAGAGCTTCACACAACTCTGGTTATCACAATGAATAATGGTGGGATCCATCTCATGATCAAATAAATCTGTCAGGAGCTTGCGAAGCCACACTACTTCGCGGACTACCACACTCAAGGATATATAATTTGCTTTTGCGATACTCAATGCCACATAGCTCCGTTTCCTGCTGCACCAGGAAACCATAACATACCCCAAGGTAAAAGAACAACCAGATGTGCTCTTCCGGTCCACTGCGCTCCCTGCCCAATCTGCATCGGCATATCCCTGCAAACTCAAGTCTACACTGGAGGCATATCTCAGGCCATATCCAACCTGTACCTCGTAGATATCTCAATACGTTCTTCGCTGCTATCCAGTGACTCTGTCTTGGTTGACTCATGAACTGACTAAGTACATTCACTGCATAGTATATATCAGGTCTGGTGTTAACCAGATACATCAGTGATCCAATCAGCTGTCGGTACAAGTGTGGATCAATCTCGCGTGAGTCAGTAGAAGCATTATTCATTTTCTTCAAATCCATCACCATTGGTGTAGGCATGGATTTGCACTCTGTCATACTGAACTTCTTCAGTATCTCCACTGTATATTTTCCTTGACTCAGGAAAATCTCATTAGTCCTCTGCCATACTTCTAGTCCCAAGAAGTAGTGCATCATACCCAGATCCTTCATCTCGAATTTAGCAGTCAATGCTTGCTTGCATTCAACAATAAGTCTCTCTGAACTGGTGAGGAATAAGTCATCCACATATAGGACCAAGATTAAGCACTCGTTGCCAACAATATGATAATATAGGTTTGGATCAACAACACTCTTGCTGAAGCCCAAACTCATCAAGAATCCATCCATTTTCTCATACCAAGCACGAGGTGCTTGCTTTAGTCCATACAGGGTTTTATTCAACCTGCACACATGAGATTTCTCGTTGTGTATCACGAATCCTTATGGCTGCTCGATATAAACTTCTTCCTCAATCTCACCATTGAGAAAGGCTATCTTTACATCCATTTGATGTAGTTTCCAACCCATGGATGCAGCTAGTGCAATGATAGTACGAATGGAAGTGTATCGGGCTACTGGAGAAAATGTCTTATCATAGTCAACTCCCTCTACTTGTGAGAATCTTTGGCTACAAATCTCGCTTTGTATTTCTCGATACTTCCATCAATTGCATGTTTGATCTTATAGATCCACTTGGAAGTCACTACAAACTTCCCTTCTGGTCTCGGAATGATATCCCATACATCATTCTTCAAGATAGACTGATATTCTTCTGTCATGGCATCTTGCCATACCTGTTCACCTGTCGCTTCTCCATGACAAATAGGCTCAGAATCAATGATGTGGCTCATGGCTGAAAGGTAGCTCGAAATCTCTTTGGTCTCTTGCTCTCTCGGGATGTGCCTTGAGGGGCTATATGTCCCTCTGTCTCCTGCAGAGTTTGTCGAGCTCAGGCATGCCTTTTATACCCTACTGCAATATCTTTGGGCATATCAACTGGAGCAACTGGATCAACTGGAACAACTGGATCAACTGGAATAATGTCTGTGTCCTTTTGAACTGCTGAAGGGGGAGAAGGTATTGTCTCACTATCAATCTCCATTCGAGATTCTCTGGATCTTTGAAAGGCTATCTCTTCTTCAAAGATAACATCTCTGCTTATCTCAATCTATCTTTGACCAGAGATGTAGATCCAATATGCCTTCGAAGATTCACTGTGTCCCACAAATGTACCCTTTCTCCTTGAAGGGTCTAGCTTGGATCTCTTCTCTTTGGGTACATGAAAATATACTGGGCACCCAAATATCCTGAAGTGTCTAATCTCAGGCTTCACTCTGGTGAAGGCTTCTTCTGGAGTTATGTTCTTCAAGATCTGGTGATGACTCCTGTTCTGAACATATATTGCTGTCATGCATGCTTCTGCCCACAGAGTCATAGGTAGACTCTGATCATGTATCATCGCTTTGGTTGCCTCGATGATAGTTCTGTTCTTCCTCTCTGCAACCCCATTTTGCTGAGGGTTGTAAGGAACTGTGTACTCCTTCTTGATCCCTGCTTCAATATAGAAATTGCTGAAATCCTTGGAGGTGTAATCTCCTCCATTATCTGATCTTCATACCTTGATCTTTCTTCCGGTCAGTTTCTCAACCTGAGCTTTGAATTCTTGAATTTTTGCAAGGACTCCATCCTTGTTCTTCAGGAAGTAAATCCAAGTTTTCCGAGAGTGATCATCTATGAAGAGTACATAGTATGAATATCCATTCAGGGAGGCAACAGTCATTGGCCCACACACATCTGAATGTGAAAAGGATGTGAGGGCTCCATCTACGTGGCTCAATCCATGCTCAAAAATATCACCTCCAATGTGAAACCAAGCCAATACACCAAAACACTCAAGCAAAGAGGCCTCCACATGTTTAAAGTGGGGTCAACTTGTCCCTGTATACACAAATGGTAGTGCTCATATTGGACATAAGGTATACATCATAATAATATGCAATAATCAACAAATGCACCATCATGGACTAAGGGGCTCCCACTAGAAGGGTGTGACCACATAAAATGCATCAAATATAACCGAAAGTCACCTCTAGAACAACTTAAGAGGGGTTAATAAACTAGGCACTCTCCAATAAAGTGATATAGACACAAAGTGTGCCATTATCAAGTGAAAATAGAACCCCATGTACTAGGAGAAATCATCCCCTAGACAACTTGTACCACATCATATGCATCACGTTAAACCACACTAATCAACTTGGAACCATCTGTTGGAGAAGGGTGTCTCATACCAGACATATCATCATATCACTGAAACACATCAAGGTACTATTGGTGATTTGAATATAATATATCACTGGCTACTCAAATGGTTCTACTACTATGCTCCAGGGGCATAAATAAGTCACTCTGCACTATCCACTTTCCTCTAGACATCACACACCTAATTGTTGAGGTAGTTTATCAGTAGAACCATAAGGGTAATGCCAGGAAAAGTGTGTACATCCATAAAATGGCCCTTGTATTTTATCAATCAACGTCATCAAAGTATATTTTATGCAACTGGTCGTGATAAGAATCATGAATGTGAACTCATACAATATGGGGGGTAACAAGACCCTCTCCAGTTTCTTCAAGTATCTCGACTAGGAATGCCTAGATTTATACATGTGTGAGACCCTCAGGCTCCGTTCCCATAGTCTCCGACCACCTCCTTGACCAGACTCCACTTGGATGATCACTTCCTTTTTTACGGTGCTCACATCTCATAGGGGCACAAAGAGACAGATTGATAGCGACCTCGCTTCTGACTCCAAATTAGTGCAGCCCTGGGGGACCATCCCTACTTCCCGGAGATCTTAGTGGCAATGGCGGTCTAGATCCCATACTAGCAGTCAAATGAGATCACCCAGGCCCCAACAATGGGCAACCTCTTTCAAGCAATAACACATTACACAGTCCAGATCCTCTTTCATCTCTTCCCCTAGACAATCTTCTACGTTGAGTTTCCTCCATTTGGCCTTGGTTGTTAGGGGAGATGGCCCTAGTGGACACTAGTATGCTTGCATCATTTGTACTCCAGATTCTGGATCGATCCCCATTGTGCATCTCTCTTCCATATCGGATATTTTCCTGCAGAGATTGGTTTTTAGGCATTAGCTTAGATCGATACTTTACTTTCTGCATCTTGCTTTTTATTGGAGCCATCTTTGCACTCCCACTTTGTATTGCCATCATTGTACCTAGCAGTCCCATTGATTGGCTGTAGTGGTCATTCGTTGGACATTAATAAAATTATCTTATCTTATCTAATGCTCAACATGTCCACAAACATTGAAGTAAAAATGGTGGAAAAAATTCTCCATGAAACCATAGCTTTGATTGTATCTCACAATGCATCCATGGGATCATAGGAACTCATTTTAATCCATACGTTGCCTCAGCTTTGATACCATGTTAAGGTTTCATGATGAGCTCAAGGTAACCGAGTAGGACAGTGGTCTTTAGAAAGAGCTTTAAACATTGAAGCACATCTTTGTAAGAAGATTCCAAAGAGCACAATGCATTGTCTGTGCAATGTGCATATTGTGCATGTCAAATGAGGCTATAACCTCATCAATAAATAGGTTTAGGGTTTACCCCTAAGACGCCAAAGGGCAGGACCACAATAACCACTAAAGTGGTTAACCATAAGTGAAGCAGTCCCAAAGGTCCAACAAACCCCTCAAGTTGGGTTTACATTAAATATTCTCATAGGTGGTGTCTCAACTATACTTTGTGTAGTCTCCTGAGGTGCTATTACAAGTCCACCAAACTGCTTCCAGTTATGCTGCACTACTCTGATACAGTTTCACTAGTGAGCAAAATTCTGTGCTACAACCGATATGTTCCCTCACACATATGCTGCTCGGATCTGTGTTCTATGAAACAACAGTGAACATTGAAGTAAGTAAACTGATTCTTTACTTATTGTAAATGGGACCAACATATTAAATGCTTGTAAGATTGCTTTGTTTAATATAATGCAAGAAAACTGCATTACATACATATGCTACAACAACAGAATGCTGCGTGTGCTACTTAAAGCATCCAAATAACTGTACAGTTCTGTGTCCAACTCAATCTGGTTTACAACCTATGATTCCATCAAATGCTTTACTGCACTACTAGCCCATTCAATTAGTCTCACAAGACTGCTAATACAAATTTACTAAGTTGACCATCCATATGCAATAAATGCATTAACATTGCTCTATGGAGCAACTCACTCAAACTTCCTCACTTGCTCTTGCTTTTCTTCACTCTAGCAAACTTATCTCAAGCTTGTGCCGTCACGTTAATAGACTTGACTTGGTCATTGATCTTCTCTTTGGACTTGGTCTTCACAACAGTTAATGCTTCTGCTCCCAGAGTCATGCTGAGGATGTCTGTGATAATCTTCTTTGGATTGATGCACTCAAATTGGTTATCATATTGGCCTTTGTCTGTTCTCTTGCTTGACTCGGTCAAAGCCAGTTGCTTAGCTTGTGCTGCTTCAACAATCATTTGCTTATTCATCAGGCCATCCTGTCTGCACATGTTGAACTTAGAATTATGCTGATGCCAATTTCAACGTTCCACTGTTTGCCCACAGTTACATTCTGCTTCAAGAGATTTTTCATTATTTCTAATACTCTATATAAAAAATTGTTGTGCTTCACATCTAGTAATATTCTGAACTTTTGAAACATTTTTCTCAGTGGTTTAGTAAACATGTCTATTATTTGCCCCGTCATCTTATAGAATTGTAGTTTAATCTGTTCTTCTTCCTGTAACTATCTTAGATAAAGAAAGTGCACTTCAATGTGGTAGGACCTGGCATGTAGTACCACATTCTTAGCCAACTGGCTTGCACTCTGGTCGTCACAGAACAGAGATATTGATAAATCCTGTTGTTGTATACTAGATACAAGTAAGCAAGCAGGTGTTTGTATTCTATTACCAGTCGATCATTCACATACATTCATTTATCTAAGTATAAGCATAACATGAACCAGAAAGATATAACAGAAGTTAGTGCACACAGAGAGTGCAGAGAAGGAAAAGGAAACAGAAGTGACGACAACCAGTCTTATGTTTGGGTTGGCCTTCATGTTGGAACTGATTTCTGGTTAATTCATGTTACAATAGCAAACCCATTGGGTTCAAGGGTAACTGGTTAAGTTGATAATGTTAGGTTACCTTCATGTTGCATACATCAGAGTCTGAGTGAATATGCATTTTTAAAGTAAAGCTCCCCTCTTTTATGGAAGATTTTGCTGGTTAAATTTTTTTCATGATGTCAGAGTTGTATTCTTTGCAGGTTTTCAGCTTGGGGTGGTCGGATTCCTCATAGGCCTGTGGAAGACAATGCTTTTGCAGTAGCTCGATTTTTTCAACGTGGTGGTAGCTTTCACAATTACTACATGGTAATGAAATATTTGTGGAATGGAAGTGGAACCTCGCATTCATCACATGTAATGATAAAAGTGATAGCTGAAGTATCAAGGGACAATATTTTGGACTGGAAGAGCAATATTGTATACATATTTAGATTTATCAAAGGACAGAAAGAGAGCAACTTTTTCTTAAATCTAAAATGATAGCTAGAGCAACCCTATGTTTATTGCTTTGACTATGGCATAGAGAAACACTCTATCTGCAAAGTGTCCAACCTATCCCTTGCCAATTTTATATTCTTCCTGGGTCTCTAAAATAAAGCAACATTTTTTTAAGCATCGAAAGAAATTCTTTCTATAATAATCATCCTCATTGCCCTGCAATACATCTCTTAAAAACATTTAATGATTTTGTAGAATACACTATTTCTTCCTCATTTTGTAGGCTCCTTTTATGCCAGGGACTTGTAATGTCATAAAATGTATGTTTTGGTTGAAGATATTATATCAAGTATTGTGGGTAAAATATGTTCTGAATAGATAGAAAATCACTCAGGATGGTCAGCAGGAAGATTAATAAATAATAACTTTATAATCTAGATAATCACAGATGCCACTATCTCATTTATATAAATGGTAAATTGAGTCAATGGGAAAATGGAATATTATGATTATGTTATTGGTTGATGCAACTAAAATCCTGGATCAAAATGCTAAGAAGTAGATCTGAGCAGGCTAATTCTGTCATTTTTGGGAAGCTTTAAGCACCATGTTACCATTCGATGGCTGTTTTGGTAAAAAGTCGTACATGTTTGATAAATGGTTGCAGTTTTTTGGAGGGACAAACTTTGGCCGCACATCTGGGGGACCATTTTACACAACAAGTTATGACTATGATGCTCCAATTGATGAATATGGTATTGATATCTCTATTCTGACTTACTTATAGTCTCATCTACTAGATTTCTACTAAAAAGGGAATGTAGATGGATCTGGTATAACTTCACATTGTATTTTGTTTCATGGCTTATGACAGCCAACAGAGAGAAGTGATGTCATATATCTTAAATTTTAATGCAAGATTGGTTCCTATGACAGATGTAACTTTAACTTCTGTCATTAATAGAAAATTGATAGGGTTCGTTGAAATGAAAAACATTCATTCCCATGGTTTTTTCTTCTTGTTCTTCCGATGATTTCATCTACAATAGCCATATTTACATCATCTGAACATTTGGAATTTTGAAGGTATGTTGAGGCAACCTAAATGGGGGCATCTGAAGGATCTTCATGCAGCCATAAAACTCTGTGAGCCAGCTCTAATTTCTGTTGATGGAGATCCTCAGTATATACGTCTTGGTCCTCAGCAAGAGGTCGCTCACTAAACTCTTAACACTGTAAAAGACATATCTATATAATTTGTATGATTTCAAAATCATAGTTCCATATTAAACAGACCCAGAAAAAAGTTGGAATGTGTATTACTTTGAAAATTACTGGAAGTACAAGTGTGAAATTGGAAATTATCAAAGTTCAACAGAAATTTCAACTACATAAGATCATAATCTGTCTCAAATAGTATATGATTTTTTTGATTGAATGTTTCCAGTCAATATGAGCAATTGGAAACTGTTCTACATGAGATATTTACTGGGCTGAAACGTCTTGATGTGCTATGGATGTCACCCTTTGGATAAGAAGCCACGAGTGGGGGGTATCTAGTCCATTAAAGTTGCCCCATGAGTGGAGGGTATCTATTCTGCCAAAGTTGCCCAGGACTTGCACTTGGACACACCTGTTTTTTGAAAGCACTAGTACAAGCACAACTATGAGCAGGTCATTGGAGAGACTTGAACCTTTGTGGGGGCAATAACAACACCCTGCTTTCATTAAACTAACAAACCACCGCTTTTTTTTTAACAAGTAACTGGAAGATTTCTATATGAAGAAAAAACTGCAGCAGTGCTTGCAGTAGAAGTACAATAAAGTCTGTTTCCAAACAATACATAGGAAAGCCAAAGAGAGACTAACTATCAGCATGAAGCGGTACAACATAAGTAGTTTCAGATATAAAATTGTCCAAAAAAATCAGATAGTATAGATCCTACAAAACATACCTAAAAGCCTACGAACTTTGTAATACATATAAACTTAATAGAGGGCATTTTGGCTGGCAGCTTCATCTGCTGCTTCCTTGGCTGAGTCCGAGTCTTGCTTGGCCAATTCAAGAGGCTTGCTTGCCTTACAATGGGCCATGTCCCGGATTAGATGCATATTAAGTGCCTTGTCCACTGTCTGTAATGTTCCACTTAAATTTTTTGGATTTTTATTTAGTTTGCAGTGAAGTCTTTCATTACACAATTTGCAATTGTGGTATATAATGTATGTTGCTGATATGAAGCTTATTTATGCACAGTGAGCAGCCCTTTTAAATATACTTAATCACACCCAAATATGGCACAAAGACAATAAATTACCCAGGCATATATCACATTTTTATTGCATAAATTTGAGTGACAGCAGTATACATCAGTCAATACACATGCTAGAACAACAAGACAATGAAGATGGGCCTGACCTGTGTTGACATCTGAAATATCCCTGATCCAGCTGATCTGGATATCTACTACGGATCTAGTGCTCTGTCTCACATATCTGATACTCTGGGGGTTTCTGGATGCGTTTTATCTTCAGATCTGATACTCTGGGGGTTTTTGGATGCGTTTTAGTTATGCGCTTGAGATGTTTTGTGGTTGTTGCATGTGCATGTTATACATTATGGTTTAAACAATTATATATATGATGCATGCGGAAATAAGGAACATCAACCGCCCAATAATATGTATTATGAGATTCAAGCATGGAAATACAATGAAATACTGGAAATGTAGAAGATAGTCATCAGTTAGATCTCATGGATCATCAATGGAATACAAACAAATAACATAAAATATCCGTGATCAGAAGATGAAGGCAAATCTGATGCATGCACAGACAGATCGGCAAAATCGGCGGTTCCGGAGAAGCACGGTAACTGCTACAAACTGGAAAACTCGTCCGGAAGCCTATACCCGTTGGAATGAGATGGAATCTGTCCCAATAGAAGTGCCCTAGCCTCTAAACTGATCCTGGTGACTGTTGGATGGTAGATCTGTCCTCTGATGCTCCGGATCTCGTCCCCTGGGGGTCTGCGCACCTCCTGGACTCTCTGGATGCGTCCAAATGATTCCACCAACGGAATTGGTTGATATAGGACTCAAAACCTTCGCCTCGACAAATGTGGAACTGGGTCGAAAGGGTTTGCCCAGATCTGCTCTGATGCTCCGTCTATAACCCCAACTGTCCTTCCAAAAGAGCTGCGCCCTAGATGGCTGAATGATGCACCCTGAAGTGGGAAGTGGCTCAATCTATGCGCCATGGCCGGATCTCAACTGGGTCGGAAGGAAACTGCAATCTGAGCTCTGATCTCGTGCAGCTACACAAACCCTCTATCTGACCTTGCGCCCTCACTGGTTGAGCTGCGCAACACTGCAAACTGGATACTCCTGAATAGCATGGTGAAATACCTGGATGGTATCTCTGATGGGCTAGGGTGTGTCTTTCAACACCGAGACCGATCAATGGTGGTGGTTTCCTCCAGAAATCCACAAAACAGTAGGAGTTGAATCTCTTCCTCCTCTGGGAACTCTCAACATCAAATCATAACAATGCATAATGAGGAATTAGGTCGAATTCCTCCCTTTATACTCCTCTCGATCTAATTCACCATTGACCTCACTTAAGCTAGGCGCTTTTCCTCCTAAGGTGAGTAATTAATTAATTAAGTCCCCCTTTTGTACCTTTTCGTTCTAATTCTTCGTTGACTTAGGCTTAAATGACTTTTCCTATGCTTTTTGGCTTAATTCATCGTTTAGCCACCAAATCACCCTTATTTCTCCTCTATGTTCCCTGTTGGCCTACTCTTGGGAACGGGACATCATAGTCCTCCCTTCCCGAGATTGCTTGTCCTCAAGCAACATCAATACTGGGTGCTGCAGAATATGCTCTCCCACACATGTGGCATCTTCCATTGGAAGACCCTTCCATCTAACCAAGCACTCCCTGATGAATCTGCTCCTCAACCTGTGCTCTCTCTGCTTGAGCACCTCTTCCGGCACTAGCTCCAACTGGCCCTCCTCATCCAACGGTGGCAACTCCTCTGAAATGATGATCTGTTGTCCCACGGCCTTTTTAAGGCAAGAGACGTGAAAGACATTATGGATCTTGCTACCCTTCGGTAGCTCTAGCTTGTATTCCACCTCGCCTATTCTCCTGATGACTCTGTATGGCCCATAAAACTTCGGCTTCAGCTACTCTGCTCCGCTCCTCTTCAAGGAGGACTGTCTGTATGGATGTAATCGCAGAAAAACTAAATCCCCTACTTCAAAGCTGCGCTCGACTCTCTACCTATCTGCATAGATCTTTTGCTGGTTCTGAGCTGTCTGCAAGTTCTCCCTCACTGCTTGCAGAATTCTTTGACTCTCCTCCACCCAATCTTTGGCCCCCGGGACCCTACTGTCTCCAAACATAGTCTCCACAAAGGAGGGTGCATCGTACCCATACAATGCTATGAAGGGTGATATCCTGATAGACATATGGTAAGTCGTGTTGTAGCAATACTCACCCAAGTGCAACCATCTCACCCATGTGCGTTGCTGCCCTCCCACATAGTTCCTCAGATACCCCTCCACCCATTTGTTGACGATCTCTGTCTGTCCATCTGTTTGTGGGTGGTAGCTGGTACTCGTAGCTAGCTCGGTGCCTGCCAACCTGAAAAGCTCCTGCCAAAACGCGTTGATGAAACGCCCATCTCTATCATTGACTATCTGCCTGGGTAAACCATGCAACTGGAATACCTCCCTAAAAAACAACTTTGCTACCTGTATGGCCTTGTAGTTCGTGGGTATGGCAAAGAAATGTGCAAATTTGGTCAGGCTGTCGACCACCACAAATATACAGTCCCTGCTTTGCACTCGAGGAAGGCCTGTAATGAAGTCCATAGAAATGCTATCCCATTTCTGCTCTGGAATGGGTAGAGGCTGTAGCAACCCCGCGGGGTGTGTCTGCTTGGACTTGTTTTGTTGACAAGTCGTGCACTACTAGATGTGTTTCAGTACATCATCCTTGAGACCCTTCCATGAGAATCTCTCGCTGATCTGCCTATACGTTTTGAAGTACCCCTGATGCCCTGCTGTAGGTGAATCATGACACACCTTCAAAATTTTCCCCTTCAGGGTAGATTCTGGAACCAAGTAGATCCGGTCCTTGTAGAAAATGACGTCATCAAGAACCCGATACCTATCATCAAGTACTTGTCCATCCATCACCTCATAAGCAAATTTTTTTTTGGAGTACTCCACCAACAAATGAGCTTTCCAATCTGTGCAAACATCCATCATCGAACACCCTGGTGGCCTCGTGTTCGATCTTTCCATTGACATACTCAATGTCAAAGTCAAAGGCTTGGATCTTTGAGACCCACTTCCGCTGTCTCTCACTGAGGTCTTTCTGATCCAGGAAATAGTTGAGATTGTTATGATCAGTCTTCACTACAAATCTGCTGCCTACCAGATACTGCCTGAATTTGGTTAAGGCATGCATGATCATTAACATCTCCTTATCGTAAATAGGATAGAGTCTCTCCGACTCGTTGAGCTTTCTACTCTCAAACACAATGGGGTGGCCTCCCTGCATCAAAACTGCTCCAATCCCCACTCCTGACGCGTCGCACACTAAGACGAAGGGCTGTGAGAAATTCGGAAGGGCTAGAACAGGGCATGTGCTCATAACCTCCTTCATTTTCTCAAATGTCCATTGTGCCTTTTCTGTCCACTGAAAGGCGCCCTTCTTGGTCAAATCTGTGAGTGGTGCTCCCAACTGTGAAAAGCCTTTGACGAACCTCCTGTAGTAACTGCATAACCCAAAGAATCCTCTTTACTCCGTGAGGTTCTTGGGTGTTGGCCAATCCAAAATGGTCCTGATCTTTTCCTGATGAACCTGTACTCCTTGCTCACTGATGATATGCCCCAAGTACAATAGTTCTCTCATGCCAAATTCACATTTGGACTCCTTTGCATATAATCACTGTGCCTGCATAATATCCAAGACCTCCCCCAAATGTGCCAGATGCTCATCCCATGTCTTGTTGTAGATCAATATATCATCGAAGAATACCAGAAGGTACTTCCTCAACTGTCCTCTAATGATGTGGTTCATGCAAGACTGGAAAGTGGCCGATGCGTTGGTCAATCCAAACGGCATGACCAAGAACTCAAAGTGTCCGAAATGGCATCGGAATGTTGTCTTCTCAATGTCTTTCTCCCTGATGCTGATCTGATGGTATCCTGACCGTAGATCAATCTTAGTGAAGAAAACTGCCCCATGTAATTCGTCCATCAGCTCATCCATGCGCGGAATGGGGTATCGATTCTTGATCGTTTTCTTGTTGAGCATCCTGTAATCGATGCACATCCATAACGTGCCATCCTTCTTCAGTACCAGAACGACCGAAGATGCAAAAGGACTCATGCTGGGCCTGATTTGCCTCATCGCAAGCAATTCTTTGATTGCTTTCTCAATCTCGTCCTTGAATTTCTTGGGGTGCCTATAGGGCGCTGTGATTACTGGTGTAGCCCTGCCTCTAACTCAATCGTGTGCTCAAATCCCCTGTCGGGTGGTCTCCCTGGTGGTATCGGCCCAAATACTGGCTCATACTGACCCAAAAGCTCGTCCTCCTCCTCACTGCCTGATTCCACTTCAATTTAGTGGATCTGTCCTTTTCCCATGCATCTATGCCCTGGGACCCAAGGGTTTCTGCAAGAGAAGCAAAGCTTCTTCCTCATCAACTCTCGTCTCGTGTCATTGTCTAGCTTCTCCTTGCCCTTCCATTCTCTCTGGAATGGCTTCCGATCTCGATCCTTCTGTGGTATGAAGGGTTTAGAAAAGGGTTTAGTTTTTGGCACTGAGTCCGCCAAATCTCTAGTGCGTAGGATGGCATCCTGCAAGGTGTGAGGCTGGTATGCCTTCACCCATCCTCTCAAGGGTTCTGTCAGACCTTCTGTGAATAACATGACCAGTCGGGGCTCGGATATATCTGTCATTGCCACTGCTACCCGCTGAAACTCTGAGATGAATGCCTCTGCTGTGCCAGTTTGTCTCAGTTGGGCTAGATCTCTGAAATGGATCTCTGGATCCCTCTTGTCAAATCTGTCCATGAGTCCTCTCTGTGAACTCCCTATAGGAGGTGATGTGACTGTGGCCCAATGTCACCAATCCATGATACCACGACTCGTGTGCCTCACCCTCCAAGTGTAAGGTAGCGAAATTGATGGCCTCTGTCTCGGTCATCTGGTTGAGCTTGTAGTAGGTGTCTAGCTTCTGTACCCAAGCTCTGGCGGTGCATTTGGATGATCCGTCGAAAGAAGGTATGGTGAGTTTACCAACTTTCCGGATTAAATCAATGTTATGCCCTTGCTGCTGTTGCGACCCTCCTCTCTGTGGCTCTCTGGGGCGGATCCTAAGTCTAAGTGCACAATACTCGACTAGGGTCATGTCCTGATGGAAGTCACGACCCAATGCTGCATACTCCCTCCGATACTCTGCAACGTCCTCTGCATGAGTGGGAGGTCTCTGTGCTATCGACATCTGTGTTGCTACCGGGGGTGCCCTCTGGAAACTGGGAAATAAAGGTCGGGGAATCCTACTCGCAGAGGTGTATGTGCGAGTGGGTGACTGGGGTCTACTGCCTGCCCCTGAGTTCCCCTATGCTGCATGTGGGGCTTGTGTGCCCGGGATGCCCACCATAGCCAATCTATCAGCCACCTGTGCCAAGGACTGAGACATGGTCCACTGACTAGCTAACATATCATTGATAACCTACATGAAGGCTACTTCTGGTTCCATGGGGGCCTTACCACTGCCCTTTGGTCACTCATATCTGTCTCCTAGCATCCTCTCAGCCTCGCGCTCAGCCTCACGCTTTGCTTTTCTCTCTGCTTCTCTGTGTGCCTCTTGCTCTTCCTCTGAATTGGGAGGGAAAGGAGGAAAGTCAGGACTATGCCTTCTTTCCTTGCGCCTGTTGTAAGTGACATATTCGTCACCTACGTGCTCACGACCATCTGGGTCTTCTGCTGTACTCATCGTCTTTAGTCACAGGCTGGCAGGACTAAAGCTCTGATACCACTGAAATATCCCTGATCCAGCTGATCTGGATATCTACTACGGATCTAGTGCTCTGTCTCACAGATCTGATACTCTGGGGGTTTCTGGATGTGTTTTATCTTCAGATCTAATACTCTGGGGGTTTTTGGATGCGTTTTAGTTATGTGCTTGAGATGTTTTGTTGTTGTTGCATGTGCATGTTATACATTATGGTTTAAACAATTATATATATGATGCATGCAGAAATAAGGAACATCAACCGCCCAATAATATGTATTATGAGATTCAAGCATGGAAATACAATGAAATACTGGAAATGTAGAAGATAGTCATCGGTTAGATCTCATGGATCATCACTGGAATACAAACAAATAACATAAAATACCCGTGATCAAAAGATGAAGGCATATCTGATGCATGCACGGATAGATCAGCAAAATTAGCGGTTCCGGAGAAGCACGGTAACCGCTACAAACTAGAAAACTTGTCCGGAAGGCTATACCCGTCGAAATGAGCTGGAAACTATCCCAATAGAAGCGCCCTGGCCTCTAAACTGATCCTGGTGACTGTTGGATGGCAGATCTGTCCTCTGATGCTTCAGATCTCGTCCCCTGGGGGACTGCGCACCTCCTGGACTCTCTAGATGCGTCCAAATGATTCCACCAACGAAATCGGTTGATATACGACTCAAAACGTTCTCCCCAACAAATGCGAAACTGGGTCGGAAGGGTTTCCCCAGATCTGCTCTGATGCTCCGTCTATAACCCCAACTGTCCTTCCAAAAGAGCTGCGCCTGAGATGGCTGAATGATGCACCCTGAAGGATTCCACCGTTCGAATCTGATGGGAAGTGGCTCAATCTATGCACCCTGGCTAGATCTCAACTGGGTCGGAAGGAAACTGCAATCCGAGCTCTAAACTCGTGCAACTACACAAACCCTCTATCTGACCTTGCGCCCTCACTGGCTGAGCTGTGCAACACTGCAAACTGGATACTCCTGAATAACATGGTGAAATACCTGGATGGTATCTCCGATGGGATAGGGTGTGTCTCTCAACGCCAAAACCGATCAATGGTGGTGGTTTCCTCCATAAATCCACAAAACAATAGAAGTCGAATCTCTTCCTCCTCTAGGAACTCTCATCATCAAATCATAACAATGGATAATGAGGAATTAGGTCGAATTCCTCCCTTTATACTCCTCCCAATCTAATTCACCATTGAACTCACTTAAGCTAGGCGCTTTTCCTCCTAAGGTGAGTAATTAATTAATTAAGTCCCCCTTTTGCACCTTTTCGTTCTAATTCTTTGTTGACTTAGGCTTAAGTGACTTTTCCTATGCTTTTTGGCTTAATTCATCGTTTAGCCACCAAATCACCCTTATTTCTCCTCTATGTTCCCTGTTTGTGCCTGACTATAGTCTACGGGAACATATAGACTACTAAGTCACTCCCTGCTGGCCTACTCTTGGGACATCATGGAATTGTCTACAAGTAATACCATATAAAGTAGATAAAATGGGAAAGAACAAGGCTCTAGAGCAAAGTCTGTATGCAACCAATATATAAGTTAATGAACAACTAGTCTCTATGCATCAAACTCAGATACAGTGAGGTGAAAACCGTCCCAATGATGAAGCAACTTGCCCAGCAAGAGGCCTCGGATATTCCCTCTTCCCAAATCGTCCCCAAACTGAAGAAGTCGACCTCTATCACAACCAACTTGCCCCTAATAATGCCACACTCAGCCAACAATGGTTCAACAGTGCCAAATCGACTAGAATAAGAGGTAACATGGCCCTCTCTTTATCACAAATACAGTTTCTGATGTAATACGATCTCCTTCAATACTGTCACGAATTTATGAAAGGAACTCAGTGAAGAAATATCGATTCCCTAGCAAGGATTTGTCTCCACAATGTTAATATTTTTAGTGTAACTACGGAAGATATTCTTGTATAGTTGTTTTGGTCAAACCTTTAAAAGGTTATTATAATTATATTGTACAAGTCGGCTCAACATAAATTATTATATTATTGGTATTTTACTTAAAATTGTAAAAAGCCCCATTGTGGCTAGTCGGCCATGTTTTATGGGTTAGGTAGGTCAAGAGTCATGTCTATTCAAGAGACACTATTGTGTATAAATAGAGGATAGGTTCCTCTCATTTGTACACACACTCACACACTTCTCTTTTGCATCTTGGAGAGCTTAAGAAGGTCTAGCGCACAAGTCTTGGAGACTGGTTCTTTTGGTGTTTTGGTCTTGGTCTTTCTTGGAGAGCTATAGCGCATCATTGTACTGGTTGATGGAATCTATATTGAGGATTTTGGTTGCTGGGTTTTCTCCCCCACGAGGGTTTCCAAGGATAATCTTTGTGTTCTATTGTATCTGTGATTGTCTATCTTTCAGTTATCCTACTACAGTTGTTATTGGATTAAGTAATTGTAATTGTTAACTAGAAAATTTAAAATTCCAACATGGTATCAGAGCAGGCCTGAATAGAAGCCAGTTGGAGATCTAGAAGTTTAAAAGGGAGCCGATTTCAGTCTAGAGACAATTGCTGGACAAACCAAGACAATTTTATTCATCCAAGGAATTTTCTCAAAGAAGAAGCTTCCCAAGTTCAGTAGGCTTTGGGAAGATTGTAACCAGGAAGAAGCTAGGACAACTGCAAGAGAAGAAAAGATGGCAGATGAAGATCAAGCCCTAGCCGCCCACACCAGGAAAGGAAAGAACAAGAACAAGAACAAGAAGGAACATTCTTTACCTAAGAAGTTTAAGATGGGTCAAAGAGACAACTCAAAGATCAAATGTTACTGTTGTCAGGAATTGGGACACTTTGTTAGGGATTGCCCCCACATTATGGAAATTAAGAATAATAAAGGAAGTAAGAGGCATCAAGCTCACACAACTGAAGTTGATGAGCCTCCCAAGAAGGTTGCAAAGCAAGATGAAGCAAGACGAATCAAGTGATGAGGATTATGTTCTTATCTCATCCCTCACAGGTACTGTTACTCATGGAAGCGTCACTTGGTTGATAGACAGTGGTGCTTCAAAGCACATGACAGGCTCTGAAGACTCCTTATCTAACCTTATTCATAAAGATTCACCTCACAAGGTGAAATTGGGTGACGACTATCAATATCAAATCAAAGGTATTGGAGAAGCTTCCTACAAGTTAAACTCAGGAAAGCTAATGAAGATGAAGGAAGTTCTCTATGTTCCAGGTTTAAAGAAGAATCTTCTCTCAATTTCAGCATCGGACAAAAAAGGATTTAGAGTAGCATTTATTAATGGTCAAGTTCTTATGTGGCCTAGAGGGAAGACCCTTGATGATGCAGTAGTGATTGGAGTTGAAGGAGGACTCTAAAAATTAAAAGGACATTCAGACTCCGCAATGGTTCATGATATTGTGAATCTCAGTGAACTATGGCATAGGAGATTTGCTCACCTACACTACAAAGCTCTTCTGGTTGTGAGTAAAATGGTTACAGGTCTTCCAGAAATCCAAGCTGAACCAGATGGAGTGTGCAAAGGATCTGGGTCTTCCGCTGTACTCATCGTCTTTAGTCACAGGCTGGGAGGACTAAAGCTCTGATACCACTGAAATATCCCTGATCCAGCTGATCTGGATATCTACTACGGATCTAGTGCTCTGTCTCATAGATCTGATACTCTGGGGGTTTCTGGATGCGTTTTATCTTCAGATCTGATAGTTTGGGGGTTTCTGGATGCGTTTTAGTTATGTGCTTGAGATGTTTTGTGGTTGTTGCATGTGCATGTTATACATTATGGTTTAAACAGTTATATATATGATGCATGTGGAAATAAGGAACATCAATCGCCCAATAATATGTATTATGAGATTCAATCATGGAAATACAATGAAATATTGGAAATGTAGAAGATAGTCATCGGTTAGATCTCATGGATCATCACTGGAATACAAGCAAATAACATAAAATAACCGTGATCAGAAGATGAAGGCAGATCTGATGCATGCACGAATAGATCGGCAAAGTCAGTGGTTCCGGAGAAGCACGGTAACCACTACAAACTGGAAAACTCGTCCGGAAGGCTATACCTGTCGGAATGAGCTGGAAACTATCCCAATAGAAGCGCCCTGGCCTCTAAACTGATCTTGGTGATTGTCGGATGGCAGATCTGTCCTTTGATGCTCCGGATCTCGTCCCCTGGTGGACTGCGCACCTCCTGGACTCTCTGGATGCATCCAAATGATTCCACCAACGAAATCGGTTGATATACGACTCAAAACGTTCGCCCCAACAAATGTGAAACTAGGTCGGAAGGGTTTCCCCAGATCTACTCTGATGCTCCGTCTATAACCCCAACTGTCCTTCCAAAAGAGCTGCGCCTAAGATGGCTGAATGATGCGCCCTGAAGGATTCCACCGTTCGAATTTGATGGGAAGTGGCTCAATATATGCACCCTGGCTGGGTCTCAACTGGGTTGGAAGGAAACTGCAATCCGAGCTTTAAACTCGTGCAGCTACACAAACCCTCTATCTGACCTTGCGCCTTCACTGGCTGAGCTGCGCAACACTGCAAGCTGGATACTCCTGAATAACATGGTGAAATACCTGGATGGTATCTCCGATGGGCTAGGGTGTGTCTCTCAACACTGAAACTGATCAATGGTGGTGGTTTCCTCCAAAAATCCACAAAACAGTAGAAGTCGAATCTCTTCCTCCTTTGGGAACTCTCAACATCAAATCATAACAATGCATAATGAGGAATTAGGTCGAATTCCTCCCTTTATACTCCTTCCAATCTAATTCACCATTGACCTCACTTAAGCTAGGCGCTTTTCCTCCTAAGGTGAGTAATTAATTAATTAAGTTCCCCTTTTGCACCTTTTCGTTCTAATTCTTTGTTGACTTAGGCTTAAGTGACTTTTCCTATGCTTTTTGGCTTAATTCATCGTTTAGCCACCAAATCTCCCTTATTTCTCCTCTATGTTCCCTGTTTGTGCCTGACTATAGTCTATGGGAACATATAGACTACTAAATCACTCCCTGCTGGCCTACTCTTGGGACATCACAGAATTGTCTACAAGTAATACTATATAAAGTAGATAAAATGGGAAAGAACAAGGCTGTAGAGCAAAGTATGTGTGCAACCAATATATAAGTTAATGAACAACTAGTCTCTATGCATCAAACTCAGATACAATGAGGTGAAAACCGTCCCAATGATGAAGCAACTTGCCCAGCAAGAGGCCTCGGATATTCCCTCTTCCCAAATCGTCCCGAAATTGAAGAAGTCGATCTCTATCACAACTAACTTGCCCCAAATAATGCCACACTCAGCCAACAATGGTTCAACAATGCCAAATCGACTAGAATAAGAGGTAACATGGCCCTCTCTTTATCACAAATACAGTTCCTGATGTAATACGACCTCCTTCAATACTGTCACGAATTTATGAAAGGAACTCAGTGAAGAAATATCGATTCCCTAGCAAGGATTTGTCTCCACAATGTTAATATTTTTGGTGTAACTACGAAAGATATTCTGGTATAGTTGTTTTGGTCAAACCTTTAAAAGGTTATTATAATTATATTGTACAAGTCGGCTCAACATAAATTATTATATTATTGGTATTTTACTTAAAATTGTAAAAAGTCCCATTGTGGCTAGTCGGCCATGTTTTATGGGTTAGTTAGGTCAAGAGTCATGTCTCTTCAAGAGACACTATTGTGTATAAATAGAGGATAGGTTCCTCTCATTTGTACACACACTCACACACTTCTCTTTTGCATCTTGGAGAGCTTAAGAAGGTCTAGCGCACAAGTCTTGGAGACTGGTTCTTTTGGCATTTTGGTCTTGGTCTTTCTTGGAGAGCTATAGCGCATCATTGTACTGGTTGATGGAATCTATATTGAGGATTTTGGTTGCTGGGTTTTCTCCCCCACGAGGGTTTCCCAGGATAATCTTTGTGTTCTATTGTATCTGTGATTGTCTATCTTTCAATTATCCTACTACAGTTGTTATTGGATTAAGTAATTGTAATTGTTAACTAGAAAATTTAAAATTCCAACATGGTATTAGAGCAGGCCTGAATAGAAGTCAGTTGCAGATCTAAAAGTTTAAAAGGGAGCTGTTTTCAGTCTAGAGACAGTTGCTGGACAAACCAAGATAGTTGCATTCATCCAAGGAATTTTCTCAAAGAAGAAGCTTCCCAAGTTCAGTAGGCTTTGGGAAGATTGTAACCAGGAAGAAGCTAGGACAACTGCAAGAGAAGAAAAGATGGCAGATGAAGATCAAGCCTTAGCCGCCTACACCAGGAAAGGAAAGAACAAGAACAAGAAGGAACATTCTTTACCTAAGAAGTTTAAGATGGGTCAAAGAGACAACTCAAAGATCAAATGTTACTGTTGTCAGGAATTGGGACACTTTGTTAGGGATTGCCCCCTCATTATGGAAATTAAGAATAATAAAGGAAGTAAGAGGCATCAAGCTCACACAACTGAAGATGATGAGCCTCCCAAGAAGGTTGCAAAGCAAGATGAAGCAAGACGAATCAAGTGATGAGGATTATGTTCTTATCTCAGGCCTCACAGTTACTGTTACTCATGGAAGCGACACTTGGTTGATAGATAGTGGTGCTTCCAAGCACATGATAGGCTCTGAAGACTCCTTATCTAGCCTTATTCATAAAGATTCACCTCACAAGGTGAAATTGGGTGACGACTATCAATATCCAATCAAAGGTATTGGAGAAGCTTCCTACAAGTTAAACTCAGGAAAGCCAATGAAGATGAAGGAAGTTCTCTATGTTCTAGTTTTAAAGAAGAATCTTCTCTCAATTTCAGCATTGGACAAAAAAGTTTTTAGAGTAGCATTTATTGATGGTCAAGTTCTTATGTGGCCTAGAGGGAAGACCCTTGATTATGCAGTAGTGATTGGAGTTGAAGAAGGAGGACTCTAAAAATTAAAAGGACATTCAGACTCCTCAATGGTTCATGATATTGTGAATCTCAGTGAACTATGGCATAGGAGATTTGCTCACCTACACCACAAAGCTCTTCCAGTTGTGAGTAAAATGGTGACAGGTCTTCCGGAAATCCAAGTAGAACCAGATGGAGTGTGCAAAGGATGTGCACAAGGCAAGAACATGAAGCACTCCTTTTCCAATAGTGATAATAGAGCCAAAGGAATTTTGGACATCGTGGATTCAGAGGTGTGTGGACCGATGTCGACAACTTCACTAAGTGGGTATGTATATTATGTATCTTTCATTGATGATTACTCATGCAAAACTTGGATTTATTTGTTAAAAGCAAAGAATGAAGTTTTTGGCAAATTCAAAGAGTTCAAGGCTCTGGTAGAAAATTTGACAGAGCGGAAGATAAAGACCTTGCAATCAAACAATGGAGGTGAATTCACCTCAGAAGAATTCAATAAGTATTGCAAGGAAGTTGGGATTAAGAGGGAGCTTTCTACTCCCTATAACCCTCAACAGAATGGAATAGTTGAAAGGAAGAACCAGACGATCATGGAAGCAGTAAAGGCCATGATCCATGATCAATATCTTCCTATGCATCTGTGGGAAGAAGCAGCGAAGACGACAGTGTATGTGCAGAATAGAAGTCCCCGCAAGGTGCTTGAAAATAAGACACCCGAGGAGATGTTTTCAGGAGAGAAGCCCGAAGTCAGCCATTTTAGAATATTTTCTGCCCTGTATTTGTTCACGTCCCTAAGGAAAGGGGGACAAAGTTGGACCCTTCCAGACAAAAGTGCATATTTGTTGGTTATAGTGACACATCGAAGGCTTACATGATATACATTTCTGGTCACCGGGAAGTGGAGATCAGCCGAGATGTAACCTTCGATGAGAAAGCAGCTTTTAGTAAATCCAAACAGATCTGTGCAAAAGAGGTACATGAAAAAGAGAATGAAGTTCCTAAAGTTCTAGAGGCAGTTGAACCAGAGGAAGTCATTCCATAGGATCATGACATGGTAGAATCTCAGAAACCAATCGAGATACCTTCTCGCAAGAGAAGACCAACTTGGGCACAAGAACTTATCAGAGATGTAGAAAGAATTGGTGCCCTAGAGAATTTTTTCAGGGAAAGTAAGAAGCCAAATCCGTATTCCCGCTACATGGCATGCTTGTGTGACATAATGGATGCAAAACCTTCCAGTTATGAAGAGGCTGTAGAAAATCAGGTATAGAAAGATGTCATGACAGAGGAATACCAATCCATTATGCAAAATGATGTTTGGGATGTGGTTCCCAGACCAAAGGAAAAATATGTGGTGAGTTCGAAATGGATCTACAAGACGAAACACGCTACTGATGGTAGTATTGAAAAATATAAGGCAATATTTGTGGCCCGAGGTTTCTCTCAGAAGGAAGGGATTGACTATGAAGAGAATTTTTCTCCCGTAGCAAGATATACCTCGATCATGACTACTTTCATTGGCTGCTATGATGAAATGGAAGGTGCACTAGATGGATGTAAAGACAACCTTTTTGAATGGTGAAATAAAAGAGGAAGTTTATGTGGAGCAACCACTTGGATTTGAGACACATGACAGGGAGACTCATGTGTGCAGATTAAAAAAGGCTTTATATGGATTGAAACAGCCACCCAGAGCACTCTATGGTAGGATTGACAATTTTCTGATGAGCTTGGGTTTTACATGTTGATTTTTCAATAAGCAAGGTTAAGCATGAAGTTCATTCCATTTTTAGCATTTAACTTAACCATTACCAATAATGTTGCTGCTGTTGATTTTTCAATAAGCTAGGTTAAGTATGTAGTTCATTTCAATTTGTATTTGTCTTAACCATAAACAAGAATGTTGCAACAACCAAGATCACAAGAAGAATCACCATGCACAAGAACACAAGAAGTATCCTGGGAAACCCTTCTCAACAAGGGAAGAAAACCCAGCCAAATCCTTTGCTATATTTCTCAAGAGAAAGACCTTCACCACCAAGACAAACCCTAGCACACAAGAGGGTGCTTAAACCCTAGAACTCTAGCGCCCAAGAGAGGTGCGCCCATTTCCCAAAGAAGTGTACTTGCTGAAATTTCCAAACTCACATGAAGGATATGATTCCACAATGGGGAATCTTCCTTTACTTATATTAGACTTGTCCTATCAACAAAAGTGTCTATTGGCTCAATAGGGCCAACCTCTCTAAGTCACATTATAATTAATATTAACTAGATTAATTATCTTTTACATTTATTATTAATCACATTAAGGTGGGGCCGACCTGTACCCTTTACATAACAATTAGGGTTACAGGCAGGTTTGACTCTTGAACAATATATAGCAAGGGATCTGATACACCCACTAGGGGCACATCCATAGGGATGTCATATCTTTGGCTCACTGCATTACACCGAAGAACTAGATCTTCACACGTTCACTTGTGGTCGTCCACAAGCACATCTACTCTACAGATCTTCTTTCCCACTGCCTCACACATGAGAATCCTCTGAGTCTTCTCGTCAACTCTGCTGCTCAGAGGAGGCTAATACATCATCTTCATTTCTGTTCACATGCCGATGCACCTATCACTTTGGGATTTCACACGTTCGCCTTGTGCTCAGCCACATGCATGTCTAACTCAACAGATCGCCTTTCCCACTAGATAATCATCTAGAGTTCTTCTCAACTCTCTGAATGGAGGAGGTCATCTCTACGTTCCAGCTCTGTCTCAAGTAGGAACCACGTACCCTTCTTAGGGGCTTTCTCTCAGGTTTGTAAGCTGAGTGAAAGACTCACATAGCTGAAATGATCCACATCTCACAGGTTTGTAA
Organism: Picea engelmannii; assembly: GCA_009831015.1. Classification (NCBI taxonomy): domain Eukaryota; kingdom Viridiplantae; phylum Streptophyta; class Pinopsida; order Pinales; family Pinaceae; genus Picea; species Picea engelmannii. The sequence goes on along the minus strand of ML780027.1, from coordinate 1,577,345 downwards.
GCTGGAGAATTCTCACATAGCTGCAATCATCAACACTCCCTCTCGGCTAGGGAGGCATTTTCCACCAGGCCAAGTCTCTCACGGAAATACTTGAACTTTGTCTTGGCAAGTGGTCTTTGATATAATGATACTTGATTTCAATGTGTTTCGATTTGTTATGAAACACTGGGTTCTCAGAGAGCTTTACATAGCTCTGGTTGTCACAATGAATAGTAGTCGGATCCATCTCATGATCGAACAAGTCAGTGAAAAGTTTGTGAAGCCATACTACTTCACGTACTGCCACACTTAGTGCAATGTGTTAAATTTTTAATTAAATAAAGTACCAAGGCAAGTATTTCTCTTCCCTAGGCGCCTAAGGGGTGAGAAAGTGCCTAATGTGGGCCCTAGTCATTTAATTTGTGAGATGCAAATTAAAAGGTGACTTTATGACTAAAGTGAGGGTGAGTGAAGAGACATTTAATCTCAGCCACTCATCTAATCCAATCTCCACCGTTGGATTAAAAAACTCCTCACCTTCCCTCATGAGGTCAATTAGGGCAAGGGGGCGCACCCATTCATGGGTTGTTCATGCATTCTTGTTGAGAGAGCAAGAGAGAGCAAGAGAGAGGTTGAGCTTGAGGAAGAAGGAGAAGTTGCAGGAGTAAGGGCACGATTCCCAAGGCAGTCAAGTAGCACAGAAATCGAGGAAGGTACTGCTGAGTAAGAGGGTCGTACAGTACGGATTTCTTAAAGTCCGTACAACTGGTTTTGTGCATAGATTTCAAGGCAGGAGGAGCAACAATCTTGTGGAGGCCGTACAATACGGATTTGATAGTCCGTACAGCAGCGAAAGAACAACAACCCGTACAACACGCATTGCAAGGTGTGGCATGAATTTCGAGGTGCATTTATTGCACAATAAAAGGGTACAACAAACACAGAAAAGGAGGCACAGATTTCGAGGAGTTTCGTACAACATTTAATGCTGTAGCAACCGTACAGTTGTAGGGATTTCTGGCACAGTTTTCGAGGAACAGTCCGTACAACATTTAATGCTGGGACAACTGTACACAGTACGGATTTCTGGTTCAGATTTCGAGGAGATGCATTCTGGAATTTTCTGAAGGAGATAAGCACTAATTTTCTGAGGTAAGTTTGTAATTTTTGCTGAAGATTAGACTACTGTAAAAATAAATTTCTCAGAAGCTCAATAATAATAAAAAGCCCTCTCTCACTGGTTTTCCCCTTGTGGGTTTTTCCAGGGTCAATGTTAGACCGAAAATTCCTGTGTTTATAATTTTCTGAGTTTTATATGCTGCTGATATTTTATTTGTGCATTATAAACGATGTTCAGAATCCTCATGTTTCAGTTCTGAAGTTTATTTTCTGCTAAGAATTTAATTGCTGATATAAAACTGGGTTTGGGCATTAAACATTGGCTGAAAAATCAGCGAGACTGAAACTGGGTTGGGGTCTGAAAAATTAACATGGTATCAGAGCTGAGTTGAAGAGAAGCAGAGATTTCAGCAGACAAAAAGTTGGGACAACAGTCACTTCACAGGGCAGATTTTTGAATTTGTTATTTTCAGCAGAAAAAGGGTCAATGGCTACTGGTTTGAGAGTTGAGGACGGACTTGATGGGGCATCAAATTTTGGTGCTTGGAAGGAGAGGATGATCTTGCTTTTGCAAGAAAACGAGTTGTGGGACATTGTGGAGAACACCACTACTCATCCTGTTGTGGTACCTACTGATGCTACTCTTCTTGCAGCCTATACTAAGAAGAGTATCAAGGCTAAGAGATTTATTCTTGATGCCATCAAGGATCATTTGATTCCTCACTTGACGGGGAAAACACATGCCTA
>ML780027.1:1547033-1561587 GCA_009831015.1 Picea engelmannii | reverse complement strand
AAATTGAAGAAAGAAGGCGTCCTAGGCCTAATTTGTTTTACACCTAGGGTTTACTTCTAGGGTTTTGAAAAGCCTTGTATCTAAGCAACACTTTTCAGCCATAGATTTGTGTCCATAAGCTAGCCGTTTTGCCAAAGGAGTCTCAAGGAAAGAAGAAGAAGCTTTAGGCCTAGCCTTAGCTACACCTAGGTAAGTCTTTTCTTCTTAGGGTCTTAGGATTTGGTGGCCTTGCCATAGCAACACCATCAAACCCTAACCCTCTTGTCCTTAAGTTTAAGTCTTCCAAGCCATTAGTTTCACTTCAATTGACTCCATTAACCCAAGGCACTAGTCTAGAGATACTTTTGAGCTTGTTGTCATTAAACTCTCTTTCAAACACTCTTTTAAATTGAAACCCTAACTAACCTAGCGTCTAACCCTAGCTAATTTACTAACCCTAACCCTAGAGGTGACGTCCTATGATTTGGAACTCTTGCTTACACCAAAACTTGCGGCTAGGTCTCCTCTTTGCAGCCATAAAGGTTTTACACATTCCCATTGGTTAATTTTGCAAAACGTTACCTTTTTGGCCTCTCTAACAAATCTGTTTTAGGGCTGACGTCATAGTGACAGCAGCAGATTTATGGGTGATGTCACATTGCTTTGATCTCTTGTTTGGCTTGCAACGTTGTGACATTTGTCATCTCATTTGATAGATTTTGAGCCATTGATTACATCTGTAAACTTGTTTGATAAAACGTTGAGCTCTTTGTCTTTCAAAACAACTAAATACTAGGGCTGACGTCACATGTATAGCAGCAACAATATTGGTGACGCAGCAACATTATCTATATGAGCTGATTTGAGATATTTATTGCATTGTGATATAATAAAGATCTAATTTTGTATACATTGAATGCCTTTATCTCTTTGTATTTATTGAAGAAGTGATACAATCCATTTGTCTTTTATTTGTAATCATTGACTTCGTCAATAATTACATTTGATCATTGCTCATATATATATATATGTTAAAGATAGTCATTGACAAATTGAAGTACTAACCACTGCAGCACATATTCTAGTTTTATTTGTCTTGTCTCGCAAACAGGTGCCATTCAGTGGAAGATCTCCTTTGACTATCTCATTTTTGGCAGTAATCTGTGAAGGGAAACTCTCATCCTGATCCATTAGCCCTTTAGCCTTCTCATAAACCCAGATTACTAGGGACGTCTCCCTTGGACTAGCCATCCTAAATAGAAAGAGCTCCCCATCGAGGTGACAGTGGGTGGGGAAGCTCCTGTTACGTCGGTTTTAAGCCTTGACTCAAGCTACTTAAACCTCTCCTACAAACCGTGCGATAACAGAGCCCAAGCAGGTCTTTTATGTCCAATTGTGATGTCTCTAGGTATGTTGCTTGGGGCAATTGAGTCTGCTGGAGCAACTGGATCAATTGGAGTTGTTGGCTCTTTGTTTCCCTCTGAACTGCTGAAGGAGGAGGAGGTATTGTTTCACTATCAATTTCCATTTGAGCTTCTCTGGATTTCTGGAAGGCTACTTCTTCTTCAAAAGTAACATCTCTGCTTACTTTAGTTTGTCTTTGACCTAGGATGTAGATTCAATATGACTTTGAGGATTCACTGTATCCTACAAATGTACCCTTTCTTCCTGAAGGTTCTACTTTGGATCTCTTCTCTTTCGTTACATGAAGGTACACTGGGCATCCAAATATTCTGAAGTGTCCGATCTCAGTCTTCACTTTGGTGAATGCTTCTTCTGGAGTAATTTTCTTCAGGATCTGATGAGGACTACGGTTTTGAACATATACTGCTGTCATACAAGCTTCTGCCCATAGAGTCATAGGTAGACTCTGATCATGTCTCATTGCTTTAGTTGCCTCAATGATAGTTCTGTTTTTCCTTTCAGCAACCCCATTTTGTTGAGAGTGTTAAGGAACTGTGAACTCCCTTTTGATTCCTACTTCAACACAAAAACAATTAAATTCTTTTGAGGTGTATTCTCCTCCATTGTCTGATCTTAATATTTTGATTTTTCTTCCGGTCAGGTTTTCAACCTGAGCTTTGAATTCTTGAAACTTTGTAAGGACTCCATCCTTGTTCTTCAGAAAGTAAATCCAAGTGTTCCTGGAGTGATCATCTATGAAGAGTACATAGTATAAGTACCCATTTAAGGATGTAACAGTCATCGGCCCACATACATCTGGATGTATTAAGTTCAAGATTTCCTTGGATCTGTTGTCACTACTAGGAAAGGATCCTTTAACATTTTTGCCAAGGGCACAACCTTTGCAAACACCTTTATGCTGAATCTGTATCTCTGGTAGACCTGTTACCATTTTCCCTAGAGTTGGAAGATCTCTATAATGAATGTGAGCAAGTCTTCTATGCCATAACTCACTCAAGCTGATAGTGTCATGTAATAAGGCTTGAACAGGTTTGATGGTCAACTTGTACAAGTTGTTTTCTCGGACACCAATTACTTTGGAAGAGCTTATATGAGACTCTTTGTGCCATGCAAGAACTCTTCCTTCTGAGAAAGTGATTTTGTATCCTTTGTCTTCCAAGGCTGAAATAGAGACAAGGTTTCTCTTCATTCCGGTTACATAAAGTACTTCTTCTAGTTTAAGCTGCATATTTGAATCTAGTTGGAAAGTAGAAGTTCCAACTCCTCTCACATTATAATTGGCATCATCTCCAAGAACGACATGTAGATGTGTCTCTTTTTCAACAAAATGTGTTAGATGATTTCTAAGACTAGTCATGTGCCTGGAGGCACCATTGTCAATTAGCCAAGTGTTGTCATTGATAGGAACCATACCTGAGAGTGCTGAGATGTTGATGTCTTCATTTATTTGAGGTCTTGTCTTCCTGGAACTAAGCTTGCTTCCCATCATGATTTTGCTCATCTTCACAAACCCTTGTCAACTAGGCTAGAAAACCTAATGGCTAGGCTAGGCTAGCACTTTTAGGTTTTGTTGGGCTTATGACTGCCAACAATAAGCCTTGATAAATATGATAACCCTGGTAAGCTGAGGAGCTTCCTCAAGAAGTTTGCAGAAATACAATTCAGAATTTTTTGCAGAATTTTGGCGAAACCCTAGAAGCCCTTAGAGCCAAAAAATCGAAATGCCCGGAAATGTAATATGAGACTTGCTAGAGGTGCGCTGAAGGAGGTCGTACCCTCCTATGTCCTTTTTAGCCCAAGCGTCCAAGTTTTGAGTGGTGAAAACTCTCAGAAGAGGAGGTCGTATGGAATTTCTGGAAACCCTAGGAGGGCCGTACAGTTTTTGCAGATGTGTGAGAGAAAGGCTGGAAAATGCTGGTGCAATGGGATCTTCAAGACCTATGCTCTGATACCATGTTGATTTTTCAATAAGCTAGGTTAAGCATGTAGTTCATTTCAATTTGTATTTGTCTTAACCGTAAACAAGGATGTTGCAGCAACCAAGATCACAAGAAGAATCACCATGCACAAGAACACAAGAAGTATCCTGGGAAACCCTTCTCAACAAGGGAAGAAAACCCAGCCAAATCCTTTGCTATATTTCTCAAGAGAAAGACCTTCACCACCAAGACAAACCCTAGCACACAAGAGGGTGCTTAAACCCTAGAACTCTAGCGCCCAAGAGAGGTGTGCCCTTTTCATAAAGAAGTGTACTTCCTGAAATTTCCAAACTCACATGAAGGATATGATTCCACAATGGGGAATCTTCCTTTACTTATATTAGACTTGTCCTATCAACATAAGTGTTTATTGGCTCAACAGGGCCGACCTCTCTAAGTCACATTATAATTAATATTAACTAGATTAATTATCTTTCACATTTATTATTAATCACATTAAGGTGGGGCCGACCTGTACCCTTTACATAACAATTAGGGTTACAGGCAGGTCTGACTCTTGAACAATATATAGCAAGGGATCTGATACACCCACTAGTGCTCATCCACTAGGGGCACATCCATAGGGATGTCATATCTCTGGCTCACTGCATTACACAAAAGAACCAGATCTTCACACGTTCACCTGTGCTCGTCCACAGGCACGTCTACTCTACAGATCTTCTTTCCCACTGCCTCGCACAGGAGAATCATCTGGAGTCTTCTCGTCAACTCTGCTGCTTAGAGGAGGCTAATACATCATCTTCATTTCTGTTCACATGACGATGCACCCAACACTTTGAGATTTCACACGTTCACCTTGTGCTCAGCCACAGGCACGTCTAACTCAAGAGATTGGCTTTACCACTGGATAATCATCTGGAGTTCTTCTCAACTCTTTGAATGGAGGAGGTCAACTCTACGTTCCAGCTCTGTCTCAGGCAGGAACCGCGTACCCTTCTTAGGGGCTTTCTCTCAGGTTTGTAAGCTGAGAGAAAGACTCACATAGCTGCAATGATCCACATTTCACAGGTTTGTAAGCTGGAGAATGTCTCACATAGATGCAACCATCAACAACAACAATCAAGATCACAAGAAGAAACACCATGCACAAGAACAAAAGAAGTATCCTGGGAAACCCTTCTCAACAAGGGAAGAAAACCCAACCAAAATCCTTCACTATATTCTTCAAGAGAAAGACCTTCACCACCAATGAAACCTAGCACACAAGAGGGTGATCAAACCCTAGAAAACTAGCGCCCAAGAGAGGTGTGCACTTTTCCCAAGAAAGTGTTAGGGTTACAGGCAGGTCTGACTCTTGAACAATATATAGCAAGGGATTTGATACACCCACTAGTGCTCATCCACTAGGGGCACATCCATAGGGATGTCATATCTCTGGCTCACTGCATTTCACAGAAGAACCAGATCTTCACACGTTCACTTGTACTCGTCCACAGGCACGTCCACTCTACAGATCTTCTTTCCCACTGCCTCACACAGGAGAATCATCTGGAGTCTTCTTGTCAACTCTGCTGCTTAGAGGAGGCTAATACATCATCTTCATTTCTGTTCACATGACGATGCACCCAACACTTTGGGATTTCACACGTTCACCTTGTGCTCAGCCACATGCACGTCTAATTCAATAGATTGCCTTTCCCACTGGATAATCATCTGGAGTTCTTCTCAACTCTTTGAATGGAGGAGGTCATCTCTACGATCCAACTCTGTCTCAAGTAGGAACCACGTACCCTTCTTAGGGGCGTTCTCTCAGGTTTGTAAGTTGAGAGAAATACTCACATAGCTGCAATGATCCACATCTCACAAGTTTGTAAGCTGGAGAATGTCTCACATAGTTGCAATCATCATCAACAACAACCAAGATCACAAGAAGAAACACCATGCACAAGAACAAAAGAAGTATCCTGGGAAACCCTTCTCAACAAGGGAAGAAAACCCAACCAAAATCCTTCACTATATTCTTCAAGAGAAAGATCTTCACCACCAATGAAACCTAGCACACAAGAGGGTGATCAAACCCTAGAAGATTAGCGCCCAAGAGAGGTGTGCAGTTTTCCCAAGAAAGTGTACTTGCTGAAATTTCCAATCTCACACAAAAGATATGCTTCCTCAATGGGGAATTTACCTTTACTTATACTAGACTGAACCTGTAAACATAAGTGTCTATTGGCACAACAGGGCCGACCTCACTAGCTCATAATTTAATTAATATTAACCCGATTAATTATCTTTTACATTAATTACCAGTCACATTAAGGTTGGGCCGACCTGTACCCTTTACATTACAATTAGAGTTATAGGCAGGTCAGACTCTTGATCAATATAGCAAGGGATCTTATACACCCACTAGTGCTCATCCACTAGGGGCACATCCATAGGGATGTCCATATCACTGGCTCACTGCATTACACAGAAGAACCACTTCTTCACTAGTGCTCAGCCACTAGGATCATGTTCACCTGTGCTCGTCCACAGGCACATCCACTCAACAGATCTTCCTTCCCACTGCATTACACAGGAGAGTCATCTGGAGTTTCTCGTCAACTCTTCTATTTACAGGAGGTTAATACATCATCTTCATTTCTGTTCTCATGACGATGCACCCATCACTTTGGGATTTCACACGTTCACCTTGTGCTCAGCCATAGGCACGTCCAACTCAACAGATCTCCTTTCTCACTGCGTTACACAGGAGAATCATCTGGAGTTCTTCTCAAATCTCTGTAAGGAGGAGGCTATCTCTACGTTCCAGCTCTGTCTCAGATAGGAACCACACACCCCTCTCAGGGAGGCTCAAAATTAATGAAGTGGCTCATGATTGAAGGATAGCTTGAAAATCTCTTTTGATTTCTCGGGATGTGCCTTGAGGGGCTTGTATGTTTCTCTGCCTCCTGCAGAGTGAGCCTAGGCAGGATTTTTATGCCCTACTTCAATATCTCTTGGACATATCAACTGGAGCAACTGGATTAGCTGGAATAAGGTCTGTCTCCCTCTAAAATGCTAAAGGGGGAGATGGTATTGTCTCACTGTGAATCTCCATCCGAGATTCTTTGGATCTTTGAAAGGCTATCTCTTCTTCAAGGACAATATCTCTGCTTGTCTCAATCTTTCTCTGACTAGGGATGTAGAATTGGAATGTCTTCGATGATTCACTATTTATCCCATAGATGTATCCTTTCTCCATGAAGGGTCTATCTTGGACTTCTTCTCTTTGGGTACATGCAAATACACTGGGTACCCAAATATCCCGAAGTGTTCAATCTCAGGCTTCACTCCGGTGAAGATTTTGGGAGTTATGTTTTTTTTCAAAGTCTGGTGAAGCCTCTTGTTCTGAACATATACTGTGTCATGCATGCTTCTGTCCATGGAATCATAGAAAGATTCTGATCATGCATTATTGCATTGATTGTCTCAAGGATGGTTCTATTCTTCCTCTTTCTCAAATAGTTTTGACTCCCTCTGAAGGATAAGCATCTTCCTTTGTTCTTAACCTGTTTGGAACAAGAAAATAAGAGGAACCAAAACAAGAATATCTCCTAAAGGAGAATAATGAGTACATATCTAGAATCAAAACAATTTAAGGATTGTTGTCACAGCTACAACACCTACTTGTAATGTAGCAAACTTTAGAAATATAGGTTAGAGGAATGACAATTACAATAATCAAACTTGGAGTCTTCACTTCCAGTGTGTTGTTCCTCTGAATGCACTGAGATCCCTCTGGATACCTGAGGTTGCTGATATGATTTCTCCAATGGCACATGGATGATCTCTGTCGTTTGACATCTTCATGAAGGAGGTATGTCACAGTGATACCTTTTTGTATCACCCACAATAAGTCTTCCTTTGAAGTCTCGTCTTCCAAGAACTTGAAGTTGCTTGATCCATCAAGCTTATCTTCCATCATAGTTTTTGTTCATCATAATTTTAGATTCTTCACAACCCTTTGTCAACTGGGCTAGAAAACCTAACGGCTAGGCCAGGCTAGCACTTTTAGGTTTTGTTGGACTTATGACTGCCTACAATAAGCCTTTGAAAGATAGGAGAACACTGGCGAGCTGAAGAGCTCCTTCAATGAGTTGCTGAAACCCTAATATTGAAAATTCTGCAGAAATTAGCGAAACCCTAGGGCCAAAATTTCAAAATGCTTGGAATTTTGATCTGAAGCTTGTTGGAGGTGCGCTGAAGGAGGCCGTACACTCCTATGCCCTTTTTAGCCCCAACGTCCAAGTGACAAGTGTTGAGAACCTCCAAAAGAGCAGGTCATACGAATTTTCTCGGAACCCTAGGAGGGTCGTACGGTTTCTGCAGAAGAGAGACAGGATGGTTGAAAGTTGTTTGTGCAATGGGTTCTTCAAGACCTATGCTCTAATACCATGTTGATTTTTCAATAAGCAAGGTTAAGCATGAAGTTCATTCCATTTTTAGCATTTAACTTAACCATAACCAATAATGTTGCAGCAACCAAGATCACAAGAAGAAACACCATGCACAAGAACACAAGAAGTATCCTGGGAAACCCTTCTCAACATGGGAAGAAAACCCAACCAAAATCCTTTGCTATATTCGTCAAGAGAAAGATCTTCACCACCAATGAAACCTAGCACAGAAGAGGGTGCTCAAACCCTAGAAGACTAGCGCCCAAGAGAGGTGCGCACTTTTCCCAAGAAAGTGTACTTGCTGAAATTTCCAAACTCACACAAAAGATATGATTTCTCAATGGGGAATTTACCTTTACTTATACTAGACTGAACCTGTCAATAGAAGTGCCGATTTGCACAACAGGGCCGACCTCATTAGCTCATAATATAATTAATATTAACCAGATTAATTATCTTTTACATTAATTACCAGTCACATTAAGGTGGGGCCGACCTGTATCCTTTACATTACAATTAGGGTTATAGGCAGGTCTGACTCTTGAACAATATAGCAAGGGATCTTATACACCCACTAGTGCTCATGAACTAGGGGCACATCCATAGGGATGTCCATATCACTGGCGCACTGCATTACACAGAAGAACCACTTCTTCATTAGTGCTCAACCACTAGTATCACGTTCACCTGTGCCCGTCCACAGGCACGCTCACTCAACAGAGCTTCTTTCCCATTGCATTACACAGGAGAGTCATCTGGAGTTTCTTGTCAACTCTTCTACTTAGAGGAGGCTAATACATCATGTTCATTTCTGTTCTCATGACGATGCACCCAACACTTTGGGATTTCACACGTTCACCTTGTGCTTAGCCACAGGCACGTCCAACTCAACAGATCTCCTTTCTCACCGCGTTACACAGGAGAATCATCTGGTGTTCTTCTCAATTCTCTGTAAGGAGGAGGCCATCTCTACGTTCTAGCTTTGTCTCAGATAGGAACCACACACCCCTCTCAGGGAGGCTCAAAATTAATGAAGTGGCTCATGACTGAAGGATAGCTCGAAAATCTCTTTTGATTTCTCGGGATGTGCCTTGAGGGGCTTGTATGTTTCTCTGCCTCCCGCAGAGTGAGCCTAGGCAGGCCTTTTATGCCCTACTGCAATATCTCTTGGACATATCAACTAGAGCAACTGGATCAGCTGGAATAATATCTGTCTCCCTCTGAAATGCTGAAGGGGGAGAAGGTATTGTCTCACTGTGAATCTCCAGCCGAGATAATTTGGATCTTGGAAAGGCTAACTCTTCTTCAAGGACAATATCTCTGCTTGTCTCAATCTTTCTCTGACCAGGGATGTAGATATGGAATGTCTTTGATGATTCACTATTTATCCCATAGATGTATCCTTTCTCCCTGAAGGGTCTAGCTTGAACTTCTTCTCTTTGGGTACATTCAAATACACTGGGTACCCGAATATCCTGAAGTGTTCAATCTCAGGCTTCACTCCGGTGAAGATTTTGGGAGTTATGTTTTTTTTCAAAGTCTGGTGAAGCCTCTTGTTCTGAACATATACTGTGTCATGCATGCTTCTGCCCATGGAATCATAGAAAGATTCTAATCATGCATTATTGCATTGATTGTCTCAAGGATGGTTCTATTCTTCCTCTTTCTCAAATAGTTTTGACTCCCTCTGAAGGATAAACATCTTCCTTTGTTCTTAACCTGTTTGGAACAAGAAAACAAGAGGAACCAAAACAAGAATATCTCCTGAAGGAGAATAATGAGTACATCTCTAGAATCAAAACAATTTAAGGATTGTTGTTACAGCTACAACATCTACTTGTAATGTAGCAAACTTTAGAAATATAGGTTAGAGGAATGACAGTTACAATAATCAAACTTGGAGTCTTCACTTCCAGTGTGTTGTTCCTCTGAATGCACTGAGATCCCTCTGGATCCAAGACTTCAGCAAAAGGTTTCTTCGTCCTGCAATTACCCTCATTACAATGATGCAAATAATATATATACAAGTGCATACCTGAGGGTGCTGATATGATTTCTCCAATGGCACATGGCTGATCTCTGTCCTCTGACATCTTCATGAAGGAGGTATGTCACAGTGACACCTTTTTGTATCACCCACAATAAGTCTTTCTTTGAAGTCTTGTCTTCCAGGAACTTGAAGTTGCTTGATCCATCAATCTTATCTTCCATCATAGTTTTTGTTCATCATAATTTTTGATTCTTCACAACCCTTTGTCAACTGGGCTAAAAAACCTAATGGCTAGGCTAGGCTATCACTTTTAGGTTTTGTTGGACTTATGACTGCCAACAATTAGCCTTGAAAGATAGGAGAACACTAGTGAGCTGAAGAGCTCCTTCAATGAGTTGTAGAAACCCTAATACTGAAAATTCTGCAGAAATTAGCGAAACCCTAGGGCCAAAATTTCAAAATGCTCAGAATTTTGATCTGAAGCTTGTTGGAGGTGTGCTAAAGGAGGCCATACACGCCTATGCCTTTTTTAGCCCCAACGTCCAAGTGACAAGTGCTGAGAATCTCCAGAAGAGCATGCCGTACGATTTTTCTGGGAACCCTAGGAGGGCCGTACGGTTTCTGCAGAAGAGAGAGAGGATGGCTGAAAGTTGTTTGTGCAATGGGTTCTTCAAGACCTATGCTTTGATACCATGTTGATTTTTCCATAAGCAAGGTTAAGCATGAAGTTCATTCCATTTTTAGCATTTAACTTAACCATAACCAATAATGTTGCAGCAACCAAGATCACAAGAAGAAACACCATGCACAAGAACACAAGAAGTATCCTGGGAAACCCTTCTCAACAAGGGAAGAAAACCCAGCCAAATTCCTTTGCTATATTCTTCAAGAGAAAGACCTTCACCACCAATGAAACCTAGCACAGAAGAGGGTGCTCAAACCCTAGAAGACTAGCGCCCAAGAGAGGTGCGCACTTTTCCCAAGAAAGTGTACTTGCTGATAGCCTTTTTTCCTCTTTCCCGAGTATGTGGTGAGGAGGTACATTCTCAGTTACTAGCCAAAGGTCTTTTTCTCATTAAGGTTGCAAATAATGCAGATATACTTGCTTACCTGGATCTTGTCTCAGCCCTTATAGCGCCGAGAAAGATGCCTACCTTATACATCTTTGTACATATTTTTCTTTGTCAATATAAAAAATAAGAAGTATTTCTTCCAACAAAAAGTGGCTTTTTATAATGTCTAGCACATTTTAAGCTCTAAAGTTCAAAATAATTGAAAGACGGATAAGGTAATCTTTTGGGAATTGACTTTCTAGCATTCTAGAAGAAAAACAATGATGATATGTGCTTGGATGTCTTCAATATGCTGTAATTATTGTGTTCCTATTTACTTTACTGATGTCTCACGATTCTTAGCAGGCACATGTATATAAATATTCTGGAGAATCCAAAGTTGTAAATATGACTATAATGAGGAAGACAGAGATATGTGCAGCATTTCTTGCTAATATCGATAGTCATTCTTCAGCTACTGTACATTTTAATGGAAAGGTGTTTCATCTGCCACCTTGGTCTGTCAGCATATTGCCTGATTGTAAGCATGTGGCATTCAACACTGCAAAGGTGTGTTTCCTTCTCACAAGATCGTTTATTTCTCTCACTTATTATTTGCTCATGTTAAAGGCTCAACTGTGCACTGGTCTAGGTGGGTAGAATAACGAAGCAGTTTTGCATTGATTTTTAGCAGACCGTTGCCAAACATTTGGCTAAGATACATTTAAAAAATGCTTGTGATCTCTGTTGAAATATTGTAAATATATCTCTTCTGATTTATCTTTTTGTATAACTAGGGTTACTTTGGAGCTATTTGTCCACTGTTGTTTATGTCAGTATATAGGGTAGAAGGTATGGTCCTTGAAGGAGTCTGGAAAGTTTTGGAAATGAAGTCCAATATTTATCAGTGAGTATTGCTATTTATTTTGTGTAATGTGTTTTTGTTGCATTCTTTTGTAAGGTTTAGGCCACTTGCACTATCAAATGAACTAGTGCACTTGGCTCTTGTTACCTCCCAAACCTGCACTTTAAGTGGTAAAGCCCTAAAACACAAGTGCAACTTTAGGGGACCTAAGAGGGGTTGTCCATTGTCACCACAACGATGCCTTCTCTCACTTTTGGCCAGCTCTCCTCTGGTGCAAGGGGGCTATCCCTAGATAAAATGTGTAGATAAACTTTAGAATTTAGTGGATGGTGGGTTGCTAAGACTAGTGTCAATCCAAAAGGTTATGGAGTCAAGGAATATAAACAAAGAGGGATTAAGAGTATGGGGAAGACGTAATTAAGCCATGCCTTGTTGCACCATAAATAGTCCAAGTAAATTTTTAGGTTATATGAGAGTGAGTGAGGGCCCTAATGGCAGATGCACCATCAAAACCAATGTATTTGCAACCAATAAATAATGTGCGATCTCAATAGTGAAGGAACGACCATAACATGAGATTATAAGTAAAAAGGATTAAGTAGACAGCCTTCTAAAGGATGAACAACCCAAGCAAATATCACATCATCACATACAATCTCATAAGATTAGTAAGCCATAACATGTGCCATACCAAATTTGTCATTGGGGTAAGGAAAGTTAAGACCTCAACCCTAGTCCCTTCTCAACGTGCAAACATTTGCCTTCTACTGAGATTATTTCCAGCAACAAGATACAATGGCTACTCCAACATAAAACCCTAATCATCCAAGAGAAAATACAAGAGTTATGGAAACCTCACATATGCTTACTCCTCGACTTCTTCCTTCTACAAGATGTTCAACTAGGCTTAGAGCGGTTTTCCCTATCAGTCCAATCCTCTATAGCTTGAAATTCTGCTGCATTTGTAGCTACAGAAACACCTGATTTGATTCAGTCACCTTTGCTCGTGAAGAGAAGACCAATCTGCCACTCATTCTGTCTTAGTTAAGGCTTCTTTTTCTGAGTTTAAAATATGGAAATATGTTGGAAAAGCATCTTGAATACTGGCTGTTTGAGATCGGTCTGAAAAGGGCCTCTATGCACATCCTCCTGTTGGCATAACTGCTAAGAAAATGGTTTGCCTTCCTGCTGTTGACGATCTAACCAGCTGATCCCACTACTTTGAAATCTTTCAAGCTTTGTTGATTGTAATGTCCCATTTCCTCTAGGCAGTCAAAATACCGTGGTCGTTTACACAATTTCCCGTAAACCATTAGACGGATGAGTTAGGGAAATGATATTGGTAAAGTCACCTTTGAATTATAAAGTGAAACTTAGGAAAAGTGAATTTATTAATATTAAACCCCTCTTTGAGGGTATTTCTCTCCAATTATTAATTAAATGAATATTTTAATGCAGAAAAAGAAAAGTGAAAGAGAAAAAGGACGGTGGAGGGTTGGAAAGGGATCATTGACGATTCATTTGAAAAATTGAGTTTTGGGAGAAGAGCTCGGTGAGCAAACGAGGGTTTCAGCTGGAAACCCAATTCGGCACTTGGATTCGGTAGTGAAACTATCTGTCCTAACCGAGAGATTGGAGAAGCCATTCCGGCTTCTCATTTGCAGACATTGGCATTGTGATTTGAAGAACTTCATTGAAGAAAGGATTTCATTTGCAGATTCGGCAAGCAGGGGCATTTTCTCTTTGGCACGAGTTGATAGTTTTGGCGTTTCCTTGAGCTGGACGCATCCATCTTTACTTAGCTGCGTGTGGTCCACTGGAGGTGAGTTGAGTCTCTTCCTAGGCGTGGAATCCTTGGCTGAGCAGGACCTTCATGATGATATCCTCTGCTGGTAACATCTAGTGGCTGCGTGTACCCTTGCTGGCCGTTTTTTTTTCATCTACAAGAGCAGCGTGTTGTCCAAGGGGCTGCGTGGAGGCAAAAGAAGAAGCGGCTGCTGGTCGACTTCCAATTGTGGGCTGTATCGGGCAGGAGGAGAGGCATATCACCAAGCAAGGAGCTGCCATATCCCTCAAATCTGCTAGCATGACAATAATCACCAAGTCGACTTCTCTTATCAGCTCGTGGGGGGCAGCTTGAGGTGTTTCCTCTTGGCTGTGTATGAAGGGAGGCTCCAAGATTTCTGTAGCAGACATTCTATCCATCTTGAGAGGTACATCGACCTCAATTTTGACTGTCATTAGTTCAGCAGTAATATTCAATAAAAAGAACAACCAGAGTTAGTAATTTTGTCCCATTGAATGTGAATGTTTTCATGATTATTTTTGTGGGTTTTACTTATTATCGAAACAACATATTATGTACTTCATTGGGGAGGTATAAGGGGATAGGAAACCAACAAACCAGCCAGCAAAATAAAGAAATACACTCTGTCCATTAAATTTTCATCTTCAGCAGTCATTTTCAGAAGTATGCAAAGTGTTTGACGAAAGTCCAACACCAACACTAGAAGAGTTTTACCAATTTTTGCAACTTAGAATATTTCAGTGGTATCAGAGCATGATTTTGGCCAGCTGTGGGCGACATTAATGACTGAGGAAGGGCTGCAGAACATCACTTATATGCGTAGAAGGTATAGAAGCGTAGAGGGCAGAGAAGAAGAAATGGAGGACACTCCAGGGAAAAATGCAAATCTGACAGAGGATAGAGAGGATGGTTTGATCAAAGGGCTTATGAAAGCCTTACATGATATTGCAGAGGGCCAGAGAGAGACCCGAGAGTTCATGGGCAGAATCACAGGTTATGCTCTAGGGAGTAAGCATGGTGAAGAAAGGGGGGAGAGCAGCAAGAGAGGGCAGATGGA
>ML780027.1:1525519-1535913 GCA_009831015.1 Picea engelmannii | reverse complement strand
CTGGTGCAAGAGGGAGCTCATTTCTGAGTTCGAAATGTAAGAGCTGGGATTGGTGCTTCAATCCCTGTGATTAGAAGTTTGGCAGAAACCAAATAAGGTCTTCCTATCTCAAGGAAAATATGCAATAGACAGAGGTTCGGCATAATTTCCCCTTAATCTGTCACAAATCTGCAAAAGACAACAAGCAAAAATGTGCAGAAAATGCTAAAAGTGAAGTTAGAATGTTAGTGAAAAATTATGTACAAAATTTACAAAATTTACACATGTAATTGAAAGATTGTAGTGAAATAGTGTATAACAGAAAATAAAACAGCAAGGGAGAGAAAAGGAAGTTGCTCCCAAAATGTGGAGGAAGAGAGGGGCTTGCTCCTCACAAAGTGTTGAAGAAGTAGGGCATCCAACCAAGGAATCCCACTCTCCAAGTTAGGCAACTTGCACTCCACAAACTAGCTTCACAAGCTCACAAGGGTGAGTTTCAAAACAATACAAAGTAGTTACACTAGTTTAACCGAGAATTTTTCATAGATTACTTAGCTATTGCAAGAAAACCCACTAAAGAACTATTACAGAAATGAAATAGAATTAACCCAAGCAAAATAGTTTGTTTGGGCCTCAATAAGCAAATGCAACACCAGCAATGAAACACAAGAAGTTACCACACAAAAGGTACACTAGCCAGCCCCAAAATCTTCCTCCAAAGCTTGATTGTATTAGCAAAAAATAACAAGAGTACAATGGAGCTCTCTCCAAACTTTCCTAAGCCAAAACTCATCAAAAAACTAGTCTCAAATGGGGGGGTGAGCATTCTTTTATACTTTGGAGAGAGGTGGGAGCCTCCCTCAAGACTTGACACTTGTCTGGCATGCATGAGGGGGGGGGGGGGGGGCGACACACCATGAGAGAGGGAAACAAGCAAAATGGGGGTGAAAACCCCCTTTCCTGATGTTTAAACACATCCCTAGTGCCTCAAGGGGTCACCCAAGGTATGGAATGGGCCCCCCATGTGGTCCCCATCACCCAATGGCCAATCCAATTGAGATGGTGCGCCCCACAAGATACAAATTCGCCCCCCTCTCTAAAGTTAAGTTGTATTAGGGGTAGGAAAGGGGGGATTTGATTTATTTGACCCCCTATTACATAGAAATGACTTAGGAACCCTAGAGTTGCGCCCCTCCTTGAGATGCTCAATAACTCTTGATTGAATGACACTTGGAGAGCATCCAAGAGGGGTCACTCTTGGCTCCCAAGTATAAAACAAAGCCTCGCCTCCCTCATTTGATGTCTATTCTCAGTGTATTGTTACTATGCCAAAATCTCTCCTCTGTTTGGCTTTATTTTTAGAAACACATGCTCCCTTACTTGAGTTTCCCTTGGTATTTTCCCTTTATTTGCATAACTCTTTTGCATGTCCCATGTTGCTTTTAAATTTTACTTGATATCGATCATTTTCTCTTCTACTTCTCTGAGCAATTTTTGCCCAAGTACTACTCTATTGATGGATTGTCCTAACTAACTAAAGTATTAAACTTTCTTCTATACAATGCCTCAAATGGACTCATTTTCATTGAAACTTGATATCCATTATTGTTGGCAAATTCTTCTAAATGCAACTAATCCTCCCACTTGGATGGCTTATCCATCACATACATTCTTAACTTGTCTTCAATCACATGATTGGCTCTATCTATTTTCCCATCTATTTGTGGATGAAAGGATGTACTAAAGTTCATATTTGTACCAAAACCTTTGAATAATCCTTTTCAAAATTTTGAGGTAAACTTTGAATCTCTGTCTAAAATAATTGCTTTAGGTATCCCTTGCAACTTCGCAATCTGTTTGAAGTAAGTCTTTGCTATGTAAGTATTCCTTTAACAATTGGGAGCTTTCTTCAGACTTTGGTGTCCATTCAAATTTAATTCCCTTCTTGTGTAAATATGTAATGGGATGAACAACTTTGGAGAATCCATTTGAGAATATTCTGTAGTATCCAGCAGGCCCCATGAATGACCTTAGCTCGACTACATTCTTAGGTGTCGGCCATCCCCTAATAGCTTCAATCTTCTCTGTATCTACTGCTATTCCTTCCTCAGAGATGAGGTGTCCCAAGTAATGAATTTGCCTCTAATAAAAGGAACACTTGCTTAACTTAGAATACAATTGATGCTCTCTTAGTACTTGTAGTACTCACCTCAAGTTCTCTTCATGCTCCTCCTTTGAATTTGAATAAATAAGAATGTCATTTAGGAATACAATGACAAAATTATCCAAGTAATTCCTAAATATTCCATTCATTAAGCACATGAAGGTAGCTGGTGCAGTTGTTAGTCCAAATGGCACCATTACAAATTCATAGTGTCCATACTTGGTTTTGAAAGCTGTCTTATAGATTTCTTCATCCTTTATCCTTATCTAATGGTAGTTTGACCTTAGATCAATCTTGAAAAATATCTTTTCCATTCTCAACTGATCAACCGAGCTAAGGTAAAAAGCCAAATTTTGTAAAAGTGACTAAAGTCATGGAAAAGGAGGGGGAAATGATTCCTAAAGTCTTTCCTAAGTTAGGAAAAGGTTATAAAGTGAGAGATCACCCCCCAAGTCAAATGTTAACCACTTCATGAGTTTCCCTAAGGAGAGGGGTGCCCCTCCTCTTCATGTGAGTGTGGAAAAAGACAAAACCAAAGGTGGGGAGGCCCCCACACTTTAGTGCGACCCCCTTGGACCACGGAGATGATGTTTAAGCACTAGGAGGAGGTCCCCACCCCCTCACAACTCATCCTCCCTTTCTATGGTGCGCCCCTCTCTCCCTAAGTTTGCCCCCCTTAGTGGAGCCCCCCTTTTGCATGACTGCCACTTGGAGAGCATGCAAGGGGGGGTCTCTCTTGCCTCTCTCCCTTAAATGAAAGCTTACCCCTCCTCTTTTTCTATCTAATTTCATAGCAACTACATGCTGCCCAATTTTCTCCTGACTCTCTCTTGCTCTTCCCCCATTTTCTCTCTTGTAATATTGTTGCCATATTGCAACCACTCTTTTCAATAATAGAAATGAAGCTTTGGAGGAACTCTTGGTGTCCTTGTGGTGTTCTATTGGTGTTTTATTGGAGTATTTTTGCTGTTCTTGTTTGGTGTTCTTGTAAGGTAACATTTCTGCATTTTATGTTTATCTAGCTCACATTGTTTTACTTGAAAAACCCCAAGCAAAGTATTTTTTTGGGGATAAATCTATAGTAGTATTGCTGTAGGTTTATGTGAGTGGCTTTTCTTTGAGTTCACAAAGTATTTTGTGAATCATTTTGAAGGACTCACTTTCTTGCCTCATTGTGTAGCAAAGGTTTGCTAGTTGCAGGTTACCAAAGCTTGGAAGAGTGGACTCCAAAAACTTCAACTCTATTCACAAATATTTCTGATATCATTTTCAGCTCTCTTTTATACATTTTTTGCACTTTTTTCTGATCTAAATCTTGCTTTCCAATCAATCTTTAAGTTAAGATTTTGTACCTAGAATTTTCTGTTTTATATACTAACCAAAACTAACTCTTTCTAAGTGATTTTTAGCATTATATCTTGTTGTTTTATGTAGGTTTTCGCCAGTCTAAGGGAAGGTGTTGCCCAATTTTGGCCACAAAAATCTCAAGGAGTCATCCAAGAGTAGTGGTGCAAGATCCCTTCACCTCTTTTCCCTTTTAAAGCATTGTAAGCAACCCAAGAGAGTCTCTTGGGCTTGCATTCTTTTCTATTTTCATTATTTGTAAATTGTAAAGTATTTTCTAGTTTTGCTTTTGCCCACATCTTGCATGTGAGTGGCTTTGCCACCCTTGCAATACCGTGTTGGCTAGATTAATTGTTTGATTTGTAAGTTTTGCTTAAACAATTGCCCCACTTCTCCCATAAAGAGAAGGTTGAGTGGCTAGGATTTACTTAGCTCATTCTTTAAATTCTTTTTCCCACCTTGGCACAAAATCGGTAGGCTTGTCCTCCACATTGTGCCATAGTTGTGAGGCTTGTAAAGTTGTTTTATTTTTCCCACCTTTGTCCTTAAGGAAAAGTTGTGTGGCTAGCTTGCTTATTTCATGATTTCAAGTTATTTTAATTATTCATTTGCGCCCACACCTTGCATGTGAGTGTCTTTTCCACCCTTGCAATCTCGTGACGACTAGTTAGGGTTTTTTTTTTGCAAAGTAATCAAACTTTTTGCCCCGCATTTTACCCCATATTCCCTCCCCTTGCCACTTTGTGGATCTTGGGTAACAAGAAAGGGCAAAGGACTGTGTGGCTAGTTTAATTAGGCACCTAATTCTATTATTGCTAAAACCATTAAAAATGGGTCACTTGGGAGGCTAGAAGGGGTTGAAGCCGGGGATGGTTTCATGACACTACGTGTCCTCCTTTTTGAGCACTCAAGCATCTTGGATTTGACCTGTGAAGCTAGGGGAGAACCTTGTTGTTCTTTTTATTGAGCACCTAACACTTTCTCTTGGTTGAAAGGATAAGGATTTGGGGTAGTAACATAGTGTAGGCTTGCAACTTTCACACCTAATTCCCCCCTAATTCAAAGAGAGAGCTAAAAATCTGTTAAAAGTAACCTACACATATTGCAATACTTTCAACTCACATTTTCTACATTTCAAGTTTTGCTTTTCAATTACTTTCAAGTAATTTCATTTTCAGCAATTTCTTTTCATGTAAATATCTATTTTAAAGTACTTTTAATTTCAAGTATTCTTTATTCATTTGAGCTTAATTCTTTAAAAATATAAAGTTGTCTTTCAATTCGTTGTGTAGATATCTTGCAAATTTGTTTCATTCTTTTAGAAATATCATTCTTTGTGTATATATATATCTTTTGTGTATATTGGAATAATTGGGATTGGATAATCTTTAGGCACTGGTCTAATTCTTGTTTTTTTAAGTAAAAAGTTTGCTTGTCATTGGAATATTGCATCTGCACGATTGCTTGTCATTGGGTTGGGTCTCCCTAATCAATAAATCAATTAACTCCTAGAACTTTAATAAAAACTTCACATAGTTTAATAGGGTCTACCCCCCTTGGCTTCCCTAGGAGTGAGCCTAGACGGAAGGAGTCTAGATCGAGGTGACAGTGGGTCTAGACTTAGGTTTGTGCCTCCAAGGACACACCAAATGGGTTGGATACTTCTCCACGCTTGTAGGTGTGTATTAGGATGGCCATAGTACCCAATACCCTCTGTGCTCTGTGGAGGATATGGAGTACTTGAAACCACCAATTTCACTCCACATTTGTTTCTTGGATACCTTTTGTCACTGTGCTACTATTAATTAATTAACAATGCAGGTATGATACTACAAACTTATGCAAGAATAATTAATCATTCAGTCACAATGGCACCATAGATTATAATTGCAGGTGTACACATGCAACCAAGATTGAACATACTAGAAGGTAAAAAACTCCATGACACAAACATTATTAATTCAACAAAATTCATGGGTACATTCACAAACAATTATCTATTTGGAAATTGTCCACCAACTAGCTACAAAAGAAGGACGTTCCGCCCAACCATAGATTCTTTGTTGCACCAATTCTCTCTATAATAGAGGCCACCTCCGAGCCGAGGCTATGAATCCACAAGGGAAAATTTTTCCTATGACTGGCTCTAATTCTCTCTTCATAGCCTAATTCCTAGGTTCATAGTCAATATTTACAGCTACAATAGTCTCAATCCACAATCCTCTTTCCCCATCAACCTGGACAACCCAAGGAATGGGATCCCCTTCTCTAGTCAACAATCCCTTAGGCTAGCCCACTTCCCTCTAGGGCTCCATCATAGGCTGGCCAAGAAATCTCATTACCGGGATTTCATGGATGATCAATTGTAGCGAAATTTCTCATTGACAACGATTATCATTCCATATAGTCACAATTCTCTCATAATTCATGGTTATAGCTTTATAGTAGGTCTATAGTTGTTCTAGCTTAGGGAGTAACTCTTTCAAATTTCCCCAACAGGATGGCCATTCGAGCTCTCCCAAATTTGATAACTCGAATTTCACCATCGGATGATAACTCAAACATCATGAAGATTTGAACTGGAATGGTAATTCGAACAAATTGGTCACTCGAAGCCTTGATACTTCGAACCCCCTAATAATTTAGACTCAATTAATTTGTAATACCCCCAAAAACCTTCAAACTCTCTCCCTCCCTTGCATGGCTAAAACATGCATAGGTAAAATTGCATTTAAGTGAGAAATCACATGTCTTCATGTAATGTACACGTTTATCCTCTCTTATAACTAATCCCTGTTATCCCCCATTTCTAGGGATAACTAAGGAGATGATGTCCCGAGGCCATTAGGTTGCAGACATGGAGTACCGGGAGACAGACAAATAAGAAAATCCCCACATCACACCACCCATCACCGATTCCCCTAGATAAAAAAAAAAAAAAATAAAAATAAAAATTCCTTTAATTAAAGTAAAGTCTCAAGGTAGAAGGCTTTGGACGATGATTTCCACACATCTAGACACTTAGCCCTGTGCGGAAATACATGTTCGATGCTACCAAAACATCAACAATACTGTATGCTAACCCTCGGGATTTTTAAAGGTGAAAATCTAGGGGTTAACAGACCTGCAATATCTTTTGTCAACACTCAAATGGGGAAAATCTATAGGTCACTAACATCCACACATTTTGCAATTAGTTTTAGAAAAATGTTTTCCTTAATGTTTTTTTTCAACATTGTCAAACCTAGCTATTAATTTGTAATGTCCTCACAAGTAGACATCATTGCTCAAATGGTGCATGTGCAACGTCTCCATTCCTTTCATTTAAAAAACAGTAGTAAGAAAAGAACATTTGACCAGCTAAAAGCTGTAAAAAGGCAATCTGTCACTCAACTTCTAAATTTTGCTTGCATGGCATTGGGTGTCTCTATGCAGGAGCTTTTATAGAACATATTTAAGACCACGACAATCAAATTCCTTTTCAAAGATCCATGATAACATCAACCATAATCTGGCAGAGAAAGATCATAATGAAACAAACTGTAGCTAATTAACTCATCAATCATCATCAATGCTTCCATGTCAAAACACAACTAAACATTTGCATGGGTGGGTTTCGGGCTTGCAGCTTTGCGATAGACATATCAGGGCCAAATCCTTGCAGAAAACCAATGAAAAATTGGTTACAATTGATCCAAGTCCTGGTGCTGTGGTGCTAATACATTGGAAAAATAAACCATACAAAGAAATAAGTTGCATATAAGTCCATTATCTCCCAATGATGGCCTATACAACATGTAAATTGCAATTCTGTAAGACTTGGATGGTCTAAATGAAGGATGGTCTCCCCATAGCTTATGGAACATAATGGGGAAAGCAATGAAAATAGGAATATCTAGTGTGTTTTTTATGCTTTTGAATGTGGAGTCCAGTAATTGAATTATAGAGCACTTTGAGATCTGACCTTGACTATATCTCAACTGTTGAAGTGAATTCCCCCACTGATCCTTGATAAAATGATTGAGTCAAAGGGATAAGAGAGTAAGAGCATTTTGATATTTTGATGAATAAATCGCCCCCTTAAAATGTTAAGAGATAGAAACATGGCATATAAATGAACCTCAAGTTAAATCCTTCTGCATTTTTGAGCTTTGAAGTTTGAACCAAATTTCACTCACACCTTGGCACTATAGAAACTTAGAAAGTACAAAAAGATATTCAAGATTATGTTTGAAAGCAAAGGAACCTGAGGAGGGTTTCATAACATTCACTATCTTATGCCTCCAAAAAATTGCCTCTCTTCATCCATATAAGTGAATCTACGATCTTCAATCACCCCAATTCCCAAGCTACGGAATTTGTTAGATGGTTCTTTCTTACATACAAAAATTTATATTTTTGTCTTCTTTTATATTTTTATATCATACTATGAAAGCTAGATAAGCAATACACTTTTTGTTGAACGTTGTATTTAATCCACATTAAAATATTTGCATCTCTATAGTTATATCTAATTCTATCATATTCGTTTTCAGGAGATGTTTTCCATGGTGATTCACTATTCATTTTGTTATCTTACAAATGGAAGTTTATTTCATATCGAATGGTATATTAGTCTCTCTAGATCTATTAATATTATGTTTGGTGATATTTTCCAAATGGATGTTGCTTATCTGATTAGGTTGGATCTCAAACGTCCCTCGTAAGCATGAAAATGAGGCCTTGTCTTTCACAAGGAACCTTTGATTCTGAAAATCTGGAACTTGGAGTAAAAGATTTACGATTATCAAAATTGTGGAGTGAATATAAAGAGCCAATTGGTGTGTGGGGAGAAAGAAATTTTTCGGCAAAAGGCATATTAGAACACTTACATGTCACCAAGGATTCTACTGATTACCTATGGTATATGACAAGGTACATCTATTGTCTTTGTTTTAACATATATTGTTTCTTATTACTTAGAATGGATGATATTTGTAGGAGAAAGTTCTTTAAATTCAAATAATAAGTTTGATTTGTTCTAGAATAAACTGTCTTTTAGCATTGAAACTAATTGATTACATATTCTTGAGGTTCAATTATTGGAAACATTACAAGCCATTTCTCTTTTTCTTATTGTTGCTTTTATTAGTAGATGGATATTACATCCTTAAAACAAGGGATCTGCAAACCTAGTGTTTTATTTTTTAAAAATTTACTAACAAAACAATGCTTATTATATAGTCATTGTATGGTTGGTTATTTGTTTGTTTGCTTCTGCCTATTTATGAGTCATTAAGACTATGACCCTTTAGTGGGAAAGAAATGAAGGTACATAAGGTTCTCTTTAGTGTGTTATTATTATTATTATTTGATTGAAATAATATATTATACAAGAAACTTACATGTAAAAATATAGAGGGACCATCTTCCTTATTGCAGTTAATCATGCAGTGAGGTTCGAATAAGCATCCTTTATCGAGAAAAACCCTTTAGCTAGTTTGGGTAGACAACACATCAAATACCCTTTTCAGAAAGGATTCAGTAGACCTTACTAAACCAACCTTCAATAATACACTTAGTATCCTCTAGGGTGATTACAAAACCATGGATTGAATACAATGCCAAAGGCCACAAGAATGACTCAACACCATGGATCTGCAATCGTTGAGTAAGGAAATGTGCTAGTGAATGAATCCCTGTTGAAGTGAATTTGATCTTAAGATTTACTTTCTTGGGATTTCATAATCATCACATAGTTTAGGAATACCCCCCTTGGCCTCTAGAGAGCTGGCCAAAAGTGAAGAGGAGATTGTATTGAGGTTGTTATCACAAAATCTAGCACTTGTGCAAAGCCTTCACAAGATGATAAACTTGTGTAACAATTGGAAGTAGATGCCACTGTCACGTAGGCAAGTACTTCCCTTGCTTTAGTTAATGATGGGTCCAACACAAGGGAGGCTTCCCTGACGACCTCAAGGGATTCTAAGATTAGCCAAGCCTATGGCCCCCTTTCTTGGTCACCTCAAAGGATGGGCTAGGTCTAGGGAAATGTGAAAAGTTGGGAAGAGTTTGGACAAGATAAATGATTTACATGTGTGAGACAAGTTCTCCAATGCATGCAATAAAAATTACCAAGTCTAACTAATGAATAACCATGTAATGTCCCATTTTTCCTAGACAGTCAGAATACCGTGGTGGTTTACCCAGTTTCTCGTAAACCATTAGACAGATGAGTTAGGGAAATGATATTGGTAAAGTCACTTTCGAATTATAAAGTGAAAACTTAGGAAAAGTGAGTTTATTAATATTAAACCCCTCTTTGAGGGTATTTCTCTCCAAATATTAATTAAATGAAAATATTAATGGAGAAAAAGAAAAGTGGAAGAGTAAAAGGACGGATGAGAGTTGGAAAAGGTATTATTGACTATTCATTTAAAAAATTGAGTTTTGGAGAGGAGCTAGAGAACTAGCAAGGGTTTCAGCTGGAAACCCATTTCGGCACCTCAGATTCGGCAGTGAAACTATCTGCCCTAGCCGTGAGATTGGAGAAGTCATTCCGGCTTCTCATTTGCAGATATTGGTAGTGTGATTCGGAGATCTTCATTGAAGAAAGAATTGTGTTTGCAGATTTGGTAAGGAGTGGCATTTTCCCTTTGGCACGAGTTGATAGTTTGTGGCGTCCCTTGAGCTAGGCGCATCCATCTTTGTCTTGCTGCGTGTGGACCATTGGAGTGGAGTCGAGCCTCTTCTTAGGCGTGGAATCCCCCTGGCTGAGCGTGTCCTTCAGTGGTTATCTTTGCTGATCATCATCTATGAGCTGCGTGTTCATCTGGAGCTGGTCGTGTATCTCATCCCTTGGCTGTGTATTCTCCTTGTGCTGCGTGTGAGGGAAAGGGAGACGTGGCTGAAGGTTAATCTCTATTGG
>ML780027.1:1489313-1519608 GCA_009831015.1 Picea engelmannii | reverse complement strand
TTCAGTGGTTATCTTTGCTGATCATCATCTATGAGCTGCGTGTTCATCTGGAGCTGGTCGTGTATCTCATCCCTTGGCTGTGTATTCTCCTTGTGCTGCGTGTGAGGGAAAGGGAGACGTGGCTGAAGGTTAATCTCTATTGGCTGGCCGTGCTTGCATTGGAGAGAGGCATCGCTGGAGTTTGGGGCTGCCATATCATTCCAGTCAAACAGCAAGACAACAATCATCAGAATCGCCCTCCTTCAGCAAACTCGTGTGGGCAGCTTGGGCATTTATTATGACTTTGTGTGTAAGATGAAGGTTCCAGCTACCTACAGCAGGTTTCCTCATCAATTTTGAGAGGTATTCACACCTCAATTTGTTGTTATTGGTTCAGCAGTTATTTTTAATAAATGACAGTCAGAATTTAGTGATATTGCTCATTCAAATGTGATGATTCTTCATGGTAATTTTATGGGTTTTGCTTAATAACATAATACCACCCTATGCACTTCACTTGGGAGGAATAAGGGATTGAAAAACCCCAAATCAGCAAACAAAACACCGAAACACACTGCTGTCTCTTTAATTTTCACTTTCAGCAGTCAAATACCAATGCATGCAAAGTGTTTAACGAAAGTCCAACACCAAAACTAGAAGGGTTTTTCCAACTTTGGCAACTCAGAATATTTCAAACCACCTCTAGAACACTAGCTATCAAGTGAATGGGCTGTTGTAGTAAAATTTGCAGGAGTAAACAATGTTATACCAGCAACGAATGTTTTGTAACAGCAGCAAGAAATCAGCCCTCAAAAATAGTGATTAAAATCTTAGAATATAGCCCTTATCGAGTAGAACAAGATACAATAGCTAGAAAATGATTCTAAGCAACTTTAACCACAATATTAAGTATGCTATCAACAATTTAACCAATCCCTAATGGCTGTAGCAAACATTTATAACAGCAACAATAAGTTCACTTAGTTTGCCAAGCCTTGAGTTAGAATTAACATGAAAATGAGGTTAGATACCTAATTGTTAAGCTTGCTTGAGAGAGAGAGGATTTTTAGGCTAAGTTATGGTTCTAATCATCACTTGCAAACATGAAGACTAGTGCTGTTTTCATCTGGGACTCAAGTATGGACTATGGCTTTTGAATGTTCTCATTATCCCTGCCATTGCATTTTGTTCATGGCTGCTCTTAACTTTCTTTCTTTATTATCAGCCAGTTGCAATCTACCTTTGCGCCTTTAGCCCCTTCTTCTCACAAGAGAATGAGGTACTTGCCTTTTTGGTGTACATGTAACCACCATCACCCAAAAGGTGGGAGAACGGAAGGATCATGGAAGGAAAAGTGGTAAGTATGATCGGGAATGGTACGCTACCCCTTTCAAGGAACCCCAGTTGTACCCCTTTTCCCCAGGACTGACATCACGAGACTAAGACACTAATGATGGTCACCAAGGTGAAACAGGGCAAAAAGAATAACTTCTTGAGCTTATGATCCATTATCCAACTTCAACCCATTATTCTCACTCATATGCCAAATGCGTTAAATATGACACTTTATATGAAACAAGGACTAATGTACCTCATAATGTGTTGGGACACCCTCTTCCAATGAACCATGCTGATCAGGTGTGATGAGCTATGTTGATGAGGAGTGATGCATTCAAAGGGCTGATGGGCTATTGCTTGTGAGGATGCTGATGATTATCATCGTCGAGATCAATGTCTTCATCGCGTGCCATGAGACATGATCTCCTCTAGTTACCCGTAGGTGAGAGGGGGTAACAAAGGTGACAGTGATACATCTCCTAATAGTTTCCTCAAGGTTGCATCTGTGGAATGGGCTTTTTCCACTTAGATGCTAGTGTAGGAAGTAACAGTTCCATAGCACATTTCTCAAAGGAGCACCTATCTGTTAAATTTAGAGCTGTTATTAGGTTCTTTTCAAATTACTAGAGCCTAACAACATAAGTAGGATCACTGAAAGAAACACAATCACAAGGTACACAACATTTTATCCTGGGAAACCCTCATGGGGGAGAAAACCCAACAAAAACTTCCTCAATAATAGATTTCCAATACAATGCCAAGAATAAAGACCAAACCACTGAGACTAACCTAGGACCGAGCATGCGCCTCTCTTCTCCTTCTTGTAACTACAACTTCCTTCAAAAGATGCACACTAGAAGTGTGTGTGTGAGTGAGTGAACAAATGAGATGTCCTCCGCTTATAAATACTAGTTGAGGAGGCACTAGGGTTATGTCTCTTCATCAGGTAGGGCCGACTTCTCCCAATAGTGGTTAAAGCCACTTTATTAAACCGTATTAAACCGTAGGGGCCGACTTCTCAAATACCACCATATAACTATGGTTTGACCAATCCACAAAAGGGGATTTGGTCTTATACAAGACCCGACATGATCAATCAACAAAAGGGGATTTGATCTATAAGATAATAACTCAAATATAATTAGAATATTCTTCGAAGTTACAATATTTCAACAATCCCCCTTAATGAGAAGTGTATTCTACTGACATAACCCAATACAACATCATCAGGAGAGAGAGAGGGCAACAACATCATCAACATCTGGAACACTGACTAGCATATCTACAAATCATCGGAAGCTTTTCTCATCATCAATATCATCATCGTTCACAACATGGAGCTGGAGTAGCATCATCATCATGTTGATGATTACAGCTATGTGAGACATTCTCCCGCTTACAAACTTGTGAGATGTTGATCATTGCAGCTATGTGAGTCTTTCTCCAACTTACAAACCTGAGAGAAAGCCCCTAAGAAGGGTACGTGGTTCCTACTTGAGACAGAGCTGGAACGTAAAGATGACCTCCTCCATTCAGAGAGTTGAGAAGAACTCCAGATGATTATCCAGTGGGAAATGCGATCTGTTGAGTTAGACGTGCCTGTGGCTGAGCACAAGGTGAATGTGTGAAATCTCAAAGTTCTGGGTGCATCGTCATGAGAACAGAAATGAAGATGATGTATTAGCCTCCTCTAAGCAACAGAGTTGACAAGAAACTCCAAATGATTCTCTTGTGTGAGGCAGTGGGAAAGAAGATCTGTAGAGTGAACGTGCCTGTGGACAAGCACAGGTGAACGTGTGAAGATCTGGTTCTTCTGTGTAATGCAGTGAGCCAGAGATATGGACATCCCTATGGATGTGCCTCGAGTGGATGAGCACTAGTGGGTGTATAAGATCCCTTGCTATATTGTTCAAGAGTCAGACTTGACTGTAACCCTAATTGTAATGTAAAGGGTACAGGTCGGCCCCACCTTAATGTGATTAATAATTAATGTAAAAGATAATTAATATAAAAGAT
This sequence comes from Picea engelmannii, assembly GCA_009831015.1. Classification (NCBI taxonomy): domain Eukaryota; kingdom Viridiplantae; phylum Streptophyta; class Pinopsida; order Pinales; family Pinaceae; genus Picea; species Picea engelmannii. Next base: position 1,516,275 of record ML780027.1, on the reverse strand, counting down.
AATTAATATAGTAATTATTAATTATATTTTGAGTTATTGAGGTCGGCCATATTGTGCCAATAGACACATCATTTGATGTGACAAGTCTTATATAAATAAAGGTGAATCCCCATTAAGGAAACACACTTCTCATTGTGTCATCTCATGATTTCAGAAGTTGTGGTCTGAAATTATGAGAATTACAGCACCCTCTTGTGTGCTAGGTTTGGTGATGGTGTGGGAGGTCTTTCTCTTGAAGAATATAGCAAAGGATTGGCTGGGTTTTCTTCCCTTGTTGAGAAGGGTTTCCCAGGATACTTCTTGTGTTCTTGTGCATGGTTATTCTTCTTGTGATCTTGGTTTACTGCAGTAGTTATGGTTCAAGTAAAAGTTAAACAGAAAATTAAAGAGAATGCATGAGCCATAGCTCATTGAAAATTCAACATGGTATCAGAGCAGGTCATGAAGATGACCATCTACACATTAAATTCTGTGGTAAAGTTACCCCACCACCATCTCAAGGGAAGGGCTGGACCCCTTTTAATTTTCTGTGGTAAAGAATGAGGCTGGCCGCAGGCCTCTAAGGATGCCACAGAAAAATGCCTAACAACAAACCCTAAAAACAACAGACTTAAACTTGTAGGGCAGCCGCAGCAAGGAAACAGGCCTGGCAGCTGAGGAAGAAGACTCGTACTGTTGGTGCGGTAAGGCCGCAGGCCTGTGGAGCATTTCTGTAGCAGCTACAGGTATCTAGCAGCAGTTTGAAGGCTGGAACAACACCCTTGAGTGCTGACAGGTGGGCAGCAGCAAGGACAATTCAGATCTGGTTAACCGTTAAAGAGCATTTCAGAGCATAATTACGGAGTGAATATCAGGGCTGTTACAGAGTTATTGCAGCATGTTCTAGACTTATTATCCTATGCAGTTTCAGAGTAACCTTAGGCAAGGTCTATATATTTTTGACATCCATATTAAGCATGTTATAGGTCTGACATTGAGGGCACAGATCCGAGTAGGATAAGAGTCGAAATTGAAGCAGACCTTGAGGACTATTCTGAGGCAGCAAATCTGAGGCAGACTTCATGTACGAGGGTAAGTTCTGAGGATTAAAATAAAATGTTATAACAGTTTTATGGTAAATCTGTAACAGAAAAATTAAAGAGGACCATAGATTGTACTTCCCAAGACCATCTGTGGATAAAGGAAGGAAAGTCGGTGAAGAATGCTATTGCTGTTCTAGTTAATGAAGATGGTGTACAGCCAATAGATCTAGAAGCGTCTACCTTCTGAAAGAATGAAAGTGATATGATATCTCTTGTATAACATAATACAATAACCCATATTGAGTACATCTTGTGAGTAGTGGTTCCTTGTAGGAAATTGCTACAGCTGATTGAGAAAAGTTCAGTCAAGAACAACATACAACATACATAGCACCTACAGGAAAATAAAATGAAAAAGAAGGTTGCTACAACAATGACTGAAATAACAAGGAGTGTGCACAGATATGACTAAACTGTGCAAGCTACTGATGGAGCAAGTATTGAAACAATTGTGAGAATATTGAGCATGTACCTGGGGATGTTTGCTGAGTGGAATTGAAGGAATATACAAGATCGATTAGCTCCATTAAAATGATAGAGGAAACAGGGTTTTGTTGAGGCAGCAGAGAGTGGTTTAAGGCAAAACGAAACAAAGGGGATTGAGGGCTGTTGAAAATCAATAAAGAAGATTGTTGCAGCAGAGGCAGAATATTGTATTGAGGGTGATTCTCAGTAAAACTCTAAGGCCGAGTAAGTGAAGGATGAAGTACCCTTTAGTGATGATGTTCTGGAACATATTGTTGGAGGATCTCCATTTTGTCTTTGAAGAATAGCACCCAGACACCTTGATATCCAAGAGTTATGAACAAACATGAAAAATGCATCATTATGAGGGCATTTTCTCAAGCAGAATCTCCATTGGTGTACACTCTCAGGTTTGCATTTGTGTATGTATATATATATATATATTATTTGTATCATTGTCATGAGGAAGCCTTGCTGCAATCGTGGATCCAGAGGGATCTCAGTGCATTTAGAGGAACAACACACTGGAGGAGAAGACTCCAGGTTTGATTTTTTTAAATTATCATGCCTATAACCTACATTTCTAAGGTTGCTACATTACAAGTAAGTGTTATACCTGTGACAACAATCCTTAAAATGTTTTGATTCTAGAGATGTATTCCTGAATCTCCACTAGGAGATGTTCTTGTGTTGTTTCCTTTTGTTTGTTTTCTTGTTCTAGGCAGGTTAACAACAAAGGAAGATGCTTATGCTTCAGACTTCAGAGGGAGTCACTTGACTCAGAAGGAGTCAAACTAATTGAGAAAGAGAGACAATACCTTCTTCCTCTTTAACAATCCAGAGGGAGATAGCCATTGATACAGTTGATCCAGTTGATATTCCCAAGGACTTTACAATAGGCCATAAAAGCCCTGTCTGGGCTTAACAAACTTTGCAAGAGGCAGAAAGACATGTAGTTGATGGAAGTATCGAGAAATACAAAACGAGACTTATCGTCAGAGGATTCTCACAAACAGAGGGAGTTGCCTATGATGTGACACTTGATCCAGTAAAGCCGATACACTTCCATCCGTACTACCATCCATGAGTTGGAAGCTATATCAGATGGATGGATTCTTGATGAGTTTGGGTTTCAGCAAGAGTGTTGTTGATCCAAACCTATATTATTACAGTATTAGTGACGAGAACCTTCTTTTGATGACTTATTCATAAAGCCTTGTTGTTGGATACAAGTAATCCTTGACTTCTGAATTCGAGATGAAGAATCTGAGTATGATGCACTACTTCTTGGGACAAGAAGTATGACAGAGGATCGATGAGATTTTCCTGAGTCAAGGAAAATATACAGTGAAAATATTAAAGAAGTTTAGTATGACAAGAATGCAAAATCCACCGTGATGGATTTAAAGAAAAAGATTGATGATGATTCAGACGAGATTGATCCACAACTTATTGGATCACTGATGTATCTGGTTAACACCAGACTTGATTCATGCCATGCAGTAAGTGTGCTTAGTCATTTCATGAGTCAACTGAGACATACTCACTAGACAATAACAAAACATGTATTGAGATATATATAAGGCACAGTTGGATATGGCCTGAGATATGCCTCCAGTGTGAACTTGAGTTTGCAACACATGCCAATTCAGATTGAGGAGAAAGTACAGTGGACCGAAAGAGCACATCCAGTTGATGTTTGCCATGGTTTCTTAATGCAATAGGAAACAAAACTCTGTGACCTTGAGTACCACAGAGACAAAGTATATAGCAGTGAGTGTGCGAAGCAATGTGGCTTCACAAGCTTCAGACAGATTTACTTGACCATGAGATGGATCCTATGATGATAACCAAGAGCTGTGTATCACTGTATAAAGATCCTTGAGAACCCAGTGTTTCTTGATGGATCGAAACACGATGAGATGAAATATCCTTATATTAGAGATATGATGCAAAGGAAAATCGTACACATGCAATACCTTCCTACACATGAGCAGATTGCAGACATCTTCACCAAACTAACTTGGTGAAGAATGCCTTCCTAGTTGAGAGGGAGTATTGATGACTCCAACCAAGACAAAATTCAGAATACATCCATGTGAGACTTGGCATGATGAAGAATGCCTCCCTAGCTGATAGGGAGTGTTGATGATTGCAGCTATGTGAGAAATTATCCAGCTTACAAACCTGTGAGATGTGGATCATTGCAGCTATGTGAGTCTTTCTCCAACTTACAAACCTGAGAGAAAGCCCTTAAGAAGGGTACGTGGTTCCTACCTGAGACAGAGCTGGAACGTAGAGATGACCTCCTCCATTCAGAGAGTTGAGAAGAACTCCAGATGATTATCCAGTGGGAAAGGCGATCTGTTGAGTTAGATGTGCCTGTGGCTGAGCGCAAGGTGAACGTGTGAAATCCCAAAGTGTTGGGTACATCGTCATGAGAACATAAATGAAGATGATGTATTAGCCTCCTCTGAGCAACAGAGTTGACAAGAAACTCCAGATGATTCTCCTGTGTGAGGCAATGGGAAAGAATTCCTGTAGAGTGGACGTGCCTGTGGACAAGCACAGGTGAACGTGTGAAGATCTGGTTCTTTTGTGTAATGCAGTGAGCCAGAGATATGGACATCCCTATGGATGTGCCCCTAGTGGATGAGCACTAGTGGGTGTATTAGATCCCTTGCTATATTGTTCAAGAGAGTCAGACCTACCTGTAACCCTAATTGTAATGTAAAGGGTATAGGTCGACCCCACCTTAATGTGATTAATAATTAATGTAAAAGATAATTAATATAAAAGATAATTAATATAGTAATTATTAATTATATTTTGAGTTATTGAGGTCGGCCCTATTGTGCCAATAAACACATCATTTGATGTGACAAGTCTTATATAAATAAAAGTGAATCCCCATTGAGGAAACACACTTCTCATTGTGTCATCTCATGATTTCAGAAGTTGTGGTCTGAAATTATGAGAATTACAACACCCTCTTGTGTGCTAGGTTTGGTGATGGTGTGGGAGGTCTTTCTCTTGAATAATATAGCAAAGGATTGGCTAGGTTTTCTTCCCTTGTTGAGAAGGCTTTCCCATGATACTTCTTGTGTTCTTGTGCATGGCTATTCTTCTTGTGATCTTGGTTTAATGCAGTAGTTATGGTTCAAGTAAAAGTTAAACAAAAGATTAAAGAGAATGCATGAGCCATAGCTCATTGAAAATTCAACACATCATCTGTATGAAGTTGAAACATCAACATCAATTAGCATAACGCTAAAGAAACAATATCACCAACTCGAGGTTGGTACACCAACATCAACAGCATGAAGCTGATACAAAAACATCATCAACAACACGAAGATGAAGCAACAATATCATCAACACGAGGCTGAGACAACATCATCAACAACAACACGAGGCTGAAACAACAACATCATCAACACGAGGTTGAGACAACAACACGAGGCTGAAACAACAACATCATCAGCATGAGGTTGAGATAACAACATCATCATCATATGGCAACAGAATGAGGCAGGTGCAACAACAAAATTTTGTGGTACTCTGACAGACCGTCCTTACCAGACCTTCGGGATCTGCCCAGGAATCATAAGATTCCCTAGGATGTAAAATCCTAACGGAGCTACCACGTGGTACTCTGACAGACCGTCCTTATTGGAGCTTTGGGATCTGCCCAGGAATCAAAAGATTCCCTAGGATATAAAATCCTAACGGAGCTACGACTATTGACCACAACTGGCATATACATGCACAGGTACTCTGATAGATCGTCCTTACCGGACCTTCGGGATCTATCTAGGGATGATCAATCCCCCAGGATATAAAATCCTAACGGAGCTACTCGTTGTTGGCCAGGATACCATAGTATCATCAACATCACTTCCCCTTTCGAGGGAGGTCCTTTTGGACTATACCAAGCTTGTCTCGGAAGTATTCAAACTTCACACGAGATAGAGGCTTGGTCAATACATCTGCAACCTGCTCATTTGTGCCAACATATTGGAGCTTTACAACTCCTCTCTTCACCCTATCACGAATGTAGTGATATCGGGTCTCTATGTGCTTCGACTTGTCATGGAACACTTAGTTCTCCGTCATCTTTATGCAACTTTGGTTATCACATAGGATCACTGTGGTTTCCATCTCTAGATGGAATAGACCTGTCAACAACTTCTGAAGCGATATGGCTTCACAATTGGCGGAACATGTTGCAAGGTATTCCGCTTCTGCCGTACAGAGAGCAATACTGGATTTCTTCCTGCTCTGCCATGAAGTCATGGCTGACCCCAGACTGAAACAACATCCTGAAGTGCTCTTTCTATCAGAAACACTTCCAGCCCAATCTGAATCAGTATAACCATACAATCTGAAGTCATGATCTCCAGTATAACAGAGACCATAATCCAAAGTACCCTTAAGGTATCTCATCACATGCTTTGCAGCTACAAGGTGAACACGTCTGGGCTTTACCAGATACTGAGTCAAGGTGTTCATGGAAAAGCATACATCTGGCTTGGTATTCGTCAGATACATCAACGAATCAATAATTTGTCTGTACAGAGTAGCATCATCCAACTCGGACGAAGTATCAACCAAGAGCTTCAACTTTGTTTCCATGGGTGTGTTCATGGCTTTACATACCAACATGTCAAACTTCTTCAGCATTTCAACTGCATACTTCCCTTGGTCAAGGAAGATCTTCTCTGGGCTTTGCCAAACTTCAATACCTAAGAAATAAAGCATCAGGCCTAGGTCTTTCATCTCAAATTCTGCAACAAGATTTTTCTTACAATATGTAATGAGCTTTTCTCCTCCTGTTAAGAATAAGTCATCCACATACAACAACAATATAACTGTCTCATCATTCATAATCTTAAAGGTTAGAATCAATTTTACTCTTGGTAAAGTCCAAGCTCGTCAGGAAACTGCCAATGCTACCATACCAAGCTCTTGGAGCTTGCTTCAACTTGTAGACATGAGTCTTCTTGTCCCGTACTTCAAAACCAAATTTTTAAATCACATTACACCAATCTTGCTACTCTTGTTCAATTGCATCTTAATCTGCACAATCATGTGCTAGCTTTATGTGTTTTCTGCAAAGCACTATTTGTCTCACTACTTGAGAGTATGTCCTCTGCTCTTTCTGCAATTGTTCCTCTGGGATTGGGACTTTGCACCTGCAACTTCTCTGAAGCTGAGAATCAGTGTAGCTGCTGAACTCTGAGAGTAGCTCCTTTACTCTATCACGACAACAACTTCATCTGAAACTGAGAGTGGCTTAATAACTGATACTGAAAGTAGCTCTTCTTCTTTCATGGAGGTAACTCTATCTGCTATTGTAGTCATGTCTCCATGGGCCGACTAATGTACTGCACCAACTGGCACTCAATCTCAAATATAGGGATTGCTCCCCCTACATCTCATACTTGTATTTGAATCATGGTTGTTCTGGTTGTCTTCATGAATACTGGAACTATTTCTTTGATTACTGGAGCAAGTGTCTTGTCATAGTCTTCTCCCTCTTGCTAGGAGAATCCTCTGGACACAAATCAGACTTTGTACATCTTTATACTTTTATTTGCAACATGCTTGTTCTGTTAGATCACTCTTGGAAGTCACTATTGACTTCCTTTCTTGTCTTAAGGAAAAATCCATATCCCAGTCCTTCTGACTAGCTTCCTTCTCTGTTACTGAAACAAGGGAATCTTCCCAGGAGATTTCAAATCTCCTAGAAGTTTCTAAAGCTACGATCTAGTGTTCTCAACTCATGGCATCTGTCTCCCAGTCCTGGAAGATGTCTTCTTTTCCCATCTGATCCTCTCAGAGATCGGGGCTAACTCTGTTCTTGATTTCTTTTGAGTCTACAAAGACTTCATAGTCTCTACAAGCTATACTTGGTGTTGAATACCAAGTCTTAATATGAAAAACTGAGTCAGACTTCAAACGAATTCTTCCTCCTGTCAAGGTGACTTCATTATCCTTTGACCAAGTCTACTGTGAGCTCTGTTCTAATGTTCAATCATCTTTGAAGCCTTCTGCTCCTTACAATCAATCTCCATATGAGATACTCTGTATCTCAAAAGTAGTTTTTTCTTCATCTTCTTTGGTACATGAATGTATACAATCACGTATACAACTTGGATGGTCTGCTCCATGTCTCATCTAGTATGTTGCCTCTTGCAACCATCACTATAGCTTCCTCAGGGTTATCACCTATGACCTGCCCGGAACGAGATCAACAAGGGAGAAACAACAAACAAGAATAATCCTCTTTATAATAATGATAAAACAATAGCAAGAACAATCGTCATAGTAGCTCCTTGCTATTACTCGCGACCTGCCTAAAACAAGGGTCAAAGTAAGAAATACAATACGAAATGAGAGCAACACTCTTCTAGTGTTGTGATCAATCATTCCTCCATGGTAACCTGGAACCAAAAGAAGAAGTTTCTCCTAGAGGAGATGTTAGTTGTATTTGGTAAGTGATTACAATAAGCATTCATCTCTATAATGCTCACATGCTACCAAGTATAAAACCTTTTAAAGATTGCTTATCTCAAATATAGTGTTTACTTGTAATGAGGTAGTTATCAAACTTGACATGTGCAAGTTTGAATCTTATCAACTTAATCAATCAAACCTGGAACTTGGAGTCTTGTCCTCAAGAATGAGTGTTGTTGCTTTTCTTCCTAGACTCCTTTGCTCAAGGTGACATGTATTCTCTTCAACCTGTCCTCTGCACTGAGATAATATGCTTTCTTGGCAGAAATCTAAGCTAGAGAATAAACTCTATAAACTCATCTTTAATCAATCTAATACCTTGAGTTTAGTTTTTACCAGTGGTTAGTATGATGGTCATAACTTCAACATACAACCTAGATGTTCATAATGTCATAACAAATAGATGCATATCAAAATAATCAAACTTGGGGTGCATTATTCCTCTGAATGTATTGTATCTGAGATTCTTCTAGATCTATGACAAAAGATCCCTTCTCCTGCAAATACCCTTTAAAACTAACAGTTTAAACATATGTAAGTACATACCTCTGATAGTATTGGCAGGTAGTGGCACCATCCAGCAGCAGTGGCAATAAATAACAAACCTTTAAAACTTCAATGGTGCTACAACTGATACTGATACTGCAACTGCAACTAGTATTTCAACTGCAACTTAGGGTTTTATGAGGAAACACTAATTTTTCAAACTTCAAATTTTGGAATTCTGATCCAGGGACTAGATGCACTGGGTTGAGGCGAGTTGGCTAGAGCTGTCTGTTTTCAAAAAATCCAAATTTTACCCCTTGAAAGTGGACCTGCGCAAATCTGGATTGGTACTTTTGGTACTGGTTCTGGTTTCTTGGTTTTCTGGTACTAGTCAAAACTAGGGTTTGACTTTTTAGAGGCTCTGGCCACTGAAAAGGTGTGCTCAAGCTGCCAAGTGATGTGCTAGGCTAGGGCACACTTCCCTAGGTGGTTTTTAGTCAGAAATTCCTTTCCAATAAAAAGACCTAATTTTCTTGTACGACAACAGCGACGTTTTTGGATACCCAGTGAAAGGTGCTCTATTTAGTTAAGCTCTGATACCATGTTAAATTTAGAGTTGTTATTAAGTTCTTTTCAAATTACTAGAGCATAAGAACATAAGTAGGATCACTAAAAGAAACACAATCACAAGGTACAAAACATTTTATCTTGGGAAACCCTCATGGGGGAGAAAACCCAATAAAAACTTCCTCAATAATAGATTGCCAATACAATGCCAAGACTAAAGACCAAACCACCAAGAATAACCTAGGACTGACCATGTGCCTCTCTTCTCCTTCTTGCAACTGCAACTTCCTTCAATAGATGCGCACTAGAAGTGTGTGTGTGTGTGTGTGAGTGAGTGAACAAATGAGACGTCCTCCTCACTTATAAATACTAGTTTAGGAGATGCTAGGGTTATGTCTCTTCATCAGGTAGGGCCGACTTCTCCCAATAGTGGTTAAAACCACTTTATTCAACCCTAGGGGCCGATTTCTCAATTACCACCATATAACTATGGTTTGACCAATTCACAAAAGGGGATTTGGTCTTATACAAGACCCGACATGATCAATCCACAAAAAGGGATTTGATCTATAAGATAATAACTCAAATATAATTAGAATATTCTTCGAAGTTACAATATTTCAACACTATCCACTTAATTATTTTATATTATTTGGAGGTGGGTGCATGTTGACTTGTCACTCTCCTAGTGTGTAATATCCCAAACAATGCTTATACACTTTCCTTCTCACTGCTGTAGCAAAATGCCAAGTTTTATGAGTGTTGACTTTCGTCAAACACTTAGGCTGTAGGTGTCTTTTTACTGTCAAAACTCTCACTATACTGCTGTTGGTATTTTAGCCGAGTTATGATGTGTTATAGATGGTTTATGTGCATTTCAGGTGTACCCAAAATATTGATTTTCACACAGTAAAGATCTTTGCAATAGCAACATAAAAGAATCCACAAGAATACGACGAATATACTGGTGTAAACTCAACAGATATTTATCATTTTATTTCAGCATATAATAGAATAACAGCAGCTGTAATAACTCTTAAAGATTAGCTTGCAAAATACCAGAATATATGGGCGGAAGATGACTGTATAGATGGTCCACTAGATAGCTCTGAATGTAGTCCCAAAAATCAGCGCCTTCCCTACAGAGAACTCAACCCCCACAAGAGGGATTTGGCCAATACTGTATACTATATCTCTGCGCCTTCTCAGTCCAGTTCAGAAAGGGACTCCAGGAATTAGTGGCAGCACTCCACAGTTCAGAAATGGAGAATAAATGCGCCCATATTGGAGATAAACCTCAACATTTAATCAACAACAATATTTTTCTGTGTATAGACTAAGAGATGCACCAAGTTAGAGATAAGACGCCACCCAATAGTGAATACAGACCTGCATTGATGTAGATAATTTCTCAACTCCAAACTACTCCACAATAAGCAATATGAGGTGCCCAAACAGAGGAAAACAACACCCAGAAGTAATATAGTTTGATTTCAGAAGCAAGCTCGCCCTCTAGCACTTGAAACTCGGCATGTCAAGAAGCACTATGACCCAGCCATGATAGAATGGCTTCCCCACATCCACTAACTCGTCCAACAGTTAAAGGTAGCGTCCTCCAACTTATATATTAGCCTCCAATGATGAAGTCGACCCACAATAAAGAAGAAGTCGGCCCCTAGCTCATAAATATCGCCCAGACTGAAGAGATTCGACCCAAGGAACTCGTCCCACTTAGAAAATGGCGCTCATACCCGCATATAAACTATGAGTAAAAAGGAACTCGCCCAACAAAACTCAGTTGACCTCCCCAAGGATTATCTCAGCCACAAAATGGAAGACTTAGCTGGAAAGAAGATATAACTCAATAACCATGAAGTTCATTGAAGAGATATGAAGTGATCTCTTACCCAAGTCTAGCTAGGGTGTATAGCTTCAACACCGAAACCAGAAGCAATGAAGGGTTTCTCCAAAACCCTAGACTCTCTTCTCAAGAGCTCTCCAAAATCTTTTTCTCAAATGACAATGTCAAGAATGAGGGGAAACTCCTCATTTTTCCCTTTTATGTTCACTTGAGCCTTTTTCCCGCTCCTTTATTATTTAATTAAAAATAAAAGTCACTTTATTGGGTTTCTCACTTTATAATTTTAAAGTGACTTTTTAATTAGCCTAGGACCCTTGTCCCCTCTTTCCCCTTTTTTACTTTATAAAGTTCAACTAGGCGAATTATGTCCCCTAGTTCACTTTTCCGCCTTAGCCCACGGGAATTTAATTAGGCTAGCAGAATTTTCTCCTTGTGACTCTTTAAGCGAATGGGACATCACATAGTGGAGCACTCCCTTATGCGGATCTATTGCACATGTTTCTATGGATTACTATTTATGGCAGGTTTATTGAGTCTTGGAAGTAGCGACCTAACTACTTGTGGACAAATATTGAGGTCGCTCCACTCTATGATGACTCTAACAACCACATGGACATTGGGCATGTTATCGCACAATTTGTACTTGTCCAAGCCCAAGACGAGTGAATCAAATCAGCGTAACTACAAGATAACCCACCACTGTCACCTTAGTAGGAAATCCCCACATCTTAGGGATGGATGAGGTCTAGCCCAAGGGAGGCGTCCCTAGTAATCTCAAGGGATCGGATAGCAAGGATATGGTTAAGCTTAGAGAACCCTCTCACTGGTTACCTAAACCAAAGGGTTTGTTGCCTTCCTAATACACATCTACAATCGTGGAGAAGTCTCCAACCCACTTGGTGTGTCCTTGGAGGCACAAACCTAAGTATAGACCCACTGTCACCTCGATCTAGACTCCTTCCGTCTAGGCTCACTCCTAGGGAAGCCAAGGGGGGTAGACCCTATTAAACTATGTGAAGTTTTTATTAATGTTCTAGGAGTTAATTGATTTATTGATTAGGGAGAGCAAATCCAATGACAAGCAACGATGCAAGGATGAAACTCTTTCAATGAAAAAAAAACCTTGTAAATTACAAAACTTTAAACAGACCAGTGCCTAAAGATTACCAAATTCGACTTATTAAATTACGCATAAGTAAAAGATATTTATACAAATTAAATTAAAATAAAGAATGGAATAACTTACACAATGAATCAAATAATTCTTTTATACTCAAACAATTGATTCTCTAAGGAATGAAGAATACTTGAAATAAAAAATAAAGAATGCTTAGGAAATGTAAATATTCACATAAAAATAGCTTGTTGAAAATGACAGAATGAAAGTACTTGAAAATGAATTGCTGAAAAGGAAATTGCAAGGAAATGTAAAGTGAATGTGTTGCAATGTGTGTAGGTTGTTTTTAGTAGATTTTAGGTTTGTCTTTGACTTAGGGGAAATTAGATGTGAAAGTTGCAAGCCTACACTATGTTACTACCCCAAATCCTTATCCCTTCAACCAAGAGGAAGTGCTAGCTGCTCAATAAGAAGAACAACAAGGTTCTCCCCTAGCTCCATAGGTCAAATCCAAGATGCTTGGGCGCTCAACAAGGACACGTAGTGCCGTGAAACTGTCCCCGGATTCAACCCCTTCTAGCCTCCCAAGTCACCCCTTTTTAATTGTTTTAGCAATAATAGAATTAGGTGCCTAATTAAACTAGCCACACAGTCCTTTGCCCTTTCTTGTTACCCAAGATCCACAAAGTGGCAAGGGGAGGGAATACGGGGCAAAAGGCGGGCCACGAGTTTGATTACTTTGCAAAGAAAAGAAATTCTAACTAGTGGTCACGACATTGCAAGGGTGGCAAAGCCACTCACATGCAAGGTGTGGAAAAAAATAAGTAATTAAAATAACTTGAAATTATGAAATAATCAAGCTAGCCACACAAATTTTTCTTAAGGACAAAGGTGGGAAAAATAAAACAACTTTACAAGCCTCACAACTATGGCACAATGTGGAGGACAAGCCTACCGATTTTGTGCCAAGGTGGGCAAAAGAACTTAAGGAATAAACTAAGCAAATTCCAGCCACTCAACCTTCTCTTTATGGGAGAAGTGGGGCAAATACTTAAGAAAAACTTATAAATCAAGCAACTAATCTAGCCAACACGGTATTGCAAGGGTGGCAAAGCCACTCACATGCAAGATGTGGGCAAAGAAAAACTAGAGAATACTTTACAAATTACAAATTATGAAATGATAAAAGAATGCAAGTCCAATAGACTCTCTTGGGCTGCTTACAATGATTTGGAAAGCAAGAAGAGGGAGAGGGTTTTTCACCAAGGCCTTTGGAGGCTTCCTTGAGCTCCTTGTGGCCAAAATTGGGCAACACCTCTCCTTGGATTGGCGAAAACCTGCAAAAAACAAAAAGTAAAGTGTGCTGGAAATTGCTAGAAATCACTTCAAATGAGTTAGTTGTTGTTAGTATCTAAAATGGAAAATTTTATACTAAAAATCTGAACATAAAATTTGATTAGATTGAAAGATTTAGAAGAAAAATAAGTGCAGAAAATGTATAAAAGATTGCTGAAATTATATCAGAAATATAAGTGAAGAGAACTGAAGCTATTGGAGTCCTCTCTTCCAAGCTTTGGTAACCTGCAAAGTTGTAAATACTTGCTACACAATGAGGCAAGAAAGTGAGTCCTTTAAAATGGTCTACAAACTACTTTGCAAACTCAAATAAACACAACTCACATAGATTTACAACAATACTCCTATAGATGTATCCCCAACAAAATACTTTGCTTGGGGTTTTTCAAGGTGCTGAGATTAGATAATGGAGGAGAGTACACCTCCAGGGATTTCAATGATTTTTGTATTGAGGCAGGGATCAAGAGGGAGTACACCGTTCCTTATAACCCTCGACAGAATGGGGTTGCAGAGAGGAAGAACATAACTATTATTGAGGCAACCAAAACGATGTTACATGATCGAAATCTCCCTATGATTCTGTGGGCAGAGGCATCCATGACAACAATGTATGTTCAAAATAGGAGTCCTCATAAGATTTTGAAGAACATGACTCCCGAAGAAGCTTTCACTGGAGTGAAGCTTGAGGTTGGACACTTCAGGATATTTGGGTGTCCAGGATACTTTCATGTACCCAAGGAGAAGAGGACCAAGCTAGGCCCTTTGGGCAGAAAGGGTACATTTGTGGGGTACAATGAATCTTCGAAGGCATACCGGATCTACATCCTTGGTCAGAGACAGATCAAGGTTAGCAGAGATGTCACCTTTGAGGAAGAGATAGCTTTCCGAAGATCCAGAGAATTTTAGATGGAGATTGACAGTGAGAAGAAGGAAGAGACAATACCTTCTCCCCCTTCAGCAGTTCAGAGGGAGACAATTACATATTAGTTGATCTAGTTGATCCAATTGATGTTCCCAGAGACATTGCAGTAGGCCAGAAGAGGGCTGCATGGGCTCGACAGATTCTGCAGGAGGCAAAGGGACATGCAACTCCTCGAGGTACATTCCGAGAGAGAAAGAGACCACAGAGATTTTTGAGCTATGTTTCCGCTATGAGCCACATCATTGATATTGAGCCTTCTTGTCATGGAGAAGCAGCAGGTCAGTAGGTTTGCAAGATGCCATGACTGAAGAGTATCGGTCCATCATGAAGAATGATGTGTGGGATATTGTTCCGAGACCGGAAGGGATGTCTATAGTGACTTCCAAGTGGATCTATAAGATCAAACATGCAGCTGATGGAAGTGTCGAGAAGTACAAGGCGAGATTTGTGGCTAGAGGATTCTCTTAGGTGGAGGGAATAGATTATGAGGAGACTTTTGCTCCTGTTTCCCGATACACTTCCATCTGTACGATTATTTCTCTTGCAGCATCCATGGGTTGGAGACTACATCAGATGGATGTGAAGACAACCTTTCTCAATGGTGAGATTGAGGAAGAAGTTTACATCGAGAAAACATGATACATGAGAAGGAGTCTCATGTGTGCAGGTTGAAGAAAGCCCTGTATGGACTAAAGTCGACACCTCGAACATGGTATGAAAAGATTGATGGATACTTGATGAGTTTGGGTTTCAACAAGAATGTTGTTGATCCAAACTTATACTACAACATTGTTGGTGATGAGTGCCTGATTTTGGTCCTATATGTTGATGACTTATTCCTCATCGGTTTAGAAAGCCTCATTGTTGAATGCAAGCATGCATTAGCTTTTGAATTCGAGATGGACCTTGGTATGATGCACTACTTCTTGGGACTAGAAGTGTGGCAGAGGACTGATGAGATTCTCCCGAGTTAGGGGAAATACACAGTGGAGATATTGAAGAAATTCGGGATGACAAACTGCAGATCCATGCCTACACTGATGGTGATGAATTTGAAGAAAATGAACGAGGCTTCTTCTGATTCAGGCGAGATTGATCCACATCTTTACAGACAACGGATTGGATCATTGATGTATCTGGTTAACACCAGACCTGATATATGCTATGCCGTGAGTGTACTCAGTCAGTTTATGAGTCAACTGAGACATACACACTGGATAGCAACGAAGCATGTGCTGAGATATTTTCGAGGCACAGTTGGTTATGGACTGAGATATGGCTCCGGTGTAGACATGAGATTGCAGGGATATGCCGATGCAGATTGGGCATGGAGCGCAGTGGACTGGAAGAGCACATCCGGTTGTTGTTTTACTTTGGGATCTACCATGGTTTCGTGGTGTAGTAGGAAACAAACTTCTATGACTTTGAGTATCGCAGAAGCAGAGTACATTGCATTATGTGTAGCAATCCGCGAAGCAGTGTGGCTTCACAATCTCCTTGCAGACTTATTTGGACATGAGATGGATTCCACTGTTATCCATTGCGATAACTAGAGCTGTGTGAAGCTCTTAGAGAATCCTGTGTTTCACGATAAATCGAAACACATTGAGATCAAATACCATTACATCAGAGATATGGTGCAGAGGAAAGCAGTACTTGTGCAATACCTTTCTACACACGAGCAAGTTGTAGATGTCTTAACCAAACTGCTTGACAGGATGAAGTTCGAGTACTTCCATGAGAGACTTGGCGTGGTGGAGAATGCCTCCCTAGCTGTGAGGGAGTGTTGATGACTGTAGCTTCATGAGACATTCTCTAGGTCGTTCTCCTCTGGAATGAGTTGAGATGATGTGTGTGGTCTCTTGCCGTGCTCCTCTGGATTGAGTTGAGATGACTTGAGATGGTCTCCTGTCGGACTCTTATGGACTTAGTTGAGTTGACTTGAGATGGCTCTCTAGATGGTACTCCTATGTTCTTATTTGAGTTGATCTGTTGAGAGTGACGTCCCTGTGGCTGAACACACGTGGACGTGTCCCTAGTGGCTGAGCACTAGAGGATGTGTGGATCCCTTGCTATATTGTCTAAGAGTAAGATTTACTGTGTAACCCTAATTGTGTAAAGGGTACAAGTCGGCCCCACCATGTAAAGATAATTAATATTGTGTAAAGATTAATTATATTATTTAGTTGTACAGGTCGGCCCTATTGTGCCAATAGACACACCTATTGTTGTGCTAGGTCTTGTATATATAAGAGAGTAGATCCCCATTGTGGATCACACACTCACACTTCATTGTAACATTCTCTCAAGCTACTTGTACGACTGAAGTGCGCACTCCTCTTATGAGCAAGTTTTCTGGGTCATAGAAGCACCCTCTTGTGTGCTCTACGGTTTATGGTGTGGGTGATATTCTCTTGACTCTATAGCAAAGGATTGCTGAGTTTTTCCCTTGATTGAGAAGGGTTTTCCCAGGATAACTTCTTGTGTTCTTGTTCATGGTTATTCTTCTTGTGATCTTGGTTACTGCAGCTATTGTATATTGTATTGCTGCATTGTTTATGGTTCAAGTTCACGCTAAATTGAAAAGAAACTACATGTGCTTGAGCTAAGCATAAAAAATTCAACAACTCAGACTTTATTTACGCTTTAGCAGCATTGAGGAAGAAGATATAAGTGCGATTGCATATACCCGTCTATCTTTGTTTTCTTCTTTGTTGATGTAAATATATTGATGTGAATATCAGAAGTATTATTTAAAAAAAAAATCTCTAGAGTTCCATGAAAGGAGCTACATTACTTAGCAAATTTACTTTTGGGGCCAGCTGCATAGGCCTGATCTAGGGTTGATTATGTCTCCATCACTTTATTTCTAGCAGCTTCCTCTTCTCTTGCTTCTTTGTGGTTTCTTTTGCCATTTCTCTGGAGTGTTCATGAATTTTCTTTGAAGGACTTTTTGTCTAAAAATGATCAAACTTTGGATCATGTGTTGAATAGATGAGAGGCCAATGAGTTTTGGTTACTAGTAGTCGGTCCCAAGAGCTCAGATTCACTTTTTGTCTTGAGTGGGGAGTTTAAAGAGCTCCTAAATGGAGAGATGACTGTCTCAATAGTCTTCTCTATTCATTGATTACTGATCCTCAATTGGCTTCCGTCTTTTCCTTGATGGGATTTGTTTCTTGAACTTGCCCTCTCTTGGGGGGAGCTACATTGTTCTCCTAGTTCTCCTTATTTTCTTGGGATGAGAGCTGGAGATTTCTTGTTATGTGATTCACGGTGAGTGGGAGTGGCATCCCTTTAAGATATTAAAAACTTAAGAGCCCTTTCTTATTATGAACTGATTTTGTTCCTTTTGTTGTCATGGAAAACAGTGTAAATATTTCAGAAGCAGACATGGCATTCTGGTTGGTACATAATAAACATCCGTCCCTTGTCATTGATGCTGTGCGTGATGTGGTCCGTATATTTGTCAATGGTCAGATTGCAGGTATGCACTTCCATACAGAAAAAAGGATTGTAGATTAAATCAACTTTCTCAATTTCAGAGGCTTTAGTGCTATACCTGTAGCAATGTAGTATTGGAAACCATGTTAAAATTACATATGTCTACTTGCTAAACTAAATACACATGTCCCCAATTGAAATTGAAATTAACTTGGCATTTGTTACGCCATTTTGGGCTCATCCATTCTGTGCTTTTTTTCCAGATTTATATCTACATTGTTCATTGCATTTTACAGCTTAGTGTTGAGTTAGGGTTTCATTCAATCTAAACTCATTTAAGTGTGTCAAACATGAAGGGAGTTCAAGTGGTGTTTGGGTCCGAGTGGAGCAACCTTTGAACTTAAGTATTGGGTACAACGAAATATCTATTCTCTCTCAAACAATGGGATTGCAGGTAACTCCCTTGTTAAATGCTCTTTCAAAGATTCTTATGTTTTAGTAAACATATGCACATGAGTAGATTTAGTGGGGATGTTGATCAGGGGTTACCACACTTCATTTTGCTAATTTATGTTTTTGAAAATGTCTTATATTAACATAAAAATATATAGAAATGAGAAAATAAAGGTGGAAGGGTTACATTTCAATTTACTAACTGAAATGTTGATATGTTAAATTAGGAGAGTGAGACCAAGAACCTATATTTGGTAGAAATTCATGTGAAGCATCCTGAAAATTTCACATTCTTGCATAACAATAAGTACGTGGAAGTGAAAGTAATACACTGCTAAAGAAATTTTTTTGAAATTGAAAACATGAGAAATTACATGCATTGACTTGTATCTTATTTTATCACCTAAGAGGCTAAATTTTCCCTGACCAACTATTCATTGTAAACTCGCAGCTCTTTACAGTTACTTATATTTTTTAAATGTAAGATTGGTTAACTGTCAAATTAATACTTGCTGGTTACAGTGCACTTGCAAATTAACCCTTGCTGGTTAAAGTTGTAACCCTTGCTGGTTACAATTGTGAATCAGAGATACAGTTTGTAATGTTCCCAAGCAGATTTGCCAGGAACTTAAGGGCTTATTGCTTGTTTGTGTGTAGTGATTTGATCAAATATTTTGCAGTTTGTCTCTCAGAGTTGCGTTGGAGTTGATTTTAAAGGGTTTGCAGCATGTAAATGATGAACACGAAACAACAGTAGATAGACAACAATATACACAGAGAATGACACAAGGAAATAACCACAAAAGTTCAGATCTGACCTTTATTTAATATATAAGCTGACCTCCATACAAGAGATATACAGATCTGGAAGAGATATGAGAGATATAAGAGATGTGGCTGAAGACACCTCCCAAATACAATGCAAGAGATAGATATGGGCCTTCCTGGACCCCAAATGGCTGCATGCAAGATTACAAGATCAATTTCTTTCCCTTCTTCAAAACTGGTACAGATCCTGGCTGAGTTGTGCCCTTTCTGGCTGCAGAAACACTAGGGAATTCGGCCTCTTCAGATCTGGCCTCCAAACCTTTGAAAATGACTGTAGATCTTTAGATCTGGATATGTTGAGAACATATGATGAGATCCCTCAGCTATAATATGAGATCTGACCCTCCAACTCACTGAATCACCAAGAGACAATGCGCCCTCCTTCAGAAATTCACCCAGCTAGAGAATTAAAAAATGCAGATGAAAACCCTCAAGATTTGATGAGAAAGGGCGCTCTAATGATGGCAAACCCCTCTGGAATAAGTTTGGCCTCAGATCTCCCTTTCACTAGTCAAATCAAACTCTTCCTTCTCCAACAGTGCGCCCCACCTGCAGAAAACCCCCAAACCTGCGCCCTGCTTCCTCAATCCACTTCTGAAACTGATTTGGAACTGAATAGAGTGGTGAGGGTGGTGTCTTTCACCACCTTGACGAAGCTTGGATCAGGAATAGAGTCTTTCACCTCCTTGCTGATCTCTAGGGTTTGTTTACTCAAAACCCTCAAAACGTCTAAGCTGCAGAGCTCAAGATATAAAGTGAGAAATAACATGAATGAGGAGTGAGGCACCCTCCTCTCCTTTTTTACCTCCATCTTCTAATTTTCACTTAAATTATCTAATTGGCTTCTAAAGTTATTTACTTTATTTCCTCATTTTAACCAATTAGCCTTTTATTTTCCTTTTTTGCTAAAGTCACTTTAATAATATAACTTTTAACTCCATAGTGACCACTTTTGTGCCTCTTAGTCCCCTTTTTCCATGAGACTATAGTCTAGAGGGGACAACTAGACTATTAAGTCTCTCAAGATCCTTGTCAAGAGGAGGGGGACATTACAGTCTCCCCTGCTGGGAATTGCTTGCCCACAAACAATTCTGAATCTGTCTGCTGTAGAATTTGTTCACTTTCCCAAGTGGCATCCTCTATATGCAAATTTTTCCATTTGATCAAATATTCCTTGATGTCCCCGTTCCTTAACCTTTTCGCTCTCACCTCCAAGACCTCTTCTAGAATCAAGATCAGTTGTCCTTCTTCATCTACTGGAGGTAATCCCTCATTAGCTACAATATGCTGCCCCAATGCCCTTGTAAGGCATGATACATGGAAGACATTATGGATTTTACTTCCATGTGGTAACTCTTGTTGATTTTTCATAAGCGAGGTTAAGCATGAAGTTCATTCCATTTTAGCATTTCACTTAACCATAAACAATAATGTTGAAGCAACCAAGATCACAAGAAGAAACACCATGCACAAGAACACAAGAAGTATCTTGGGAAACCCTTCTCAACAAGGGAAGAAAACCCAGCCAAATCCTTTGCTATAATCTTCAAGAGAAAGACCTTAACCACCAAGAAGGACCTAGCACACAAGAGGGTGCTTCAAACCCTAGAAATCTAGCGCCCAAGAGAGGTGCGTACCTTTTGCCAAGTAGATGTATTTGCTGTAATTTCTAAACACACAAGAAAGATGTGATTCCATAATCGAGAATCATCCCTTACTTATATTAGACTTGTCCAATCAACAAAGGCGTCTATTTGCTCAACATGGTTGACCTCTCTAAGTCACTTTATAATTTATTTATTTATTATTATTATAATTGATATTAATATTAATTATCTTTTACATTTATTATTAATCACATTAAGGTGTGGCCGACCAATACCCTTTACATAACAATTAGGGTTACAGGTAGGTCTGACTCTTGAACAATAAATAACAAAGGATCTGGTACACCCACTAGTGCTCATCCACTAGGGGCACATCCATAGGGATGCCATAGCTCTGATTCACTGCGTTACACAGAAGAACCAGGTCTTCACACGTTCACCTGTGCTCGTCCACAGGCACGTCCACTCTACAGATCTGCTTTCTCACTGCCACCGACAGGAGAATCATCTGGAGTCTTCTTGTCAACTCTGCTGCTCAGAGGAGGCCATCAGATCATCTTCATTTCTGTTCACATGACGATGTGCCCAACACTTTTGGGATTTCACACGTTCACCTTGTGCTCAGCCATAGGCATGTCCTAACTCAACAGATCTCTTTTCCACCTGATAATTATCTGGAGTTCTTCTCACTCTCTGAATGGAGGAGGTCATCTCTACATTCCTAGCTCTGTCTCAGGAAGGAACCACATACCCTTCTTAGGGGCTTTCTCTCAGGTTTGTAAGCTAAGAGAAAGACTCACATAGCTTCTATGTTCCACATCTCACAGGTTTGTAAGCTGGAGGATGTCTCCCATAACTGCATTCATCAACACTCCCTCTCAGCTAGGGAGGCATTCTTTATCATGCCAGGTCTCACACGACTGCATTTTGAATTTTGTCTTGGCTGGAGTTATCAACACTCGTCTCAACTAGGGAGCCGTTCTTCACGAAGTTAAGTTGGTGAAGATATCTGCAATCTGCTCATGTGTAGGAAGGTACTGCATGTGTACGATTTTCCTCTGCATCATATCTCTGATATAAGGATATTTCATCTTATCCTGTTTCGATCCATCAGGAAACAAGAGCTTTACACACGACTCTAGGTTATCATCATAGGATCCATCTCATGGTCAAGTAAATTTGTTAGAAGCTTGTGAAGCCACATTGCTTCGCATACTCGATGCTATATACTCTGCCTATGTGGTACTCAAGGTCACTGAGTTTTGTATCCTGTTGCATTAGGAAACCATGGTGAATTTTACGGTAGAATATCAACCAAATGTGCTCTTCCGGTCCACTGTACTTTCTGCTCAATCTGAATCGGTATATTTTGCAAACTCAAGTTTACACTGGAGGCATATCTCAGACCATATCCAACTGTGTCTCGTATATATCTTAATACATGTTTTGTTGTTGCTTAGTGAGTCTGTCTCAGTTGACTCATCACATTCATTGCATGGAGTGAATCAAGTCCGGATACATCAGTCATCCAATCAGCTGTGGATGCGTCTCGTCTGAATCATCATCAATCTTCTTCTTTAAAATCCATCACGGTGGATTTGCATTCTGTTATACTGAATATTTTCTCCGTATATTTTCCTTGACTCAGGAAAATCTTATCGGTCCTCTGTCCTACTTCTTGTCCAAAGAAGTAGTGCATCATACTCAGATTCTTCATCTTGAATTCAGAAGTCAAGGATTACTTGTATCCAACAACGCTTTCTGAATAGGTCATCAGGATCAGGTTCTTGTCACCAACATTGTATAGGTTTGGATTAGCAATACTCTTGCTGAAATCCAAACTCATCAAGAATCTATCTGATATAGTTTCCAACTCATGGAAGGTAGTATGGATGGAAGTGTATCAGTTCACTGGGTCAAGTGTCTCATCATGGACAACTTCCTCTGTTTATAAGAAACCTCTGGCTATAGATCTCATTATGTATTTCTTGACACTTTCATCAGTTGCATGCTTGATCATATAAATCCACTTAGAAGTTACCACAGACTTCCCTTTCTGTTCCCTGAGTAATATCTTATTAATCATTCCTTAAGATATACTGGTATTCTTCTGTTATGGCATCTTGCCATACTAGTTCTCTTGTTGCTTCTCTAAGACAAGGAGTCTTAGCATCAATGAAGTGGCTCATGACTGAATGATAGCTCGAAAATCTCTTTTGCTTTCTCGGAATGTGCCTTGAGAGGCTTGTATGTTTCTCTGCCTCTTGCAGAGTGAGTCTAGGTAGGCATTTTATGCCTTACTGCAATATCTCTGAACATATCAACTGGAGAAACTGGATAACCTGGATTAATGTCTGTCTCCCTCTGAATTGCTGAAGGGGGAGAAGGTATTGTCTCATTGTCAATATCCATCTGAGATTCTCTGGGTCTTAAAAAATGTCTCTTCTTCAAGGACAACGTCTTTGCTTGTCTCAATCTGTCTCTGACTAGGGATGTCTTTTAAGATTCACTGTATCCTTTCTTCCTGAAGGATTTAGCTTGGACTTCTTCTTCTTGGGTACATGAAAATACATTGGGCACCCAAATAAACTGAAGTGTTTCAATCTTAGGCTTCATTTCGGTGAAGACTTCTTCGAAAGTTATGTTTTTCAAAGTCTGGTGAAGACTCTTGTTCTGCACATATACTGTGTCATGTATGCTTCTTCCCATGGAATCCTATAAAGATTTTGATCATGCTTTGTAGCATTAGTTGTCTTAATGATGGTTCTATTCTTCTTCTTTCTCAAATGGTTTTGGCTCCTTCTAAGTCAAGTGACTCCCTTTGAAGGATAAGCATCTTCTTTTCTTGTTAACCTATCTGGAACAAGAAAACAAAAAGAACCAATACAAGAATATCTCCTCAAGGAGAATAATGAGTACATCTCTAGAATCAAAACATTTTAAGGAATATTCTCACAACTACAACACCTACTTGTAATGTAGCAAACTTTTAGAAATATAGGTTAGAGGAATGATAATTACAACAGTCAAACTTGGAGTCTTTAGTTTAAGTGTGTTGTTTCTCTGAATGCACTGAGATCCCTCTGGATCCATGATTTCAACAAAGGTTCCTTTCTCTTGCAATTTCACTCATGACAATGATACAAATAATACATACAATTGCATACCTGAGGATGCTGATATGATTTCTGTAATGGCTCTTGGCTGATCTCTATCCTCTGAGATCTTTATGAAGAAGATTGTCACGGTGTCACCTTTTGTCATTTTGTTTATTTTGAAGTTGGCCCTTCAAAGTAAGGGCTTGAGTAGGTGATTGGCTTCCTTGTCCTGACGTCATCTTCCTTCCATTCATTGATAGTTGTCTCTGGTAAACCCTTTTGTATTACCTGTTGCCGTCCTTATACACACTTGCAAACGTGAGCCAAGTCCTGCTCACTTAGTGTGTCCTTGGAGGCACAATGCCTAGGTTCAAAGCCCACGCTGTCACTTTGACTTGAACCTCTTTCCGTCTAGGCTTACTCCTTGGAAAGCCAAGGGGGGTAAACCCTAGTTTCTAGATGAGATTTAACATTTAAGTTCTAGGAGTTGATTTCAATTTGTTAAGGTTTGGGGGGAGTCTAACTTATGATGCCGAGGCAACAATGCAAGATGCAAGGTTTAGTATGTTAAGCAAGCCCTTTCCCTAGGTCAACTAAGACTAGTGCCTAAGGTTGGGCAAGGGGTCAACTAAATGTAAGGGTGTTTCGTTACAATATGATTACAAAGATTACAAAAGAATAGTTACTTTACAAAATTGCTAGGTACAAGTTATTACAATAAAGAATGCTAGAAATACAATGATACAACATAGCAAGCTAACCACGTTTTGTTTAGATGTGCAGGAATTAAAGAAGATCAAGGCATGTACATCATCAACACATCAAGCCTAAGCATGCCCCAATAGCACTTACTCTATTGGACTGCTCCTCAATGGCAACATCAATGCTTATAATCCACAAGGACACTTAAAGAGATTATGAAGCTTTGAAAACACAAGTGTTCAAGAATTGTTAAGGCACTTAGTTAATTACACCAAAGTATTACTTGTAAGTGATTAAGTTGAAAGTATTAAACCACAAGATGAATTAAATTAAACCAAGGTTTACTTGCTTAGTGAGTTAAGAGTTTTTAAGATTTGAAATGATTTTAATTACCTTTATTAGATGTTTCACCAAAAACCTCCTCCCCTGATTGCCAAATGGCTGCTGGATGCTCAAGAAATGAGACAACGAGGCCTACCCTAGCTTCACAGGTCAGCCCTAAGAATTGAGTTTTTACGGAAAGGACGCCGCGCGCTGTGAGACCGTCCCCGGTCTAGCACCTTCCGTTGCCCTCCTCAATACCCGTTTTAGATGGTGGTTCAAGGTACCCTATTAATTCTATTAAGTATGTATATCAATTGGTTAGACTTTTAGGTGTATTAGAGAGTGTTTAAGTGACTTTTAGATGCCTTAAATTGGTGATTTAATGTCAAAACTGAAACTTTTATGAGCTTAAAAAGTGTGTTATTTGAGCATGAGAATGAAGAGCATTAACACATGTATAAGATATAAAAGCAAGCTGAATAACGATTTAGTTTGTCACCATTGATTGAACCATTAACATGAAGAGCTTGTCATGAAAGAATACTAATGCACAAGGACAAGAACAACTTGCCAAATGAAAAGAGAAGAAGCTCAAGCTTATTACCACTTATCTTATGATCAAAGCATTAAGAGAAAAGCATTAAGTGTGAAAGAGAAGCTTGAAAGATTAGATGTGTGCCTACACTATCAACTTATCCAACAATCATTAACTTGAGTGTGATGGCAAATGGCCTTAAAGATGTGATAGCATGAAAGGAAAACCACTTAGTTAACTATTTAAAGTATTATCCATTTAATGTGTTAGATTAGAGCATGCAAACAAGATAGATTTTAAGATAGCTTATAACATGCAAGTAGATTTAAGTAAGTTGATTATGCCCCAAGGGCTTAAGCTAAGGACTAATGTGTGATGTGAAGAGATCTAGATCTAGAATATTTTAACCTTTAAAGCATTAGAAGAGATCAAAAGCACATTACTTGTCCTAGCCTTACGATTTTGGGGGTTTCTCTCCCAAGGTGTAGGCAATTATAAAGATTAGATAGGCTTGAAAGAGAGATGAAAAGCAAGCCAAGCAACTCAATGACACAAGGTGGAGGCAAGCCTACCTTTATTGTGCCAATGAGGTTGTGGGGGAAGTAAGCAAGCCAAACAAACTATTAAGACAAGACTTACTAACCCCACGTCCTAGCTTAAGGAAATGCTTTAGAAATGAAAAAAATGAAATTTGAACCAACCTTAAGCTACCCTAAGCTCACACGTGGGAGGTAGGCCGTACCAATTCTCCTCCCAAGCTATGAGCAAGCAAAAATCTACTAAAAAGTGAAGAAATAATGAGAAATGAGCTAGAAAATGGAAAAGAGAGGTTGAGATTTGTTACCCATTTGAAGAGAAGGGTCTTGGAGTGTTGTGTGGATGATTTAGGGCAACATAACCCTCTCAACCTGTTGAAAACCTGCAAAAACCAACAAGCTATGCTTACTGGAAAAGCTACACACAACCAACAATGTGAAGAGAAATTTCTCTTTTTAGGGCAGAAATTTTTCTCCTTAAAAACTTGTGATAAAAGATGATTTAAGTGACCAATCTACTATGTTAGGCTAGCTGAAATATAACATGGATGAACAGTAATGAAAGAATGAGTAAAGAATGAGAGAGAAGGAGTTTATATGTGCTTTAAGGGAGGACTCTTCCTTGAGGCAATCCCAATAAAACCCTTGAAGCCAAACTTGCAAAACTTGACAAGATAATATGCATACCAGTGTTGCCAGAAGCGGGAGCGTCGGAAGTGTCATTTTCCAAAAATCCTCGGAAGCGAAGCGTCCGGGAAGCGTCTGTTATATATATATATATATATTTTTATATATATTGCATTTATATTCAAAAAAATATGTATAAAGACAAATTAGCTGCAGAATATATGAAAACATGCATATTTGTACATCAATATAGATAGAAATGACATCCATACTACATACTAACATAGTTCATCAATGATTAATCATTCGACTCTCGAGCATCAACCATCTAGATTATAGATTCTGGCAATTGTAGAAAGTAAACCATAAACTTATGAAATGAAATCATATATCCAAAAACTGTCAACAATAACATGAGTCATGACCAAATAGTTAT
>ML780027.1:1460158-1472658 GCA_009831015.1 Picea engelmannii | reverse complement strand
GTCCCATCACCAACAATTCCTTGATTGCCTTCTCTATCTCATCCTTGAACCTCCTAGGATGACGATAGGGGGGGGTGATCATAGGTTTGGCCCCCTCCTCCAACTCAATGGTGTGCTCAAACCCCCTGTCAGGTGGTCTCCCTTGTGGAATTGCCTCAAAGACCTGCTGATGTCGTCCCAATAAATTCTTGATCTCTGTATGGTATTGATCGACCTTCTGAATCCTTCTGAGTAGTGATCAAGCATTCTGCGGCATATGCTACCTCCCCATGTCTGAATATCCTCTCCATCCTCTTGGCTGAAACTGTCCTGGGTGCTTCTGTCGACATACCTCTTAGAACAACCTTCTTCCCGTCCTTATCTCTGAATCCCATCTCCAAGGTTTGGTAGTTGGTGGTGATTTTTCCTA
Organism: Picea engelmannii; assembly: GCA_009831015.1. Classification (NCBI taxonomy): domain Eukaryota; kingdom Viridiplantae; phylum Streptophyta; class Pinopsida; order Pinales; family Pinaceae; genus Picea; species Picea engelmannii. The sequence continues at coordinate 1,472,249 of ML780027.1, read as the reverse complement.
AGATAATCATCCGCTGAACTTTTAACACCACATCTGTGTCCGATAGGTCAACCACATAAAATGTGTCTCTCACTGTGTAGTTGCCTAACTTCATCTCTAAGTTTGGAACTCTGTCTAGACACTCCATTGTGTGGCCATCTGCTACCGCAACATCAAACCCCTTAAACTCCTCTGTCTAAAGTTCCCGTCTCGATACTAGTGAAGCGTCGATGAAGTTGTGGGTGGCCCCACCATCTATCAGGGCGATTGCCCGTTGCCCCTGAATAATCCCTCTGATACAGAGGGTATCATACCTGGGAACACCCGAAAGGGTCGCTATGACTCCTCCCTTTGCTGGTTTCCTCCTGTTAGCCTGCTCTAGCGGTTGTGGGAGTACTGGAGGATGGGCTCCTGCCGGTGTTGGTGGTCTACGGGGAGGCTGCTCCTCTGCTAGTGCTGACTCCTCCTCTGAACTAGTGGATCCACTGTCCTGCTCGTCCTCCTCACTGTCCACGCTGTCTGCTACTACCTCAATATAATGAATCTCTCCCTTGCCCATGCACCTGTGGTCGGGACCCAAGGATCTCTGCAGCTGAAGCAAAGCTTCTTCCTCATAATCTCTCGCCTAGTCTCATCATCCAACTTCTTCTTGCCCTTCCATTCTCTCTGGAATGACTTCCTGTCTTGATCCCTCTGGGGCACAAATGGTTTGGAGAAAGGTATAGTCTTTGGCACTGAGTCTGCCAGATCTCGAGTGCGAAGGATGGCATCATGCAAAGTGGGAGGGGTGTATGCATTCACCCATCCTCTCAAAGGCTCTGTGAGTCCTTCTGTGAATAGCATGATCAACCTGGGCTCTGATATATCTGTCACTGCCACAGTTACCCGCTGAAACTCTGTGATGAACGCCTCTGCTGTGCCAGTTTGTCTCAACTAGGCTAGATCCCTGAAGTGTATCTCGGGATCCTTCCTGTCAAACCTGTCCATGAGTCTATCTGTAAACTCCCTATAGGAGGTGATGCGACTGTGACCCAATGTCACTAGTCCATGATACCACCACTCGTGTAAGGTCGCAAAACTGATGGCCTCTGTCTCGGTCATTTGGTTGAGCTTGTAGTACGTGTCTAGCTTCTATACCCAAGCTTTGGCGGTGTATTTGAACGATCCGTCGAAAGAAGGGATGGTGAGTTTCCCAACTTTTCGGATGAAATCGAGGTTATGCCCCTGCTTCTGTTGTGGTCCTCCCCTCTGCGGCTCTCTGGGGCGGTTCTTGAGTCTGAGTCCATAGTACTCGACTAAGGTCATGTCCTGATGGAAGTCACAACCCAATGCTTTACTCTCTCCTATACTCTGCAATGTCGTCTGCATGAGTGGGCGACCTCTGTACTATCGGCGATTGTGCTGCTGCCGGGGTTGCTCTCTGGAAGCTGGGGAACAAGGGCTTGGGAATCCTGCTCGCGGAGGTGTACGTGCGAGTGGGTGACTGGGGTTGACTGCCTGCTCCTGAGTTCCCCTGTGCTGTATGTGGGGCTTGTGTGCCCTGGATGTCTGCCATAGCCAATCTATCAACTACCTGAGCCAAGGACTGTGACATGGTCCACTGACTAGCTAACATATCACTCATAACCTGCATGAAGGCTACATCTGGATCCATGGGGGCCTTACCACTGTCCTCTGGTCGCTCATATCAGTCACCTAGCCTTCTCTCTGCTTCGCGATCGGCCTCGTGGTCTACTCTTCTCTCTGCTTCTCTACGTGTCTCTTCCTCATCCTCTGAACTGGGAGGGAAAGGAGGAAAGTTAGGTCTAAGCCTTTCCTTGCGCCTGCTGTAAGTGACATATTCGTCACCTACGTGTTCACGACCCTCTGGGTCTTCTGCTGCACTCATCATCTTTAGTTACAGGCTGGCAGGACTAAATCTCTGATACCACTGTAATGTTCCTGACTTGGCTAGTCTAGGAAATGTTGTTAATGTGTATGTAGGATCTATTGTTTACAGCATATAAATGATCATACAAATAATAAATGCGACAAAGGACTGCAAAGTTTGTATTATGATATCTCTGCGGATTACAATAAGCTGAATGGGGTTGAATAAAATAACAACACTCAGCTAGATCAGAAGACAAAAAGATCTTAGCCGGAATACAAATAAGCAACTAAAAGATAATACCCGGAATATGTGAGTGCTGCGGAATCAATGGGTGCACTGGGAATATGGTAGCTCTGACGGTAACTGCTGGAAGTCTGGAAAGTTCGCCCTGGGAGCTATACTTTTCGGAATGGCCTGGAAACTGTCCCAAATAATGCGCCCTGCTCTAGTCCTCAGTACTGGTATCTGTCGGACCCTTCTGCTGATGAGTTTGGACCCCAGATGGATACCCCTGGGGGAATGCACCCGTCTTCTTCTTGCAAAATGTGTCCTAGTGATTCCACCGTCGGAATTGGATGAGATATGTGTCAAAACGACCGCCTTGGTCTACTGGGAAATGGGTCGGAAGGGTTTCCCTGAATTTGGTCTGATGCTCGCACTGGAACCCCAAATGTGCCTGTCAAAAGTGCCGCACGTCCAAGTCTGGAAAATGCGTCCTAGTTGATTCCTTCGTCAAAATCTGATGAGGAACCAGGTAAAAGATGCGCCTTGCCCTCCTCTCAAATGGGTCGGAGGGAAATCTCAGAATTCCCCCTGGATGGGGTAAGTTGACCTAAAACCCCCGCAGAAGTTGCGCCCTCCCTCTGGATGAATGCGCCCTTGCTGCTGAACACTATGTAACTACTGTTGAAGAATGATGGAAGACCTGGATGATCTTCCTGGTGACTAGGGTGTGTCTCTCAAGACCGAAATTAGCCAACAGGTGTCTTCTTCCTGGAATCCACTGAACTATCTCTCTTGAGATGCGCTTCTCTCCTCAATGACAAGTCGTAATCTGCATAATAATGAATTAGGTTGCTGACCTTTCCTTTATGGCTTTCCAAAACCCTAAATCACTGCTGAAACCCTAATTCACTGTTGACTTCTATTTTTAGCTGATACTGACTTAAAAGCGCTTTTTACCCTTTTTAGCTCAATGTCACTTTCCGAATATAACACTGGTGACTGAAGTGACCTCTAGTGACTTTGTTTACCCCTTTCTGGCCCTGGCTATAGTCTAACGGGGCGGTTTAGACCTTTAAGCCTCCTCTCTGGAGTTGCTATTTGGAAAGGGTCATTACATTTAGCATCCTGGAGCAAAACGTTAGCCCTCCTTGGGCTTCTCCAACCTGCCACACGTGCCAACACTGCCAAATCTTCCTTCCAAGACGTCCATAAGGCTGGATGACGTCATGATCATCATGGGTGACGTCCTAGGTCTTCCATGGCCAATGTTCCACTGAAAAAGGGCCAATCCCTCTAGGTCAAGCTCTGCCAGGGTGACTTTGGTGGAATGTGCTCCTCTTCTTCGGTGCAAAGCCCCTGATCCATCTTTGTCCTGTCTCTGTCCTGTCTCTGCCCCCTGATGGGGTCTCAACATCCATATGATGGGCTCTTCAGCCCCATGGAGGTCCAAACTAATCATCTCCCCATGTGTACCGGTCCAAAATGGTACCTATCTGTCGGGCATGATTCTGCATATCAACAGCTACGCCCTTCATGGGCTCATCAGTCACAGGGATCATAGCAATGTCAATCACATCTCATCATCAATATTATTAAACACGTGCATAAAATCCCTAATACATCAGTCAAAAGCTCAAAGACATTACACAAGCCTGCAATACAAGTTTGGAGAAAACGACAGGGTGTCCTATTGGGCTAGTGTCCACTGGAAGAGGAAAGTTTCTGGAAGAAACCTCATCCAAACGATGTAAGTGGGTGATGTGGTCAAGGGATGTCCAAGCAAGTGGGTGCAGTGAGGGCAGAGGATGCAAAGCTTTACCTATGGGTGCCTTTGTAGAAGGCGAGCTGCACCTGTCCTGGATGCAAATTTTTCCAAGCCCATTTATGCCTTTTATTGTTTTTTTTTATATTGCTTTTTTCTTCAAGAGGCTAATCAGGGGACACTGCCCTAGCGTGGTGACCAGTGGTGACAGTGTTACCCACAAGTATTTTCACAGAAATGAGAAGGTTGGCTCGTGATGAGACCCCCTTTCCCTTGGCCATGCAACCAAGACTACCAGGATCATTTTCATCTAAGAGGACGTCGAACTATGGGATATAGTTGAGGTTCTCGTTGTTGTTCCTCCTGTCACTGCTCCCGTCATGGTGGTAGAGTTCAGGAAGAAGAACGACAAGGCGAAACAGACTATTTGTGATGGGGTGAGGGACCACATCATTCCACATTTGATTGGTAAAGACTATGCATTTGAGATATGGGATTCTTTATGCAAGCTTTACCAGAGTTCTAACCAGAACCGAAAGATGGTTCTACAGGACAGGCTCAAGAGCATTAAGATGCTCGATTTCGAGTCAGTTACATCATTCCTTGGCAGATTCACTGAGCTCAGAGATGAGCTTGTAGCCATCGGAGAGATAGTGGACACAGGCTTTATGGTGAGGACAACGTTAAACAACTTTACCAAACCATGTGGCCCATTTATTCGAGGCATTGTTGCCCTAGAGGTTATGCCTACTTGGGAGAGACTTTGGGATGATTTTGTTCAGGAGGAGACGAGACTCACCTCAAAGTCCTCAGGACAGCAGCGGATTACCCAGGGTGGTGAGGACCTTGCTCTGTGGACTAAGGGCAAGAAGAAGATCGACAAAGGTGCTAGACAGGGTCCCAAGGGATTGCCAAACCACAACAGAGTGGCGATGGGCAGGAGAGAGACATGAGCACAGTGAGATCCTTTGCTTGTGGAGAGATGGGTCACTATGCAGGACAATGTCCCAAGAAGAAGAAGAAGCAACAGGATGACACTGCAGCGACAACATAGGAGATTGAGTTCCTTGTTGAGTATGAGAGGGAGTGTGCGTTCGTTAGTTCCTTGTCAGCTATTATACCATCCAGCGTCAGGTGGGGAGACAGAGTTGAGGAGGAGCTATTGACTCATAGTAGTGATTCAGAGGGAGCTCAGACTCAATTTTCATGGACACCATCATCAGGGGTGACTGGTCCACTCGTGACAACTTTAGTTTCAAAGTTGCCGAGATAGAGGGTTGGTGTAGGGGCTCCAGAGCATCAGAGAATGATGAGTAGGAGCAGTAGGGCACCACAGAGGCTTGAGCCTCACTTGGCTACAAAGATGGGCAAATCAGGCTCTGGATCCACTTCAGGTGGAAGTCACTTGGTGAGAGGCCAAGTTGAGGATCTTGGTGAGATGCCAAGATCTAGGTACTCTTGGTGAGATACTAAGAGGGGGAGACTCTTGGTGAGATGCCAAGAGAGAGACTCTTGGTGAGATGCCAAGAGTAGTGACCTTTGGCAAGATGCCAGGAGGTAGAAATCCTTGGTGGGAGACCAAGGTTGATATCTTTGGTTTGATACCAAGATCTAGGTGATCTTGGATAGGTGGAGATGCACTTCCATCTATAAATCACGCAGGTTGAGCAGATCTGTGAAAGAGACCATTTTTGATGATCAAGTTACAACCATACTCACCGAGTATTTGCTAGTAGGCAACCATGTCCATTGCAGGGATGAGATTGGTGGCGAAGGGCACTTTCCTCAGTAAGAGGGAGTGTTGAGATTTGGGTACCTTGGAAAGTGGTCCCCTTGTGTTTTTGAGTCTCTAAACACAAAGGGGGAGACTATTACCCTCATTACTTTACTTTATGATTCTAATTTCACTTTGACTTAGGAGGTTTAAGTCAAAAGTGAAATATGTCACTTAAGTCAAAAGTGACTATTAATTCACTTTGTGGGTGAATTGAGGGACATAAGGAGAAATAAGGAAACTAAGCCAAAGTGGGTTTTGAGTTGAGATTCTTTTTGGAAGATCTCAACATTTGATTAGAAATGGGATGGGATGATCTCATCCATCCATTTCTAGGTTTCCTTATGAATTCTATAAAGAGGGCACATAGGGCATTTGGAAGCTCATTCACTTGTATGTTCACCAAGAGAGTTTGGAGAAGGGCAAGAGGATGAGAATGGAAGCATTAGGAGAGGAGAGCTTGGGCGCCTACATCTATGGAGGAGCTATGACAGCTTAGGGCCTATTTATTTTATGGTTATCAATATTGCTTGGAGGAGGGCGCACATGTGGAGGAGAGTGCACCACTAGCAGGTAGTAGAAGGACTTGTGCTATTTCAGATCTGTTTGGCTCATCTTGAAGGAGACACACAAGGGCAGATTTGTGTGGAAGGGATTCTTCATTGGGTCAAAGAGGAAGGAGGGCGCATCACCTCAGTGAATAGAGCAACAAAGGAAGAGGGTGCACTAAGCTTGGGCATATCTCTCTTCTTGGAACTCCAAAGCTTCTTGTGAGGAGTTGCTATTGTATCAGGTTCCATTGTATTAGTTTACTTGTTGTAAATCAGCATTTAGAGTTGTAAAGATCTAGAGGTAGTGTTATTTGTTTTGAGTATATTGCATGTGCTAACATTGGGATAATAAAACACTTGCAAGGGCACCTCAAAGGACACTTAACCATCAAAATTGTGAGCAGAAAGTACTTGACCGTTTTCTTTCCTAAATCAGCAGCAAAGGACAGTCTTGAAGATAAAACTTAGAGCCCAACAAGAGGTCAAAGACACACATGTTGTACAGCCTCATAGTACCTCAGGATTTCTACACGATTGAGGTTTCTTTTAGCTTAGCCTTAACTTGTGAGATTAATTAAACTCATGCAAGAAAAGGAAACCATGCAAAAAATAGATCACACCACAACACCGGTCCCCCCCTGGGGGGAAAAGGAAAAGTGAGGCCTCCTTAGCCCACTTATTTCGGAGGCTTGTGATCCTTATAACTTTGGATCACAAGTATTACAATGTTTGAATAATGTCCAGTCTTCAAAGGTAAGCTTTTGGGGTTCAAAATGCTCCGACTTTGACTGAATTCAACAGAGTTTCTCCCTCTTTTATTAGTGACCTGCTAAAAACCAGCAAGCAAAAGATAGATTAAATCCACCAAAAGACACTTTAAGAGTGTCTTTGGATAATAAACCTTAAGCTCAAACCTGCTAAAAAAAATCTAAATAAAAACAATCTTTTTATGGTTTTTTGATGTCAAAAGGAAGCTAAAAGAAGGCTCATTTAGTAGTCTTTTGTTTGCTGTCCTAAGAACAACAAGCAAATGGCACTAATTGGCTTGATTAAACAATGAAGCTACTACTTTAGATCTAGCCTTTAAATATTTAAAATTGAATCTAGATCTAAGTACAATTGCATGCGAACAAAGAGAACTAATATTAAACTTTTGAAATTTAAAATCAGATCTAACTAGGGCATGTGATAGAAGTAACCAAAGAAAGAATGATTTTGTGAATGAGAGATCGTTTGCTTGAGCTTGGAATTCCTTGGGCGATGGGGTCTCTTTGATGGAAAGGAGAGGGAAAAAAATGCCTTCAATGTTTCTCTTGGAAGAGTAATGGATGCCAACTAGCTCCTCTACTTGTCCAAGCTTGAGATCCTGTATACTTAACAAAGACTTGCAAATGATTGTTAAACTTTGGTGTTACCTACACAAGAACCTCAAGTGACATGTTAGTTTAAACAAAAACAATACACGCACTTCAAACTTCAAACGCGAATAACAAGAAGATTAGAATGCAACCAAGCCTAATAATCCTATCCAAGTAGATAACAATATACTTACAATTAGCCAATAATAACAATGTACATAAGCAAGTAATGAAACAAGATCACCTCAAGAATAACATAACATTCATCCACACATGAGCCAAACCACCATAGATTAAACCTCCAAAGTCTCTTGCTTTATTCCAAATAGCATCAAAGCTTTACAAAATTGTTACATCAAGCATTGGTCTAACTCCCATTAAACAAAGGAGGAGAGGTCAACTTGCTTATAAAGAGAAATGGGTGACAATCCCAAGGCAATGCGCGTGGACAAGTGGAGAGGGCCCATAGCTAGAGTGGAGGTGAGTGGCAAAGGAGAGGTAGATGACATGCCACCTCTCAAAGTAGTAGGGCGAGTCTTCTTGAGTGAGAGATGAGTCATGTAGTGATATCTCGCCATGCATGAGTAGTAGGTGAGAAGGGCGAGTCATCCCTTCTTGGGATTGACACCCTTGCTTCTTGGTGCGCCACATGCAAGAGAGTTCGAGTCCCTATCTTGGGATCTCCACCCTTGTACACCTCAACAAAAGAGTCGCCCTTTCCTCCAGAGAACTCAACCTTCTTTGAGTTGACTGTAGACATGAGAGAAACATGTCCCCGACATGTTTCCTCATTAATATGGTTGCTGATTTTTGTCTTTATTTTGTCATTTATTTACCTTTTTTGAGAGGAAATCAATTTTTCTTGAGTAAAACTCAATATTTTCCCTCGAAAAGATGGTACTTACGCAAAGTGGGTACTGTGGATGTGAAAACAAGTACCCACATGACATATAATGCCTCCTAGTACTACTTTTTTAACTTATTGACCAATTACAATTAAAAAATCCCATTTTGCGGGAAATTTTTTATTGACTCAAAACATTAAAAAACCTAAGGGGGACTTAGCGCAATTTCCATATGACTCAAAATGATGACCTAGCATAGTAATATAAACATTTTAGACACTAGACTTGGATAACCTGTAAGATTCCCAATAGAATCTTAGCTACAAATTAGCTTAATTTCATAGGGGAATTTCGTCAAACACTTAGACTATTTGACCAAGTGCTCTCAAGTTTCAACCAATAGCTTCTTGTTCGCTACACCAACTTAAGTGAGGTTTCTAAATGGTTTGGATATGTAATGTTCCTAACTCGGCTAGTCTAGGAAACATTGCTAAACTGTCAAATCCACTGTCTGATCTGATACTCTGGGGGTTTCTGGATGCGTTTGAGTTAATGTTTTAACATGCTTTGTGATTTTCGCATGTGTGTTTCATTCAATTAATGTTTAGACAAAATATATGATGCATAAAGAATAAGGAACAATCACCATCTCATTCATATGTATTATGAGGGAAAATAGCAGGAAATCCAATAATATGCTGAAAGCAGATGAAATCGTTAGCTAGATCTTATGGATCGTCACTGGAATACAAGCAACTAATATAAAATACCTGTGATTAGATGATGAAGGCAGATCTGCGCATGCACAGATAGATCGAAAAAAAGATGTAGTTCCAGAAACTCACGATAACTGCTACAACTCTGGAAAACTCTCCCTAGTTGCTATACTCGACAAAATCGCATGGAAATTGTCCCAAACTGAGCGCCCTGGCCTCTAGGCTGCTACTGAAGACTGACGGACTGAAGATCAGATGCCCGAAGCTCTAGATGTCATCCCCTGGGGGGTTGCACACCTCCTGGGCTCAATGAGTGTGCTCTAATGATTCCACCGACGGAATCTGTTGCTATATAACTCAAAATGTGCTCCCTAGCTAATGTTGTACTGGGAAGGGAGGGTTTCCTTGGATCTGATCCGAAACTCCCTCTAGAACCCCAAATGCCCCTCCTCAAAAGCTGCGCACTATCTGACTGTCTGCTGCGTTTTGATAGATTCCATCGTCATAATCTGATGACTGGTGGCTCAAAAGATGCGCGCTAGCTAGTCCTCAACTGGGTCGGGAGGAATCTGCAAGATAATCTATGGCCTCGTGAAGCTACACAAAACCCTCTCTAACCCTTGCGCCCTCACTAGCTGAGCTGCGCAAACACTGCAAACTAGATACTCCTGAATAGCACGGTGAAATACGTGCATGGTATCTCTGATAGGCTAGGGTGTGTCTCTCAACACCGAAACCAATCAATGGTGGTGGTTTCCTCCAGAAATCCACAAAACAACAGAAGGTCGATTCTCCTCCTCCTCTGGAAACTCTCTCAACATCAAATCATAACATAATGAGGAATTAGGTCGAATTTCTCCCCTTATACTCTCCCTGATTTAATTCGCCGTTGACATCACTTAAGCTAGGCGCTTTTCCTCCTAAGGTGATCAATTAATTAATTAAGTCTCCCCCTCAACACCTTTTCATTCTATTTCTCCGTTGACTTCAGCTTGAGTGACTTTTCCTATGCTTTTTGGCTTAATTGATCGTTTAGCCAATAAATCAACCCTTCTCCTCTTGTTCCCTGTGTGTGCCTGACTATAGTCTACAGGAACAAATAGACTACTAAGTCACTTCCTGCTGGCCTACTCTTGGGAATGGGACATCACAGTCCTCCCTTCCCGAGATTGCTTGTCCTTGAGCAACATCAATCCTGGGTGTTGCAAAATGTGCTCTCCCACCCATCTGGCATCCTCCACTGGAAGTCCCCTCCATCTAACCAAGCACTCCCTGATGACCCTGCTCCTCAACCTGTGCTCTCTCTACTCGAGCACCTCCTTTGGCACTAGCTCCAACTGCCCCTCCTCATCCAAAGGTGGAAGCTCCTTTGATGTGCTGATGAATTGTCCCACCACCTTCTTGAGGCAAGATACGTGGAACACATTATGAATCTTGCTCCCCTCTGGAAGCTCTAGCTCATAAGCAACCTAGCCTACTCGGCGCATGATCCTGTACGGTCCATAAAATTTGGGCTTGAGCTTCTCAGCCACATTCTTCTTCAGAGATGACACTCTGTAAGGTTGGAGTCTCAAGAAAACCAAATCCCCAACCTCGAAGTTGCGCTCTATCCTGTGCCTGTGCGCACTCACCTTCTGCCGATTCTATGTTGTCTGCAGGTTCTCTTTTAGCAACTTGAGAATCTTCTGACTCTCGATGATCCAATCCTTGGCTTTGGGAGCTCTGATCTCCCCAAAAACCAAGTCTACCAAATTGGGAGCATCATAACACTACAATGCTCGGAAGGGTGTCATGCCAATGGACATGTGGAAAGTGGTGTTGTAGCAATGCTCTCCTAGATGTATCCATCTGACCCATGTTCTCTGTTGTCCACCCACATAGTTCCTCAAATACCCCTCAACCCACTTGTTGACTATCTCTGTTTGCCCATCTGTCTGAGGGTGATAGCTGGTGCTGGGTGTCAACTCTACCCCCACCAATCTAAACAACTCCCTCCAGAATGTCCCAATAAACCGACTGTTCCTGTCACTGATGATGTTCCTCGACAACCCATGAAGTGTGAAGACCTCCTTGACGAATAACTCGACTACCTAGACTGCTTTGTACTCGGTCAATATGGCCTAGAAGTGCGCAAACTTGGTCAATCTGTCGAACACTACATAGATGTAGTCCTTACCTTGGACCTTGGGTAGGCCTGTGATGAAGTCCATCGATATACTCTCCCATTTCTGCTCCGGAATGGGAAATGGCTGAAGTAGGTATGCTCTGACTTGTTCTGCTGACAAGTCACACACTCACTGATGTATCTCATAACGTCCTGTTTGAGGCCCTTCCATGAGAACCTTTCTGTGATTTGCCTGTAGGTTTTGAAAAACCCGTGATGGCCTGCCAGTGGTGAATCGTGAACTGCTGCTAGGATCTTCTTCTTGAGTCCTGAGTCTGGCACTAAGTAGACTCTGTCCTTGTAGAATATGACATCGTTAGTGACCCTGTACCTGTCATCTTGAACCTGTCCATCCAAAACCTCACAAGCGAACTTGTTCTTGGAATATTCCACTAACAAGTTGGATTTTCAATCTGTTGAAATCTCCATCAAAGAACATGCCGTAGGTCTCCTAGTTAGTGCATCGGCCACAATATTCTTCTTCCCCTTGACATACTCTATGTCGAAGTCGAAGGCCTGCACCTTTGTCACCCATTTTTGTTGGCACTCACTGAGGTCCTTCTGCTCAAGGAAATACTTTAAGCTGTTGTGATATGTTTTGACCACGAATTTACTACCCACCAAATATTGTTTGAATTTGGCCAAGGCATGCATGATTGCCAACATTTCCTTGTCATAAATGAAGTACAACCTCTCGGGCTTGTTATCCACCAGGTTGCACAAGCTGGATTTCCTGAAGAGCCGCCAAAGAATGAGCAAGCAGTGCTCATACATGCAGAATTCAGTGATTCAGCAGGGCCTGAGAAGGCCCCTTTTTTCCGTATTTCCACTGTTGTAATAAGTG
>ML780027.1:1441287-1457431 GCA_009831015.1 Picea engelmannii | reverse complement strand
TCGCTAGGAGTTGGCCTAGACGGAGGAGTTGAGGATTAGGTGACAGCACCTTAACTCTCACTTGCCCCCAAGGACACACCGAGTGGATTGAAGATTTCTTCCACGTCTCCCAAAGGTGTGTATAAGGCGGCAACAGGGCTAACTGAGCTTCTTGCTCTCGAACACAATGGGATGTCCTCCCTGCATCAAAACTGCCCCGATACCCTCGCCGGATGCATCACACTCTAATACAAATGACAAAGTGAAGTCTGGTAATGCTAACACTGGACAGGTGCCCATGACTTCCTTCATGTGATCAAAGGATTTCCGTGACTCATCGGTACAGATGAAAGCCCCATGTCGGGTGAGATTTGTAAGTGGTGCTCCAAGATGAGAAAAACTCTTGACAAACTGCCTGTAGTAGCTGCATAGCCCAAAGAAGCTTCTCAACTCTGTCACGTTCTTGGGCGTTGGCCAATCCAGAATGGCTCCGATCTTCTCCTGGTGCACCTGTACCCCATGTGCACTGATAATGTGGCCCAAGTAAAGCATCTTTGTCATACCGAACTCACACTTGGACTCTTTGGCGTATAGTGACTGTGTCTGCATGATACTCAATACCTCATCCAAGTGCCTCATATGCTCTTGCCATGCCTTGCTGTAGGCCAAGATGTCGTCGAAGAAAACAAAGACCGATTTCCTCAACTGATCCCTGAATATGTGGTTCATGCAAGACTGGAATGTAGTTGGTGCGTTGGTTAGCCCAAATGGCATAACCAAAAATTCAAAATGACCAAAGTGGCATCTGGATGTCGTCTTCTCTATGTCTTGCTCTCGGATGTTGATCTGATGATATCCAGAGCGAAGATCAATCTTTGAGAAGAAAACTGCCCCATGCAGCTCATCCATCAACTCATCTTATGCGAGGGATAGGGTACCGGTTCTTGATGGTCTTCTTGTTCAAGGCTCGATAATCGATGCACATCCTCATGGTACCATCTTTCTTCAGAACTAAGACAACTGAAGAAGCGAATGGTTTGTTGCTCGGTCTGATGTGTCCCATTACTAGTAATTCCTTAATTGCTTTCTCTATCTCATCCTTGAACCTCCTAGGTTGACGATCGATTGTTGTGATCACAGGTTTGGCCCCCTCCTCCAACTCAATAGTGTGCCCAAACCCCCTGTTCGGTAGCCTCCCTGCTGGAATCGAACCAAAAACCTTCTTATGCCGTCCCAACAAGTTCCTGATCTTTGTCTGATACTGCTGCCGACCCTCTGAATCCTTCTGCGAAGTGATCAAGCACTTTGCAACATATGCTACCTCCCCATGCCTGAAGATCCTCTCCATCCTCTTGGCCGAAACTATCCGGGGTGCCCTTGTCGACATGCCCCTTAGAACAATCCTCTTCCCGTCACTGTCCCTGAACCCCATCTCCAAGGTTTGGTAGTTAGTGGTGATTTTTGCCAATGCGATCAACCACTAGACTCCCAATACCACATCTGTGTCAGATAGGTCAACTACATAAAATGTGTCTCTCACTGTGTAGTTACCTCCACTGTATGGCCATCTGCTATTGCAACATCGAATCCCTCAAACTCCTTTGTTTGAAGTGCCTGCCTCGATACCAATGAAGCATCGATGAAGTTGTGGGTGGCCTCACCATCGATTAGGGCGATTGGGCATTGTCCCTGAATAATCACTCTGATCAGGAGGGTGTCATACTTGGGAACACCAGAAAGGGTCGCTATGACTCCTCCCTTTGCTAGTTTCCGTGCGTTAGCCTGCTCAGGAGACTGTGGTGCTACCGGTGGGTGGTCCCTGTCGGTGTCGGTGATCTCCGTGGAGGCTGCTCCTCTTCCTGTGATGGCTCCTCCTCTGAGCTAGTGGATCTGTTGTCCTGCTCCTCCTCCTCACTATCCACACTGTCTGCTGCCACATCAATATAATGGATCTTTCCCTTTCCCATGCACCTGTGGCCTAGAACCTAAGGGTCTCTGCAAGAGAGGCATAGCTTCTTCCTCATCAATTCCCATCTGGTGTCATCGTCCAATTTGGGCTTACCCTTCCATTCCCTTTGAGGATTTCTCTGATCCCTGTCTCTCTGTGGTACAAAGGGTTTGGTAATAGGTTTGGGTTTTAGTGCTGAGTCTCCCATGTCTCTCGTGCGCACAATGGCCTCCTGTAGGGTGTGAGGCTTGAAAGCCTTAACCCAACCTCTCAATGGCTCTGTCAATGCCTCGGTGAACATCACAGGTCTTTTATCTGATATATCGGATACGACCACTGGCTTGCGCTGGAACTCTGTGATGAAGGTCTCAATTGATCCTATCTGTCTCAACTACATAAGGTCCCTGAAACGGAGCTCTGGATCTCTCCTGTCAAATCTCTCCATCAACATCTCAGTGAATTCCAAGTATGAAGTAATGTGCCTGTGACCCAAGGTCACCAACCCATGGTACCACCACTCGTGGGCTTCCCCATCCAAGTGCAAAGTGGCGAAACTGATAGCCTCCGACTTTGTCATTGAGTTAAGCTTGAAGTATGTGTCAAGCTTCTGTACCCATGCCTGAGCTGAGCATCTCGATGATCCGTCAAAAGTAGGAATGTTCAAGTTTCCCACTTTCTTGATGAAATCCATGTTGTGAGTTTGCCCATTGCCCCTCTGTGCCTCCCGGTCTATTTCGACATCTGATCGAACAATAGTCTAGCAAACTCATGTTTGCATGGAACTTTGGTTCTAGTGCAAGTAGTCTCTCCTATACTCCCTGAATGGATCCTGTGGCACTACCTGTCCCTGACCTAGTTGTCATCCCGCATGCCCTGACTGTCCCAATGGTTGTCCTCCCTGGAATTGTTAAAGGTCGGAGAATCCTCCCAGACGATGTGTAGGCTCGGACTGGTGAAGGGTGTGCACTAGCTCCACCCTAAGATCCACTGGAGCCACTGGCTCCACCTCCCTGGTGTCCTCCTGAATCACTCGCTCCTCCTGCAACATTGGCACTTATAGTGCTCATGCTATGATGGATTATTTGTGTACTGATGGCCATCTGTGCTATGGCGTTCATCATGTCCCGCTGTCCTCTGGCTAGGTCATTCAAGATGGCCTGCGTACTGTTCGGCTGTGTCTAGGGGCCTTTCCCCCTACCCTCTGGAGTCTCTCGTCTGTCACCCATACTCCTCTCTATCTTTGCCTCTGTGTCAGAGATGATCTGCTCTCTGTCCTCTAACTCTGGCTCTGTATCGGACTGAGTGTGAAAGGGAGTGTAGTCCCTTCTGTTCCTGTCTCTCTGGTCTCTGCTATGACCTCTGCGGTACTGAATGTACTCGTCCCCAATATGTCCTCGACCCTCTGGGTATTCTTCACCCGTTCCCGGAATCATGGGGTCATGAGAAGTACTTTCTTCATTGGCTGGCAGGAAGAAAGCTCTGATACCATTGTAATGTTCCTAACTCGGCTAGTCTAGGAAACACTGCTAAACTATCCAATCCACTGTCTGATCTGATACTCTGGGGGTTTCTGGATGCGTTTGAGTTAGTGTTTTAACATGCTTGGTGATTTTTGCATGTGTGTTTCATTCAATTAATGTTTAGACATAATATATGATGAATAAAGAATAAGGAACAATCACCATCTCCTTCATATGTATTATGAGGGAAAAATAGCAGGAAATACAATAATATGCTGAAAGAAGATGAAATCGTCAGCTAGATCTCGTGGATCGTCACTGGAATACAAGGAACTAATATAAAATACCTGTGATCAGATGATGAAGGCAAATCTACGCATGCATAGATAGATCGACAAAAAGATGCAGTTCCAGAAACTCATGGCAACTGCTGCAACTTTGGAAAACTCACCCTAGTGGCTATACTTCACAGAATCGCCTAGAAATTGTCCCAAACTGAGCGCCCTGGCCTCTAGGCTGCTACTAAAGACTGACGGACTGAAGATCGGATGTCGGAAGCTCTGGATGTCATTCCCTGGGGGGTTGTGCACCTCCTTGGCTCAATGAGTGCGCCCTAATGATTCCACAGATGGAATCTACTGCTATATAACTCGAAATGGGCGCCCTAGCCAATGTTATACTGGGTCGGGAGGGTTTCCTCGGATCTGATCCAGAACTCCCTCTGGAACCCCAAATACCCCTCCTCAAGAGTTGCGCACTATTTGGCTGTTTGCTGTGCTATGAGAGATTCCACCGTCAGAATCTGATGACTGGTGGCTAAAAAGATGCGCCCTGGCTAGTCCTCAACTGGGTCGGGAGGAATCTGCAATAGATCCTTCACCTCTGCTATTAATATTTCGTATCGAGAATAGTAGTTCGCCCTCCCAAACATTAAATCGTTCCCACAAAGGGAAACTCGCTTCAAACCCCGAAGGGATATAGCTCGCCCTGTTAATAATTTGTTCCTGTAGATACAAATCGTACCAAATGACACAAGGGTTTCTTCCTGAAGTATTTTCCCCGATATGTCAATTCAAACTCTTGTGGAAGAAAAAAACCAAACTATAGAAGAGAGTATCTAGGATGGATCTCTCACCATCGAAGTTATTGAATACTAGCTATAGTGGGTCTTTCACCACTGAAACTAGTCCAAGGGTTTTGTCTCTCAAACCCTAGAAACCCTAGCTCCAAGGGCTCTCCAAAATCAACTCAAAAACATAACATGCATAATGAGAGAGAGGCCCCCTCATCTCCTTTTATAAGCCTCTCATGAGAATCACTTAAAATAATTAAAGTGACTTCTAAGGTTATTTTCTCAATTAATTGAAAAGTCACTTTATAATCTTCTATTTTAATTAACTAATGTCACCTTTATTATTTAGCTTTAATAAGCTAGTAACATCAATTAATCTCCATAGTCTCCCCTTTCCCAATGATTTTAGCCTACGAGGAGAGTGTATAGGCTAATCCGTCATCTTCTGTGTAATCATTTCGAAAGGGCCATTACAGTCCTCCCTTCCCAAAATTGCTTGTCCTCAAGCAATTGCTGACCAAGGCTCTGCCTAATGTGGCTCTCACTCCATGTAACATCCTTTACGAGCCTTCCTCCTACCATGAACTTGTGCTCCAAGTCTCTGACCGATGGCCTCGCTCCCCATGTGGTAACCTCTACTGGTATGTTTCCCACCATAAATGTGCACACACTATTTGTGACTGAATGTCTCCCTGGATGAATTGTACCCTGTGCCCACTGTCTCTGCCTGGATATCCCCTCATATGACTGTTGCCCAATCAATGGCTGCTTCTCTCTAACTGTTGTGCTATGCATACCATCATGTCCTAACACCATCTCCATCTTCTGTGCTGAAGCATCCTTAGGAGCATTAGTGGTCGTGCCCCTTAGAACTACCCTTTTTCCTCCTGCAATCCTCAGCTCCATTTTCATTTTTTGGTATTCCTGAGAGATCGCCCCTAAAGTACTGAGCCACTGTACTCCCAAGACAATATCTGTGTCCTCCAGATTCAACACAAAAAAATCATCCGCCACTGTATGGTTTCCCATGGACAACTGTAGGTGTTGGACCCGCTGTGTGCACGCCATACTTTGCCTACCTGTCACGAACACTCGAAAATCTCCAATATCAATTGTAGGTAAACCCAGCTTCCTGACTAATCCTGAGTCAATGAAGTTGTGGGTGGCCCGACCATCAATCAAGATCACGACTCGCTGTCCTTGTACTCCTCCCCTAATCATGAATGTATGAAAGTTAGGAATGCTCGGTAGGGAGGTGATAGTCATCCCCTTAGCCTCTCCATGAGGCCGCTCCTCATCAATGTTGCACACTGTGCCCTGAGTCTATCTTGCTCGCCCGACCTCATCACTGTCAGAATGTACCTGACCATCCTCTGAACACTTGAGATCTGGTTGCCAAGCCTGCCTGCAACTATAACAAAGACCCTTTTGTCTCAAATCCCTTCGAGTCTCTCCGTCTATCCGGTCTATCTCATACCTCTCGGTTTGTAAGGATCTCCTATCTGTGCTTTGTCAATGTGCGAAAATTCTATATGTCCCGTGCACTGTGTGCGACGTATCATCCATGACACGCTCCCTCCTCCAAGATCTGTCTGAGCTCTTGTCTGTGCTCTGTCGATGTGCGAGACATCTATCTGTGACCTGCTCTGTGGGCAATACATCATCTGTGCCACGTGCTCTACTCCAAGATATATTTAAGCTCCTGTCTAATCCTTTGGAAGTGGAAATCTCCATTCTCCTTTCCTCACGCCCTGAGCCATAGCTTTGCAGTCCTCTGCTGCACCTCCTGGGCCCAAGCCCGCACTTGATGCAGCAATATTCTTCTAACAACATGGCTCTGTGGAACTCATCGCTCAAAGCCTCGTACTCTCTCTGATACTTCTCAAAGATATCTCTCGGCTTTGATTCACCTGTCCGTGGCGCATCTAGAAAAGTCGGCATAGTAGGCCTATTCGTCATCCCGCTGATAGAGTACCTGTGTGCATGTGCCACCTCAAATCTACTGTCACTCACTGTATGGTACATGTCTCCTCTATGTGAGGAACTTGCACCATCATCTCTCCTACTATTGCTGTGAGTGTAGTCCTCAATGTCTATGCTCTGTTGCAAGGGAGTAGAACACTCTCCATTGGGAGCTTCCTGCTCCAACAAGTATGTATCAGTCCTATCCTCCAGTGTGTCCCTCTGCATATCACCGTACTTGCTCACTACCGCTCACTACTGCAGTCTCCAATATGCCATTTCCAACCACTGTACCGCTTGGTAACATCCTGTGACTGTGAATACTGCCCACCACTGTAGATCCTGTAAGCCCTGACGTTATCTGATGTCCCGACTGTATCATTGTATCACTCAATCCATGAGTGTCAACCGACCCTGGACCCTGAATGGATGTGTCCTCATCATTGGTATCATCTAATCCTGGATCTCACCTGGATTTATCCCCATCTGAACTATCTCCACTATCCGTGAGTGCATGCTCAAATGTCGCGACGTGAGTCATCAATGAGCTCTCTAAAGGTGGTGGCTCCTGCAACTCCTGTGCATCAATAGCCTCTGCACCAGATCCCTTTGCAAACACTTGCGAGTCTGAACATTCCTCATACTCTCTCCTCACCTGAGGCTCCTCTGTCAAACTGTCCCTGTCACTGAAATCCTCCTGAGATAAGGTGTCCACATATGACTGACCATCTATTGAAAGTGATGAAAGAGATATCTGACTCAACTCCTCCCGAAGTTGCTCCACATCATTCTCTTTCTCCTCTAGCGCCCCATGTTACATCTCGCCAATTGCTAGAAGGTAGTCTCTATCAATAAGGAGATGTTGGTAGTCGGACCTCATAACTTTAACCGCCTCTCAGAGTGTCTGAAAATCCGCAATGGAAAGCTCACCTCCCAAACTGTCTTGTGCCACTGTGGCTCTCCAACAATACTCCGCCACCAATGTGTGAGTAGCATCAAGGTGTCCCATGGCTGCCTCAATCGTATTCTCACTAACCTTCAGTTGCCCTGCCAAATGGTGTGGCTCTCCATAAGAATGTCTCCCAGTATCCACTGTGCTACTCTGGTCCTCAGGCATGCGCACCTCCTGCGAAATAATATCAGTCTCCAAAGGTGACTCGCCCAGTACCACCGCCTCATCACACTTATGTGTATTCACACCCAAATCATCACAAGCCTCTGTACAAGATGAAGGTGTTAACTCCTCCTCATGATCTGACCTGCTTATCGACCTGTCTATCACATATGCAAGTGTCACCAAATGATAGGGTTACATATGGTTCCAGCTTGTTTGTACACTGCTCCACTACCTTCATAGAAAGTCTATGGCTAGCTGAAGAAACCTCCTCCTTTTCTCTCCCCAAGGAAGCTAGTATAAGTGATAACAGCTGCTCTGGAATATCCTCACTTTCGTCTTTAATGCAAGTCATAATGGCTTGCATAGATGTTAACACATTTTCTGGATGAGCTCTACTGGCAACAGAGAAGAAAATGTGAAACATCTCAATGATCAAGTCAGCACACCTAATATCTAGCATCAAAACACATGACTCAATCTTGGCCATCATTTCTAGAATGGTAACCCTCTCTCCAAACAAGGGACTAGCTATATCACCCAATCCTCGGAAAGTAGTAATAATAAGCTGGAAGGTGTCTCTCAACACATCATTTTTGTATGGGGTATTTGGTGCTGTGATTCTGGTGATCTCACTAATGCATTTGGCCGCCATAAGTGACACACCTCCATCCTGGTGTCTCAACAGTTTTGGCATAACTAAAGCTTCCCTTAATGGGTGTATTGCATCCAACATAACCTGTGAAGGAGATTGATCCACCTTAGATAAAATCTCTGCTGCTTGCTTGAGAATTTTAAGAAGAGTATTTTTGAAGTGAGGGAGTGACTGTAGCTTCATTTCTACCTCAAACACCTGTTGTTCCAACTGATTTTCCATCTTCCCTTTATCTTCTGTCAATGATGCCCTTCAAACCTCACAGCTGCAGAGGATCATGCTCTGATACCACTGTAAGATTCCCAATAGAATCTTAGCTACAAATCAGCTTAATTTCATAGGGGAATTTCGTCAAACACTTAGACTGTTTGATCAAGTGCTCTCAACCAATAGCTTGTCGTTCGCTGCACCAACTTAAGTGAGGTTTCTGAATGGTTTGAATATGTTTGGAGCATCAATTGAATGTGTTTCTTACTCCTTATAACTCCCAAATAGTCTGCGGTTATGATTAAGTGAGTGCTGGTATATTTATTGGCAGAGTATCCCATTGAAGCCTTTTGTCAAACATATTGCAAGCAGACTGCTGTAGCTTGTATTTTGAGTATAATACTGATGTATTTAATGTTTGAACAGTATATGATAGCATATAATACAAAGGAAAATCACATGGAATGAGTGCTAAGAATTAACAACAGAAATGCCTCTCAAATGCCTTGACTTATTTGTATTATAGGAGGATAAATGCCCAGGTAAAACCCAGGACTGTTTACACTGAGTTGCAGCTGATTTCAATGGCTAATATAACTCGAATAGACAAATATACGCACCAATAATCAACCACTAAGAGTTCCCACGAACTGGCTGTCCAACTGATGAAGATTGCACTTCAATCATGGCTTCTAATGATAAAGAAATTGTCCTTGACTGTGCATACGTCCTACTGTAATCCTTATGCCAAATCTGCGGCTATTACTTAGTGGATTCAACCTCCCAATGATGGCATGACTTCATAAAACGTTTGGCATCTCCCCTGTCTTGACCAACACTTTGTTCCAACAGGAAAATGTGTCTTTCACTAAGCAAACATTTCCCAAGTACTGTAAATCGCCCATCACTCTAGCAACGGAACCAATGGGTAAAATATTCGCCCTTCCACTTAGAAGAACTCGCCGACAGTAGAAAATATGGATTGGCTCAATGAGCTTGCCAAGCAAAATCCAAGTCGAAATTGCAGCTATAGTTGCACCCTTCAATAGATCCTTCACCTCTGCTATTAATATTTCGTGCCAAGAATAGTAGTTCACCCTCCCAAACAGTAAATCGTTCCCACGAAGGGAAACTCGCTTCAAACCCCAAAGGGATATAGCTCGCCCGGTCAATAATTCGTTCCTGTAGATACAAATCGTACCAAATGACACAAGGGTTTCTTCCAGAAGTATTTTCCCTGATATGTCAATTCAACCTCCTGTAGAAGAAAAAAACCAAACTATAGAAGAGAGTATGTACTATGTAGGATGGATCTCTCACCATCAAAGTTACTGAATACTAGCTAGAGTGGGTCTTTCACCACTGAAACTAGTCCAAGGGTTTTGTCTCTCAAACCCTAGAAACCCTAGCTCCAAGGGCTCTCCAAACTCAACTCAAAAACATAACATGCATAATGAGAGAGAGCCCCCCCTCATCTCCTTTAATAAGCCTCTCATGAGAATCACTTAAAATAATTAAAGTGACTTCTAAGGTTATTTTCTCAATTAATTGAAAAGTCACTTTATAAGCTTTTATTTTAATTAACTAATGTCACCTTTATAATTTAGGTTTAATAAGCTAGTAACATCAATTAATCTTCATAGTCTCCCCTTTCCCACTGATTATAGCCTATGGGGAGAGTGTATAGGTTAATCCCTCATCCTCCGTGTAATCATTTGGAAAGAGACATTACATAACCAAGCTAAGGCCTAACCATCAGTAACATACCCCAGCTTTGAAGGTATTTGAGTGAAAAAACTTAGAAATTATAACTTGCCTAAAATGAATTTCAGGCAAGAAATAATTAGCAAGTGAAAAAAGGAACTCTAGAGTATGTATTGATGATCAAGTCTTAGTAGGCCAAGCCTTTTACAACTTGATCATGCTAATCTCATCTTATTACAATGCCCCACAGGGGATGATGGAAATACAAAAAAAGGTGGTCAATTTGACTGGCTAGACTTCTGAACTATGGACTTTGAGCAATTGATTGCGCAATCTTTCGTGGCTCAACTGCAAGTCCATCCTAGTGCAACTTGGTGGATAACAGACCCCATTGCCCAAAGAAATTTCAAGCACAAGCTTGCTCTCTTTCTCCTTCACAAAATTTCTAATTTCATTTGGTTACTTTCTTTTACATGCTATATTAGATCTAAGTTTGATTTAAAAGTTAGATTTAGCTTCTATTTTTGCATGTATCTTTCTTATCTAGATTCAAGTTTATTTCCATATCAAAAAAGGCTAGATCTAAAGAATAAATTTCACTTTTTGCAAGTAATTTCATTTTCAATTTCAAAGGCATAAAAGTGATCATCTTAAGAGGTTGTTTAATTGAAAGATCAAGCTAATTAGTGTTCATTTGTTTGTTGTTTTTAACAGCAAACAAAAGTCACTAAAAGAGCTCTTAGTTAGGCTTCTTTTAGCATCATAATTCACTAGTTAGAATCCTTTTTACTTAGAATATTTTTGCAAGTTTTTGGCTTTAGTATTTTTATATTCCAAAGACACTTTCTAAGTGTCTTTTGGGGCCTTTTGATCTCTTTCACTTGCTGTTTTTTGCCGGTCATTGAATAAACAAGGGGTGACTCTGCCCATTTTTGGTGGATTAGGAGCTTCCGGGACCCCCAGAAGAACCTTGAACCTTAATAGATCACTTTGTAAACTCCATTGATCCACTTCTATAAGGATCCAAAGTCTCCCAAAGAGAGACATAGTGCCCAATTTTCGTTTCCCCCTAGGGGGGTTGGTGTCTTGTGGTGTGATTGTGGGATTTGCTCAATTTTTTCATTTTATTTGCTTATCTGTAATGTTCCTGAGCCAAATTTTTTTCTCAGAACACTAACTGTTCACTGTTTACTATGTTTGTTTATGTGTTTGCAGGTATTCCCATGAAGATGTGCATTATGGATTACTTAATGTTGATTGAGCAATAGATCTGAAGCATAAAATCATAAACAAGACAAGATATATAAAGAACACTAGTAGAGAACCAACAATGTTAGATCTGACCTTTATTTAGATAGTAAGGAGATCTCGTATACAAGAGATCTGCAGATCTGGAAGAAAGCCCCAATAATATCAAAATGGGCTGCCAGCTGATACAATAACAAGCAATACAAGATAAATGCCTCCCAAAGGTTGTTGGAGAAGAGATCCAAGCCTCCAAAGGACACTAACAAGCAAGCTAAGACTGAAGATACGAAGTCCCCGTCAATACTCTGCAAAACCCCTCTAGCTGGAAGAGTTGCGCCCTGCTCTGGATGCTGCTAAACCCTCAAGTTTCGACCCTCCCTTTCCTGACCTCCAAATCCCTCCAAACTCTCCCGGAATGTAGATCAGGCTGATAGAAACTTCCGGACCAAGTCTCAAGCTGATTTGAGAAGTTTTGCTCCTCCAACTAGGCAACTCCTCGAATAGATTGCGCCCTCCTGGTTTGACTAAGTCAAGGAGAATTCATTCTCCCCTCTAGGAGCCTCCGAATGCCACCAAAATCTACCAGACTGTAGATCGGGGCAATGCTACCAAGATGGTGAAGTCTCAAGACAATCTATGATGATCTGAGCCACCAAACATTGAAAACCACTTTTTGCAATGCGCCGTTCTCTTCTCTAATTCGTGCCAAGCTTCCAGAAATAAACTGCAAGGATAAACTTCTCTTGAATAGACCAAGAATGATGCCAGGGACCCTACGAAGAGAACCTAGGTGCTACTTTGCCAAAATGCCTTCTCCTTTCTCTAGATCGAACCAATCTCTCCAAGGTGGTGCGCCCCCCTAGCTGGAAACCCCCTAGGTTGCGCCCTAGCCTGGAATCTACCTGTAGAACAAGCCTGGAACCTTGTAGAATGGTGTGGGAGGATTATTTCACCTCCGAGACCAAGCCTGGATCAAGAAAGGTGGGATCTTTCACCATCGAGTTGATCTCTAGGGTTTTAGACTCAAAACCCTCAAAACTGATTGTGCTCAAGAGCTCCAATGCAAATAAGATAATAATCCAGAATGAATAAGGAGTGCACCCTGCGCTTTCCTTTATAGCTCCAGTCTATTCCAACATTGAGGTAGTTAACCTCTAGGGTTAACCCTTAACCTAACTCATCTTTTCTTTTCTTTCGTCGAGTTGCCATTTTTCACACAAAGTCAACTTAACTTTAGAATATTATGTTTTCTGGTTGACTTTGTCCCCAATATGCTTCTTTTCCTTAGCTTCCTTTCCTTGACTTCAAGTATCTCCTCTGGTATCAATACCAACTGTCCTTCTTTATCCATAGGTGGCAGTTCTTCGATAGGAGTGATATGCTTGCCGGTGGCCCTCTTCAAACACGAAACATGAAAGACATTATGTATTTTGCTGCCCTGTGGTAGATCCAACTCATATGCCACGACTCCTACCCTTCTGTTGACTCTCTATGGACCGAAGAAACGAGGTTGGAGCTTCTCTGCGCCACTTCTCTTAATGGATGCCTGTCTATACGGTTGGAGCCTCAAATAAACCAAGTCACCAACCTCAAAGGTGCGCTCAACCCTGTGCTTGTCTGCCTGTACCTTCTGTTGATTATGTGCCCTCTGAAGGTGGTCCTTCAATTCTCTGAAGACGTCTTGACTCTGTTGAATCCAATCCTGAACCATGGGAGCCCTACTGTCACTGAAGGCAATCTCTAGAAATGAGAGAGGGTCATAGCTATATAAGGCCCTAAATGGTGACATACCAATGGACATATGATGAGTGTTGTTGTAACATTATTCCCCCAAGTGAAGCCATTTGACCCATGCTTTCTGCTGCCCCGCCACGTAATTCTTGAGGTAGCCTTCAACCCATTTGTTGACTATCTTTGTCTGGCCATCTGTCTAAGGGTTATAGCTGGTACTAGGTGTCAGGGCCGTACCCACTAGCCTGAAGATCTCCTGCCAAAAAGTGCTCATGAACCTGCTATCCCTGTCACTCACTATGGTTTTGGGCAACCCATACAATATGAAAACTTCCCTGAAGAATAGGTCTGCAACCTGTGCTTCACTGAAATCTGTGGCAATGGCAAAAAAGTGTGCAAACTTCGTCAACCTGTCCACCACTATGAAAATGCAGTCTTTGCCCTGAACCTTGGGCAACCCTGTGATGAAATCCATGGATATGCTTTCCCACTTGTGCTCCGGAATGGGAAGTGGCTGTAGTAGTCTTGCTGGATGAGTGTGTTCATCTTTGTTGGCCTGGCAAGTGTTGCACTCCTTGATGTGGCTCATCACATCTTCTTTTAAGCCCTTCCAAGCAAACCTCTCCCGTACCTGTTTGTATGTCTTTACGAATCCTTGATGCCCTACTACTGGTGAATCATGGCATGCCTCTAACACCTTGGCCTTGAAGGCTGATTCGGAGACCAAGTAAATTCGGCCCTTGTAGTAAATGATATCATCCATAATTCTAAAATTGTCATCTAACCCCTGTCCATTCATTACTTCGCAAGCAAATTTTTTCTTCGAATATTCCACCAAAAGGTGGGCCTTCCAATCCACTGAAATGTCGATCATGGCATAAAATGATGGTCTTCTGGATAAAGCATCTACTACCACGTTATTTTTCCCTTTGACAAATTCTATATCAAAATCATATGCCTGGATTTTGGTCACCCACTTCTGCTGCCTTTCATTCAAGTCCTTCTGATCTAGGAAGTACTTGAGGCTATTGTGATCTGCCCTCACTACGAATTTTGCCGCAACTAAATACTGCCTGAACTTAGCCAATGCATTCATGATGGCTAGCATTTCTTTGTCATAGATGGTATAGAGGAGCTCAGGACCTCTCAACTTTCGACTTTCATAGACAATAGGGTGCTTGTTCTGCATAAGTACTGCTCCAATGCCTTCCCCTAAGGCATCACACTCTACTGTGAAGGGTTGTGCGAAATCTGGTAGGGCCAATACCGGGCATGTACTCATCACTTTCTTCATTTTTTCAAAGGTGGACTGTGCTTCTGGGTTCCATTTGAATGCCCCCTTCTTGGTCGAATTGGTCAAAGGTGTGCAAAGTTGAGAAAAACCTTTGACAAACCTCCTGTAATAGCAACAGATGCCCAAAAACCCCTTCAACTATGTGAGTGTCCTAGGTGTGGGCCAATCAAGAATAGCTTGTATCTTTTCTTGGTCTACCTGTACCCCTTCACTCCAATGATGTGTCCTAGATAAAGGACCTCGGTCATCCCAAATTCACATTTGGACTCCTTAGCATATAAAGATTGCTCCTCCATGATAGCCAAAATCTATTCCACATGCTGAAGGTGCTCCTCCCAAGTTTTGCTATAGATCAATAAATCATCAAAGAAGACTAACAAGAACTTCCTTAGTTGCTTGTTGAACAATTGATTCATGCATGACTGGAAGGTGGCTGGTGCATTAGTCAGCCCAAAAGGCATGACTAAAAACTCATAGTGTCCATAGTGACACCGAAAAGCAGTCTTGGAGATATCCTGCTCCCTCATTTTTATCTGATGATATCCGGAGCGCAAGTCAATCTTTGTGAAATATACTGCCCCATGGAGCTCGTCCAATAGCTCATCAATCCGTGGGATGGGGTATCTAGTTTTGATTGTCTTCTTGTTTAGAGCCCTGTAGTCAATACACATGCGCATCGTCCCATCTTTCTTTTTTACCAGTACTACTGAAGATGCAAAGGGACTGGAACTTGGCCTGATGTGGCCCATATCCAACAACATTACACTTTTCATAATTATTGGCACTGGTCACTTTTGTTTTAATACTCAAAGCCATTTGCTTCAAGTACATTTATTGATTAAGTATTGTCATTTTATCTTGAAATATTTTCTTTTGCTTATGGTTATTTACTTGCATGTATCAATAGTCATTTGAACGTCTTTTTATGCAAGTATCTCTTTATTTAATATCTCTTTTATAAGCAATTGTGGTGAATGAATGATATATGTTGTTAGTGTAGATTTATCTTTTGTGTATTGTTCTTTGCAATAAACTCCTAGAATACTAGTTTTGCTTAGATTTAATTTTCAAGCCTTAGTATATTTTCTTTAGGGACTATCCCCCTTGGCTTCGCTAGGAGTTGTCCTAGACGGAGGAGTCGAGGATCAGGTGACAACACCTTGACTCGAGACTTGCCCCCAATGACACACCAAGTGGATTAAAGGTTTCTTCCGCATTCCCCATTAGTGTATAAAGGCGACAACACCCTCCAAAACCAAGGTGATATATAGACGTAGCAATGTGCAATGGAACGATACTCGTGTGCATGAGTATGATACCAAAGAAAAAAAATGGTAACGAATTGGTGCAATGGAATAATACTCGTGTTAAGTCGAGGGGCGAGTGAACCTTCTATGAGGTCGACGACTATGTTGAGCACTGGTCCTCTCCATTTGTACAGCTAGTGCGATATGTCTGGGTCAATGCTGGAGAGACCTATGAGTTAGTGCAGAGATACCAACTCTTATCCAGCAAGAACTACAAAGCGAATGAGCGTTGAACTGCTAGGGTTACCAGTTGCAACAATAGAAATTAGGGTTTTCCACTGTAAGGGAGAGTGATTTTTAGAATTCGTTCTATCTTGGCAAGAATACGAGGTGTTTTGTGTTGACCATAGTTACCGGGAGCGGGAGCGTTTTAGAAAACGGGAGCGTCGGGAGCGTCATTTTCCAAAAATCCTTGGGAGCGGAGCGTCCCGGGAGCGTCTATTATATATATATATATATATAT
>ML780027.1:1429316-1441237 GCA_009831015.1 Picea engelmannii | reverse complement strand
GGGATACACATCATTAGTATCATCCTTCATCCTTTGCCTCTTGTCTTGACTTTGCTTATACCTCGATCCTCTAGGGACATCAGTCGACACCACCCAATTTTGATGAAACTACCTAATCCTAGCCTTAAAATATGGTAGAAAAACCTTAACATGCCTAATCAATGATTTTGGTTTGAGTGAAGGGTACATTTTTGCTAAGGCCATGACAAAGGAGTTTAACAATCAACACCACCAACATTGGGGTATATCGAGGGCTTGGTTGTCTTGATTAAATGCCAGTTCCATACCCTCATACTTGATAGAATCCAGTGGAAACGTTGTAATCTTGCCAATCTTGAAATCCTGAAAACCGTTAAGTCTGCTGAATTTTGAATGGGACCTAAAATTCTACTTTCTCCATATAAAGTCTAATGAGGTTGGAACCACTCTCAAACATCCTGAAACAATTAATGGTAATGTTAAAAATTTAAGTAAAAGGATAAAAATGAAAGATAAAGGAAATTTAAGAATTTAACATTACCATTAGGGAGCACCTAGGGAGCGTTCAGGGAGCACCTTGGGAGCGCGCTCCCAGGCTCTAGGAGCGTCCTAGGGAGCGTGGAGCTCCCAAAAGGGCAGGGAGCATCCTAAAACCACCTGGAGCGTGCTCCCACCTGCGCTCCTTGGACGCTCCCGCTCGGAGCGCGCTCCTGGGCTTAGGAGCGGGGGGGGGGGGGGGGGGGGGGTGCTCCCGGTAACTATGGTGTCGACAGTTCTAGTCTCTTTTGTATTTACGGTTCTGGGTAGTGTATTAGCAGCTTGAGTATTCTAGGGAACTTTAGCATGGAATGGTGTGTGAGCAAATGCTGCGTGAGGTCGCAAGAGGTTGAGGAAGACCAATAGAAATTAGGTTTTACGTATAAGCAGATTTAGGGTTTGTGTAGCATGGAGAGACAATGAGTAGTGGGCACCAAGGAGAAGATAGACAGACTGGTAAAGGAATCGTTCAAAGGGCTAGGAAGTAGATGAGCAGACAGGGAGGCATTTCTGTGGGATGAGGGAGAGAAAACACTCACAAAGGAAATGGTGTTAACCTGAGCTCTGATACCACTGTCAGGATAGGAGTGGGAAGAAAAGTAACTCCACAGTTTGATGATTTTGCATTAGTATGATAGGTGCATATATACATAAGTAAATGACTCTTGGTCTTTCCCAACGGTTGACCGTTCCTATCATCTATGACTCTTCATATTTATATTACATTTACAAGTAACACAATCACAAAGGATTACGTGTCCAACAAGAAGGAATGCTAAAAAATAGGGAAAAGGGAGGCACATTAAGACAATGTGTTAGAAATTAGGGAGACAGAAAGGTGGAGGCTAGAAAATAGGAAAAATGGAGGCTCATTTAAGACAATGAGCTAGAAAATAGGGAGAGAGAGTAGATAGGCTAAAAAATAAGGAAAAGGAAGGCGCATTAATGCTAGAAAATAGGGAAAAAGGGAATTGAGGGAATAAGAAGGGGCACATGTGAAGGAAAAAGGAGAAATAAGGTGCATGTGTGAAATTAAATGTATTTAATGCATGAAAAGTGAGATATATGGTAAGTGAAGTGAAGAAAGGTAAATTAGGCTTTAATTAGCCCAAACACGCCCATGAGTCATGTGCCACCTCACCTATACATCCATCTCATTAATTATTTACCTTATTCCTTGGAAGAAGAAAAATACTACTTTTAGAAGGAAAATACTAATTTAATCTTTGAAGAATGTTTCCATAGGTTTCAAAAGGTTTTCCCTGTTTTTTTCCACGTCAATTTATGTATTTTTCTTAAAAATGTGCCACGAGTTCATTAGGTTGTAAATGGGTTCTAGACTATCAAATGTGTAAAATGTTCAATCACGAATTGAGATCCCATCAAAATAATTCAAGTAGGATTGAAAGGATTTTCATATGAAACTTTCTGTAGATTATTGAAGAAAAAGCCTGCTAAAGCCTCTCCTTGATAGAATTCACTTAAACATGGAGAATGTCGTATTATGAAGTTAGCTTTGTTAAAGTTAAATGGAAGTTCATAAATGTACTATATTAAAGAGCATGACTACTCTAAGATATTTCTTGTATTTATTCCAATTCGATGCGTTCAACTTCATATAATCTATTCACCATCATGATACAGGTTACCTATAGACCACCTTATTTATGTTGTTCAATCATGATGTAGATTTTCCTTCTTTTTAAACCTTTACTTCATACTGTAATTGATCCCATTAACCACTACTTTCCATTTTAATTTAGTGAATTTTTGGTGTGCTTCATAATTATTCTCTTGCATTTTAGCAATACAAATTTATATTCTGGTTTGAAGAGTTTGGTTTCTTTAATTGATCTTGCCAATGAAATTGGTTATTTCCTCTAGTGTTAAAAGGTGATGTGAAGAACATGAGGCATTTTCATTTCTTTTATTTGTCTCGACATAATTAAACTAATATGGACATTTTATTCTCTTTTTTATTTGGGTGTAAATCGCTAGAACTATGGGGCTTTCCTTGAAAAAGATGGTGCAGGCTTGAGAGGTTCTGTGACAATACAAGGCCTTCTATCGGGAGATAAAAACTTATCATTAGCATGTTGGGCATATCAGGTATGAAAATTTTGCTTCATTCTTGATTCTTTTGGGCAATTATAACATTATTAATACATTGTAATAAAAAAATGCATCTTTGTCTTGCATGTAAAAGAAATTGGATACTAACCATTTGAAACGCAAATATTTAGGGAAGACTCTATGTTTTGATTTTATATCTAGGCCTAGAATAATTTTTTGGAAATGTAACCCTTTTGTCCATTTATGCAATAAATTAAGTTCATCCCATAAGATGTGCAAATCAGGTGAGACAAATTGTAAATGAAGGGTGTGACTCTCCAGAGACCAAATGATGAATGAAATTCCAGGAGAAGAGTACACACAAACTAAAATACAGACAGCATTCAACTTGTCAAATTTCCATCGCTGGCTGGCGACAAATAGGTGAAGTCTCAGCAAGGACCATCACCTCTGAAGGAAGATCTGACTTTGATCTGGAGTTGGTGGTATAATACAATTAAAGACGCTAAAATTTAAAATTGAAACGAATACTAAATAATTTACAGCTCTGCTGTTAAAGTTTAGATGCTTTGGGTGGAATAATTTTATTTTCGAGAACTTGATATGCACTCTGTAATGTCCCTCCTAACTGATGATGTGAATTTCTACTTGCTGCTATAGTATTCTACAGGTTTTCTGGCTTAGGACTTTTGTCGAACAGTTGGCTAATATACCGAAACCCCACTGTACTAACTTCTTTTCTGTTGCTGTTATGTTTTTAGATGATTTTCTGGGTTATGACTTTTGTCAAACACTTGGACAGCATGCCCTTTTTCGACCAAATGACATCAAATAATTAATCTATTAATCCCCTTTTTTAATTGACTATGGCCTAGGGGAATCATATAGACCACTAAGTCGTCCCCCTATGGTGATCATTTGGAATGGGAGATTACAGACTACAGTCCTCCCTTCCCGAGATTGCTTGTCCTCAAGCAATGCCAACAAAACCAAAAGAACAATAGGTGGAACCAAACTGAAACAAAGAATGACCCCAGGGTCCCAAACCAATCTGAAAGATGTGGAGCACCTACTGCTCACGATACTGTTCCGCAAGGTACTAACAAAAGAACCCCCCTGAAGGCCACCGATCAGAAGAGAAATCAGATACTATAAAGGCTTAATCCTGAAGATTTTCCAGGTCCTATCAAGCTGCCAACTAGGTCTGTCTTTGACCTCAAGTTGGCTCTAAGTTTCAACTGTATAACAATGGTTCACTGCTGTTTTAGGACAGAAAACTGTTCAGTAACTTCTTCGCCGATTTGTTACGGTTACATAGGCCATTTAGGTGCTCTAGCATGTAGTTTTTGTCACCAAAGGTTAGCACATGCATACCAAAATATATGTAACACACCTAGAGATATTTACTGGTGAAAAATACTGTAGTTCTAAACTCTAACATTCATGAAAATGAACACAGGTATTTTTGGTCAACATGACCCTGGATAAACCCCCCCTGGGAAAACCAGTTTGGAATATAAGTGTATATATAGGGAGAATGGAAGGTGGAATACAACAAGTACAATATGTAGAAGAACCTGATACAATAGCAGCTTGATCCAAGCTGCAACACAAGCCCAACTGAAGCAAGAGCGCCCTAGGATGGTGCACTCTCCATAAACGCTGACAAGACCACTAAATTGGAGCTAACTGCCAACTGGAAGCTCTGATGAAGAAACCCCTCCATAGTACTCTGATACTGATGAGTAGCCTCCCTCTGAAACAGATCTCACTGCAATCTGAGCTCTGAAAGTCCTCCCTGCTGATGATGCACCCTCCTCACCAAGTGCGCCCTCCAAGCAAGAACCTCCCCACTAAATAAATGAGGCCCTAAGCTTGTTGGCTGCCTCCATGGATAGAAACGCCCAAGCTTTCCTCAACTAATGCCAGAAACCTCATGCTCATGCTCTCTCTCAAACTCCAAGTGAACAAGTGAGTGAATGAGCTCCTCCTTGCCCTTTGCGCCCCTCTTGAACCTCCATAAGGAAACCTAAAAGATAGACCGTTGAGATCATCCCATCTCAAGTCTAATCAAAGGTTGAGAATCGAGATCATCCCATAATAATCTCACTCTCAAACCCACTTTGTGTTAAGTTCCTTAAGTTCATTTTATGTCTCCTAATTCACCCACAAAGTGAATTAATAGTCATTTTAGGCTTAAATGGTCAAATTTCACTTTTGACTTAAATCTCCTAAGTTAGAGTGAACTTTAGACATAAAGTACAAGGCACAAAGTACATAGTACTTACCACATGTGTTTAGGAGCTCACAAACACATGGGAAACACTTCCCAAGGTACATAATCTCAACAAGTCCACTCATAGAATCGCCCTCCTAGGAAGATAGTCCAATGCACTATAGAAGTGAGCTCCTGATAGTAAAAAATGACTCTCCTATCTGTACTAGTTGTCACACTGTCAAACCATGAAGTTCCAAGGTCCCATGCTATCCCCGAAAGGACCCACAATGCTGACGCTGTGCCACTTTTATCATAAATATTTGATGCTCATGCCTAGACTACATCCTCCTCTTGGAATCCCAAGTTGTGATGCCTAGAAGAACCGTCCCCACTATCAAGGATCACATCTTGCAAATGTATCTCAGTGAAGCCAAAGTCTGCAATTCCACTGTCATACTCGATCCTCAGTGTCAAAAAAGAAAATTTGTCTTGCCATATAGAATGCACCCCAGAATCTCCTCCCGAGGCATCCCAAAAATGAAAAGGACCAATCATATGAGTTCCTGGAACCCACAACCAAACTAGAAGTCCACCATCCCTCGAACCAACCGACTCCCACTGTGCTATACTAATAACTATTGGAATCCAAATATGCCAAGTCTTGAATTCATGTTTTTGTATGCACCCAACTAATGGAAACAAAGTACTAGGAGTCAACTATATGCTTGCTAATATGCACAACTCCTGCCAAAATGTACTAGAAAATGTGTTGTTTCGGTCACTGTCAATGTACTCAGGCAACCCATGGAGTCTAAACAAGACAACTCTGCTCCCCGCGGTGCCTCATACTCTGATGGGATCATGACGAAATATGCCAACTTGGTCCACTGACCATCAATCATAGAAATACAATTCTTTCTATATACCTCTGGTAGACTTGCAATGAAATCTGGAATGAGTAAATCTTGCTAGATGGGTAAATTCTGACTCGTTTTGCTGACAAGTCATGCACTCACTCACATATCTCAACACATCATCTTCGAGGCCCTTCCATGAGAACCTCTCTCTCCTCCCTAAGTGTGGACTCATGGACTAAGTATACGCTATCTCTGTAGTAGATAATGTCATCCACCATTCTGTACCTATCATCATGAATGTGACCATCCATCAACTTGCAAGAAAACCGATCCTTGGAATATTCTTGTTATCGCACAATCTGTAGATTGGGCAAAGCCCAACCCAACCCACGGAAGTGTGACAACTATGGGAGTACCTATTGACTATCACCTTAAATAGACACTCCCCTCGCTTTAGTGATGATAAGTCACCACAAGGGGGGAATCCTGATGACCCTAGGGGGATTGAGATGAAAAGTGATATGATGATGAGTGAAACCCCTATAGGTCGAGTTTGGAGATGAAGAATGGCTTGCAAAAGAGTCTTGTGAAGAAGGAGACGGTTGCCAAGTGTTTTGTACCTACAATACAATGTTATCCCTGCCCGAAACAAGATAAATGATCATAAACCAAGTCTTAAATCAATGGGGAATCAACAAGATAAGCTTGCTGTCCCCATTTTTGTAGCAGTATGGAAATGTATAGATCAGAAAATAAAGATGTTACTAGCTGCAAAATTAACCATCCAAAACATCAAATAATTATTGGGTAATCAAGCCCTAAACATGTAGATAATATCCCAATACTTAAAACACAAGTTCTGCTGCCAAAATAGGGTAGGGCTGCAAAAATATGTTATCAGCAATATACTAGGGCAGCCTTGTGGCTGTAGCAAACTTTTGCTACAGCAGCAAGCTCTAGCCACTGAAATTCACAAGAAAAACACTTAAACAAAAGCCCTTAACAAGAAGAATAATTAGCACTTTTTTACTTGCAATTTTCAGTGGTAGAAAGAGTGACAAAAGATGATGAAAGAGAGTTTGCAACAGCCCTAATGGCTGTAACAATTAGTTTATAACAGAAAGAGAATCACTTGGCTAAAGAAGATGCCTTAGAGGCTCAAGCAAGCTTATAACATGAAGAACAACTTTCAACTTAGACAATTGCAAAATCTCTATTTTTCACGTATACCAATGCAATGATTTTAGATCTCCAATGCAAAATAGACTAGTGCCTTATCATTTGGGTTATGAGGTCTCTTGTTCTAGGGGCTAGTTGTGTTACCTCCCTAGGGGCGTAAGCCTTAGTTTTTAAAACCGAGACGAAACGATATTGGATTGGTAAACCGACCGGTTTGATGCATGAGGGAAACAAACCGGTCTTCAAACCGGACCGGTGCCCGGTTTGGTATCAAACTGGTAGGTTTTATATTAATTTATTTTTAGTTTTTAAAATTTTTTAAATCCACTGTTATCCTCGGGTGGGTCCAGCATCGGACCGACCGATGTAATGTTCCCAAGCCAATTTTTTCACTTGGGGACACTAGCTAACCACTGAATCAACTGTTTGATTGTTTGTGTTTGCAGGTTGGCCACTGATATTTCGGCCTTAGGGTTATATTCAGTTATTCAATACAGTTTTATCAAGATATATTCAAAACAATGCAAGATCTCATCAATACACAAGATATGGAACCACAAAGCACAGATCTGACCTTTTATTATGAGAAGTAAGAACCTGATACAATATAAAAGCAGATCTGGAATAACATCAGATGGCTCCAAGATAAAGATATGAGCTGCTACAAAATGCTCCCGAAAATACAAGATA
Source organism: Picea engelmannii (assembly GCA_009831015.1). Classification (NCBI taxonomy): domain Eukaryota; kingdom Viridiplantae; phylum Streptophyta; class Pinopsida; order Pinales; family Pinaceae; genus Picea; species Picea engelmannii. The sequence continues at coordinate 1,433,704 of ML780027.1, read as the reverse complement.
AGCCTCCCAAAGGCTGAATGCAAGATGAATGATCCAATACAAAAAGCTAGGGTTTTGCCCAACCCTCTAGCTGCTGGCACGTCCTGCTGAGAGAATGTGAAGACCAAGGGTTCGGACCTCCTGAAGAAGACTTCCAAATGCTACCAATCTCCACCAAAAGATAGATCAGGGAAAGGGAAACCCCCTCCTAAAGTATGAATCCAAGATACTAAGTCTTCCCCCTCCAACTGCTGAAACCCTAATCAGGTACGACCCTCCTGAAACCCTGAAGTGCCAACAATTCGGCCTGGATGAATGAGCTCTCCAAATTACTTGAAACTCTCTAGGATGATAGATCGGGCAGCCACAAGCCCCTAGGAGAAGTTTCAAGATCAGATCTGAAGTAGAGCCTCCTAGATCTGAGAATCTCTGAATCACCAAGATGATCTCCTTCCTTCAAAGCCGTCCCAACCTGTAGATAATAACCTGGCAGTAGTAACTCCTCAAGAAAACCTCCAAATTGATGAGCAAGGTCCTGCAAGAAAAACCCAAATGCTAGAATCTCCAGAGGCTCTGTCAAATAGCTGGATCGAACTGTTCCTCAATTAATGGTGCGCTCCTGCTGGAAAACCCTAACTGGTACGACCTTGCTGCTCTCCTGAATAGATGATGAGTGTAGAATGGTGTGGGTGGAGTATTTCATCCCTGAGACCAAGCTTGGAACAAGGTGAGTGGAATCTTTCACCACTGAGTTGTTCTCTAGGGTTTGTAATCTCAAAACCCTCAAAGCTGTGTGCTCAAGAGCTCAACAAGCAAAATACCAAATATCCAAGTTGAATGAAAGGTGCGCCCTAGCCTTTCTTTTAAACCTCCATTCTGTTTTCTTGTTGAGTTAGTTTAACCCCTAGGTTCAACTTGTAACTCAATCTCCAGCGTTCTAATTCTTCATTGAGTTACTTTTTTCCCTTTTTCCCTTTTTCCTAAGTCAACTTCAAAATATAACATTAGTTTGGTTGACTTTCCCCATGTTGTGTGAGACCATGGTCTAGTGGGGATGTCTAGACTCTAGACCACTAAGTCTTCCCAGACCTCTTCATCAAGAGGTGGGGGACATTACAATCTCCCTTGTTAGAAATTGCTTGTCCTCAAGCAATTCCAAACCTGTCTCCCGTACCACCTATTCGTTCTCCCACGTGGCATCCTCAATGCACAAATCCTTCCATTTGATCAGGTACTCTTTGATGCTTCTCTTCCAGAGCTTCTTCTCCCAAACCTCCAGTATCTCCTCTGGACTCAGAACCAATTGCCCCTCTTCATCTAGAGGTGGCAACACCTCAAGGGGCATGATGTGTTGGTTGATGGCCCTCTTCAGGCAGGACACATGGAAGACATTATGTATCCTGCTACCCTGTGGGAGCTCCAGCTCATAATCTATGGCCCCTACTTTCTTGCTGATCCTATAGGGCCCAAAGAAACGTGGTTGGAGCTTCTTTGCTCCACTTCTTTTTATAGAAGCCTGCCTGTATGGCTGGAGCCTTAGATAAACCAAGTCACCAACCTCAAAAGTACGCTCAACCTTGTGTTTGTCTGCTTGGACCTTCTGCTGGTTCTGTGCCCTCTGTAAATGATCCTTCAGCTCCCTGAGGATATCTTGACTTTGTTGTACCCAATCTTGTACCATCGGGGCCCTGCTGTCACCAAAAGCAATCTCTATGAAATATTCTATGTTGTTAAAGTGGGAAAACCCCTTAGTTCTGGTGTTGGACTTTCATCAAACAGTTTGCATGCTTCTGTATTTATGGCTGTAGGTGAAATTCTAATGGACAGCAGGCTGTCTCTTTGTTTTGTTTGCTGATATGTTGGTTTTCCTCACCCCTTATGCCTCCCCAATGAATTGCCAAGTGTTTTATTCGGACATTAACAAATCCCATAAAATAAATTGGAAAACAACTACATTTAATTGAACAATTTGGCTAAATACTGGTTGTCTTTTATTGAGTAATATTGCTGAGACCATAACAATTAAATGAGGTAGAAATTCCTCTCAATAGTGATAAGGATGTCTACTGTAGGAGGCTGGAATCCTCCCAGCTCACACCGCCACAAGAAAATTGCCTCCAAACTGTCCCACGAACTGCTGAAAGGGTCGACTCATGACATTCTTGTTCTGCTGTTGATGATATGGAGATGGCAGTCCAAACTCCACGCTATATCTCTCTGCACTACCCAGTACAACCAACCAATGGGAGGTTGACTCACCTCAGCCTCTCCCTTAACCTTCCACGCAGCAAAGAAAGGGACACGTAGGTCCTGCAGAAGTGAACATGGCCAGCACCATGGGAGAACGCTGCCACAAGGGAAATCGACCCACAGGGATCACAATAGAAGGTCCACGCTCCAACCAAAGGGAACCACGATTTGGAAGGTGATTGATTCAGGATGGAAGAACGCCCAACCACAAATGGAGAATGCGCCCAGACAAGAAGACTCCCAAACCTTCCACACGTGCCACAGGAAACTCCTCCTCTTCTCCACAACTGATAATGAAATCAATCTCAGACAAATCTCCTTGGATCACAATGTCGATTACCTGCAAATGAAAAGCCTGAATGGCTTCTTCGATCTTCAGCTAGGAAGGTATTGTTTCAACCTCGAAACCGAATTTTCTCTCCAAGGGTTTCGAAACCCTCATCTCAAGCTCGCAAGCTTTCTCCAAAACAATTTTCTCGAAATGATTAGTCAATGATCCTCTCCAATCCCCCATCGTCCTTTTTGTCTTTCACTTTTCCTTTTCCTCCATTAAAATATTCATTTAATTAATAATTGGAGAGAAATACCCTCAAAGAGGGGTTTAATATTAATAAACTCGCTTTTCCTAAGTTTCACTTTATAATTCGAAAGTGACTTTACCAATATCATTTCCCTAGCTTGTTCGTCTAATGGTTTACGGGAGATTGGGTAAACCACCACGGTATTCTGACTGCCTAGGAGAAATGGGACATTACAGTCCTCCCCGCCCAAATTTGCTTGTCCTCAAGCAACTTCAAACCTGGAAACTGTAACACCTGCTCGTTTTCCCAAGTAGCATCCTCGACCGGTAGATCCTTCCATTTCACTAGAAACTCCCTGACCACCCTGTTATGGAGCTTCCTCTCCCGTACCTGTAAAATCTCCTCGGGGCTTGTGGCCAACCGCCCCTCATCATCCAAAGGGGGTAACTCCTATGAGGCAACCACCTGTTGTCCTATTACCCGCTTAAGGCAAGATACGTGAAACACATTGTGAATCTTGCTCCCCTCAGGTAGCTCCAGCTCGTACGCAACTTGTCCCACCTTTCGAGTTATCCTGTCGGGCCCATAGTAGCGAGGTTTGAGCTTCTCCACCCCCTTCTGTTTCAATGAAGATTGCCGGTATGGCTGTAGTCGCAGGAACACTAAATCTCCCACCTCGAACGAGCGCTTGGTCCTGTGCCTGTTCGCATACATCTTCTGCTGATCTTGGGCCACCCTCATGTTTTCCTTCAATGCTCTCAGAATATCCTGACTGTCCTGTATCCAATCTCTATCCTTCGGTGCCCTACTGTCACCGAATACAACGTCTGCAAAAGTCATGGCCTCGTAACCGTAGAGTGCCCGAAAAGGGGTCATGCCAATGGACATGTGATGGGTGGTATTGTAACAGTACTCCCCCAGGGTTAACCACTTCACCTAGGCTCTCTGCTGCCCCGAAATGTAGTTCCACAAATAACCTTCCACCCATTTGTTCACAATCTCTGTCTGTCCATCGGTCTGCGGGTGGTAACTAGTGCTCGGTGTCAACTCGGTACCTACCAACCTGAAAAGCTCCTGCCAAAATCCTCCCATGAACCTGCTGTCTCTATCATTGACGATGGTTTTGGGCAACCCATGCAAACGGAAAATCTCTCTGAAGAATAGCTCGGCCACCTGTGCTGCTGAATAGTCCGAAGGAATAGTGAAGAAGTGGGCAAACTTGGTGAGTCTATCCACCACGACATAAATGCAATCCTTCCCCTGCACCCTAGGTAACCCGGTGATGAAATCCATGGAGATACTTTCCCATTTCTGATCTGGAATGGGCAATGGTTCTAATAATCCGGCCGGATGGGTGTGCTCCACCTTGTTTCCCTGGCAAACTCCGCACTCCTTGAGGTTCTTCCAAGTGAACCTCTCCCGGACTTGCCTGTAAGTCTTAAGGAACCCCTGGTGTCCTGCTAACGGTGAGTCATGTGCTGCCTGCATGATCTTTTGCCTGATGTGCGAACCTGGAACCAAATAAATTCGGTCTTTGTAGTAGATGACATCATCCACCACTCTGTACCTGTCATCTGTAACCTGTCCATCCAAGACCTCGCAAGCAAACTTGTTCTTGGAATACTCTACCAATAGAAG
>ML780027.1:1373185-1403362 GCA_009831015.1 Picea engelmannii | reverse complement strand
CTTACATGCAACAATAATAACTGACATGCAAACACTTTAAACAAGACAATCTACATCAAACCCTAAAACGCATCCAGAAACCCCCAGTGTATCAGATTTGCAGCAAATATCTTGATCATCCGGATCAGGGATATTTCATTCTAGGGGTGATTCGACAACTTGGAGTTAATCGTTTCTTCATTGTTTAGAACTTAGAATAGTTCTAACTAATATGACTATCCCATTGCAATCTACAATCTTTCTCCTTTACTAATATTAGTCATATTAGTTAGAACTTAGAATAGTCTTTAAAGTTTAAAGTTTAAACAATCACCTAATAATTATAAATTTCTACAGTCTTTAGAACTCATAACAGTCTTTAAACACTCTTCTAATAATTATAAATTTCTAATAATGCTTGTTTGAATTTGAAATTTTGCAGATTTCATTTAATCCATAATCCATGGCCCTGGGAGTCAAAGATGATGCATGGAAACATGTTGATATGATTGATGGGTTTATGTATTGCAAATATTGCAAGAAGCTCATCAAGGGTGGGGGCATTTTTAGGATAAAAGAACACTTGGCTGGTATAGGAGGCCAAGTTCTCCCATGTGATGCATCGAATGAAGAGATTGGGCAGATTAGAATGGAAATGCTTGATCGTTTGAGAAATTTGAAGAAGAGAAGGCTAGGAAAAAGGACATGAAGGCTGAAATTGGGAGGAAGAGACAACACGTTGCTGCAATGAAAGAAAGTGGTAGTGTTGAATTTGAAGGCTCTTCATCTATGCCCTCTACCAATGTTATGGACCCCTTCCATTATGTTCCTCCCCCACTTGAGCAAGTTAGCCTAAAAAGAAGAACATTAAAAGCTATTTTCCACCTTCCTCCAACTCTGTTGTTGGTTCTCAACTAACTCAAATTCAACCCACCTTAGATAACCATTGGAAGAAGCAATACAAAGCATCTGATTTTGAATACATTGCTAGATGGTGGTATGATGTAGATAGTCACTTCAATGTTGCCCGCTCACCTTATTAACAACCTATGTGGGAATCTGTTATTGTTGCGGGAAAGGGCTTCAAAGGCCCTAGTATGTATGACTTAAGGGGTTCTCTTTTGCAAAAAAAGGTTCTCTCCATAGATGAATATTTGAAGGATTTCAAAGATTCATGGGCCATAATAGGTTTTAGCATTATGTCAGATGGGTGGACTAATGGAAAGAACCGCAAAATCATAAACTTCGTTGTCTCTTTCCCTCAAGGAACTATGTTTTTGAAATCGGTTGATGCATCTGATAAGGTGAAAGATGAAAACCTATAGGCGTTCTATTTTGCAAAAAGAGGTTCTCTCCATAAATGAATATTTGAAGGATTTCAAAGATTCATGGGGCATAAAAGGTTGTAGCATCATGTCAGATGGGTGGACTGATGGAAAGAACCGCACAATCATAAACTTCCTTGTCTCTTGCCCTCAAGGAACTATGTTTTTGAAATCGGTTGATGCATCTGATAAGGTGAAAGATGAAAACCTATTATTTGATCTTTTGGATGAGGTTGTCATGATAGTGGGGGTGGAAAATGTTGTTCAGGTCATTACAATTAATGCCTTTAACTATGTTCTTGTTGGTAAGATGTTAGAGGCCAAATACAAGACCATATTTTGGACCCCATGTGTTTCACATTGCATAGACCTCATGCTTGAGGACATAGGAAAACAAAATTGGATCAAGAATGTTGTAGATCATGCCAAGTGTATTGTTATCCACCAAAGTTGCACAAGCTGGATTTCCTGAAGAGCCGCCAAAGATTGAGCAGTCAGTGCTCGTATGACAGAGTTCAGAGTTCAGCCGGTCTTTCAAAAGACCACCTTTTTTCGCATTTCCACCATTGTAATAAATGACCTGAGTATGAGATATTGTAAAAGACTATTGGCCACCTAAGACCTAGGTACGAGCATGTACTCTAGAGAGTTTTTTTTCACTTGTTAATTATTTTTTCTGCCTGCCTTTGTGGGTTATAAATAATTTCTAAGTTTTTTTACTCAGAAGACTGACTCCAGAGCTGGAGTATGTCTTGGTGGTTAGGCCTTGACATGGTATAACCAATTCCTAGTGTCTGAATGTATATGAGCTCATATTAGGTCATCTTAATTGAGTCATATGGAAGTTGCGGCTAGGTTTGATAGGTTTTTTTTAATGTTTCAGTGAATTAATTAAACTCCCGCAAAATAGAATTTTTTAATTCTAAGTCAATAAATTGTAAAAATATGGCATCAAACATTATCAGATGCCATATTTATGGTCGTTTTCCAGTCCAGAGTATCATGTAAGCCCCTATTTCCCTTCTTTCGAGACACAAAAATGATTATTATCACTAAAAAATTAAGTTTACTCGAAAATTATGGAAAAGGGGTAATTTAATTAATTTCATATTTTTTAAGAGAACTGGGGAACATGTCAGAAACATGTTTTTATTATGTCTCCAGTTGACTGAAGACCAAGGCGAGTTTAGCAAAGATGATGGCGATTTCACTGAGGGTGAAAGGCATGGAGGAGATCCCAATGAAGGGACTCGACCCCACCTACACAGTTGGCGCATTCTAAAGGAGGGGTGCACACCCCAATGCTTCCACTTGCCCTCACACTCCCTCTTACTCGAGTTCCACTCCCCTTCACTACCCTTCCACCTCACTTCAGTCCCCCTACACACTACTCCACTACCCTTCACCCCACATACCTCCACTCATCTCTCCCTTTACTAAATGCACCACTCCCCTTTAACTCTCATGCATCTCCTAAACCCTATGCACATCTCTCTTTGGAGTTGTCACCCTCTTTGCTATATAAGCAAGGTCGACCCCTCCCATTTACTAGTTCGGTTTTGTGCAAGCTTGTACATCATTGTTGTAATTTTCTCATGCTATTGGAATAATAAAAGACTTTGGAGCTCATCTATGGTGTGTGGTGCTTATGTATGGATGAATGTTGGACTTACATGGGATGATGTTACATTGATATAATGCATTTGTCTATTGTTTACTTGGCTGATCATAGGGATATTATTATCTAATTGGAGTGAGTTATTTAGTTTGTTTACTGCTTAATTCACTTGGTTATCTATGTTGAATATTTCATTGCATGTTTTGTTTCTGTTCAAACTAATGTGCTATTGAGGTTTTCTATGTAGAAAACACCAAGTATACAGGTATTTGCAGGTATCTTGTATTGCATGTAGGATCCAGTCCTTGGAGAGGCAAAAGAGTTAGGTTGCATCGGTTGTTTGTCCAAGGAGTTCGAAAAAAGAAGACATTCTCCCTCTTCCTCACATCAAAGGGACCCCATAGTCCAAGTGTTCCATGCTCAAGCAAAAAACTCCGGAAAATTCATGAAAAAATTCGTTTCTCTTTCTAGTTCTTTCATTGCATGCTGTTTAGATCTTCTTTAAAAGTTTAATTTGATTATCTAATGCTCCATGCTTTAAGTTTCTAGATCTAGTTGCAATTCTTTCTAATTAAAGAAGTAGATCTAGGCATTTTCTTGCAATTTCTAGGTTATTTTCATCTAGATCTTAAGCTAGTTAATTTCTTTGTTTCACATTTAAAATCAAGCTAGCTAGTTGTCCTATGCTTGCTGTTTTAGGAAAGCAAACATAAACAACTAGAAGAACCTAGGTTAGGTTCATGCAAAGTGTCGAAAATTCTCAAAAAATTGTCTCTTTGCCTTAGAAAAATTTCGTAAAATTTCGAGTAAATTTTCCAAGTTCGAATTACTCTTTTAAATTGATTTCTATCATCTTCTAACTAATTTTGCTTGCTGGTTTTTAACAGTTCCATCCAAAAACAAGGGGAGATTCCATCGAGTTTGGCGAAATCAAGGCTTTCAGGGCACCCGAGGGGCTTTCTACTTCATTAAAGAAGTTTTTCTCCCATTTTTCTTGTAATCCATAAAGATCCAAAACCTATAAGGATCCCAATTCCTAAAGTTAAGCTCAAAGAGAACTCAGTTCTCATTGTAATAGGTGCAATAAAAACGAGCCCTTTTGTGCCCATTTTCTCGATCCCCATTAGGGAGATTTGTGTCTTGGTTTGGCTTTCTTTCTGTTGATGCATGTTTAAATCTTTTTATCTCAAACACACATACAAGTTAAGCGAATCTAACACACATAACATTCACATTTCACATGCATGTTAATTAAAAGGAACTTTCAATCTTTTATGCATGTTTGGTTTCGAGTTCTTTATTTACTATCAACAATAAGTCTTGCAATCTTTCAATTTCCAAGTATCTTGCAATTTCTCTTTTCAGTTACAAAGCAGAGTACAAAGTTTATTTCTTTTAATCTTGCAAAGTCATAAAACCTTGTTTGTAGTCTAATTAGGGAAATCCTACCAGAAATCTTTGCTTTAGTGGAAATGTAAGAGGATTTGTGAGGTTATCTGGCGGGAACTTGGAGATCTAGGTTCTCCTTGTCGGATCCCCCCACACTTTCTTGAGCTTGTGTGTCAAATCTGAGGGTTTCCCTGTTGGATCTGCGACATTGCTCAACGTCCACTTTAGGGACCTTTTCTAAGGACCAAATCTAGTTTAGATGAACATTTACCTTTTCATGCAAATAAAATTCTCTCATTAACTCAACTTCAATTTATTTTAAGAAAACACTCGATCAACAATTGCCCACGACTCCTTTTAAGGCACTGGTACAACTGGTTATCTTTATGTGAGCAATCTTTTACATTCATACAATTGTCTAATTAATTTCGTTAAAGTTTTGCAGATCTTGTATCCTTTTCAATATATGCATGCTTATGGACAAGTGGTTTATGGGTTATCTCAAATGATGATGAATGTTAAGTGTTGAATCTATTTGTTTTATTAAGCAATAAACTCCTAGAAGTAGTTCTCTTTTGCTTTCTTAGTTTAAAAGAGCCTTAGATTATTTTTTATAGGGACTACCCCCCTTGGCTTCGCTAGGAGTTGGCCTAGACGGAGGAGTTGAGGATCAGGTGACAACACCTTGACTCAAAACTTACCCCATGGGCACACCAAGTGGATTGAAGGTTTCTTCCACGTTACCCCAGTTGTGTATAAGGCGACAACATGTATCACAAAATACATCTACAACCACTCATGGGTATTGAACTTAATGAGGAAAACACTGGGGGCAAGGAGCTTGTCAGGCCTGCCATCACAAGATTTGCAACTAACTTCCTCACGTTGCAATCTCTCATTTCTCAGGCACAAAATTTGAAAAAAATGTTTAACAGTGATGAATGGAATGGATGTGAGTGGGCTTGCAAATAGGATGGAAAATACATAAAAAAAATAGTTTTTGAAAACACTTTTTGGAAAAAAGTAGAGGTTGTGAAAATTGTCGAGCCCCTTTTTAAGGTGTTGCGGTCGGTGGATGGAGAAACATTGGCCATGGGTTACATCTATGAGGCTATGGATCAGGAAAAGGAGTAGATAAGGACAGGCTACAAGGATAGAGTAGCTAAGTATTGGCCTCTCTAGGAGATCATTGATAACAGATGGAACGACCAACTCCATTGCTCCATACATGTAGCTAGGTATTTCTTGAACCTGAGGTATCATTACAGAGCTCAGTTAGGAGATGATCTTACTGGGGAGGTCAAAGATGGATTGTATGAGTGCTTGGAGCACATGGTCCCTAATGAGACAAAGCAACTGGAGATACATCGACAGATCAGTTTCTTCACTAGAGCCATGGGTACCTTTGGAAAAAACCTTGCAAAGATCGCAAGAGATGTGGACCGACCAGGTAAGCAATTCCAAAGTTTCTTTAAGTTGAGTTGTTTAAGCTTTAAACTTTAAATACTTGATTTTCTAGCCAAAGTCATAATTTAATTCGTTCAACTCGCTTTGTCTTTGCAACACATTGGTGGGAGTCATTTGGTAGACAATGTCCTCAATTGCAAAAGTTTGCAGTTCGAGTCTTGAGCCAAATTCGCAGTGCTTCTGGATGTGAGCGCAATTGGTCTGTCTTTGAGTGAGTTCACACAAAGAAGATAAACCGTTTGAAACAAAAACTGTTAAATGATCTTGTCTTCGTGCAATACAACCTTCGACTAAGACACAACCAGTTGCTAAACAATAGACCTGATACAGATCCCATTGTGTTGGATGATATTGATCCAACTTCATAATGGGTAGAGGAGTCTCACCCAACAGAGTTTGATCCTGATAGAGATATGGATGACTTGGGTTTGGGTTTGGATTCAGTTCCACTAGAAGCTGGAGAAAGCGAAGCACCAAGAATGGCACATGCAAGCACTAGTCATGTAGCTTGACCAACTCATGCAGCTCGGGTAACTCATGCTTTTGCTAGCACTACTACTTCAACTACTGTAGTGGAAGATGTCCCCGAGGAGAACGAGGAGCCTAAAAAATCTTAGAGGATGATTTTGTAGTTGACATAGCTGTCGATGATGATCCCGTTCCTAGCAGTGGTGATGAGTTTGATGATTGATCATGTTGATCAATGATATGCATTATGTAGTAGATTAGTAGATTGTAGTTCTTGCATGTTTTATGGACTGTAGAGGCCATTTAGAGCCTCACTGATTATGTATTTTGTTGTTGATATGTATTGCACTCGGTGCCATTTTGATATATACACCCTTACATGGTATATAGATGAGCAAACTTTGCATATTTTGTCTCTAATGGTTTTCAATCATGGTTTGAAATCTTTAAAATAAAAATTTTCATTAAAATTTAATTATTTAATGTATTTTTTTATTGAACCGAGTTGTTGAAATCAATCTAGTTCGGTTTGATCCGGTTCCGGTTCGATTCTAAGTTGATAGGTGACCAATTTGATGTCCGGTTCTGGTTTTAAAAGTGTGTAAGCCTTTTTACTCCCTAAGGAAAACAAAACTTGCAAGGTAAATCTAGGAGGGTGTAATCCTTTTTACTCCTCCTAGCAACCTTTGCAAGTTAACTTATCCAAGACAAAAGTGATAGATCTTAGTGGAGGGTGTTTACCTTTTTGCTCCTCCAAGGATTTAGACAAGAATAACCATGGAACAAGAAGAAAAAACCAACAATATGCAGAAATTTCCTTACCAATTCCAATAGATAGCAAGATAAACCCTCTTCTACCAAGAATATTCCACCACAAAGAAAGAACACGCATCCAAGAGAGATAGCGCACCACTTCTTCCACAAGAGACAAGTACTAGCATCCAAAATAGCATAAGAGAGAGAAAATGCGATTTTCCCAAGAGAGGCAAAAATTTCAGTCAAACTTTATGTAATTCTCAAGTGTGATATATCTAAAATGAAAGTGACAAGGTCTCTTTTTATACATGACCTTGTAAAAACAATTTGTCCACTTAGCTTAGGGTAAAACACAATTTAGGGAGGCCGACCTCCTAATTTGCCCCTTTACAAATTATAATTTAATTTTACAAAAGAAGCAAGCCCTAAAAGATGACATCATGCTCTCTAGGGGTGATGTTTTGGCGTAGTGAGCAAGTCGTTGAGTTATTTGAGGGAGATGTCGGGCCTCCAAAGGCCAATTCTTCAAGGTGCAAGGGTCTTCCTCCATCAAAACATGCCAAGTCATCATTAGATCACCCATCACCATCAAACCCTAGCTTTCCAAGTGTGACATCATGCCTCAAAAGAGAAGGATAAGGCCTCCGAAGGAAAATGTTGGGGCTGTAAAGCTAGCAAGTCACCTCTTAAGGATACTCGTAACTCAAGTGCCTCCAAAGGCAACGTTCCTCATCCAAGCTATCTGAAGGAGAGGGGGGACATCATCCAACCTATGGGATTCCTACCCCAAGTGAAGGTCCAAGTGACCTTGTGCCTTCACGATCAAGCTTTCACCTTGCAAAGACCTGGAAAGACAAGCAAGTACACCCTTCAAGGGTCCACAAGTCACAATATCATGCCAAGTATGTAATGTTCCTGACCCGACTAGTCATGGAAATACTGCTAATCTGATATGGCCACTATCCGATCTAATACACTGGGGGTTTCTGGATGCGTTTTAGATGTGTATGTGTATAATTAATTGTTTACAACATATAAATGAGCATACATATAGTAAATGAGACAAAAGACTGCAAACTATATATTATGATATCTCTGCGAAGTACAATGCCGAATGCGGCTGAATAAAATAAATCACTTGGCTAGATCAGTGACAAAAGGATCTTAGCTAGAATACAATAAGCAAACTAAACAATAGTACCTGATACTAGAAGGAGGTTGTGGGATCAGTGGATGAGATGTCAGATCTACTGCGAGCTACGACAACTCATACGACAACTGCTGCAAGATTGGAAAGTTCGCCCTGGTGGAAAATCCCCACGGATTTGCCTGGAAACTGTCCCAATCACTGCGCCCTGCTCTCTCTCTCTCTCTCTCTTAGTCTTGATGACTAATCTACTGACAATCGACCCTCTGCTGATGTGTATGGACCCTAGATGGATGCCCCTGGGGAAATGTGCCCCCTCTGTTGCTGAAAACCGTGCCCTAGTGATTCCCCCATCAGAATCGGTTGATAAAGGTCTCAAACTGAGCGCCCTAGGCTACTAGGAAATGGGTCGGAAGGATTTCCCTAGGTCTGATCTAATGATCACTCGAGAACCCCAAATATGTCCTTCCCAACTGTCGCACCCTCAACGACTGGAAAATGCACCCCAGATGATTTCTTTGTCGGAATCTGATGAGAAACCGGGCAAAAGATTCGCCTTGCCTTCCTCTCAACTTGGTCTGAAGGGAATCTCTGGATTCTCCCTAGATGGGACAAGTCGACTCACTAAACCTCCTCAGAAGCTGCGCCCTGACCCTGAACAAGTGCGCCCTTGCTGCTGGAACCCGTGTAATTGTTGTTGAAGACTAATGGAAGACCTGTGTGATCTCCCTGGTGACTAGGGTGTGTCTCTCAACACCGAAATCAACCACTGGTGTATTCCTCCTGGAATCCACTGAGCTATCTCTCTTGAGATGTGCCTCTCTCCTCAATGACAAGTCAAAATCTGCATAATGGCGAATTAGGTTGCTTTACCCTTCCTTTATAGCTTCCCAAAACCCTAATTCGTTGTTGACCTATTTTTAACTTATCTGTTCTATTTTTAGCTCACTTTGAATTTAAAGTGCTTTTAGTCACTTTTAGCTCAATGTCACTTTCGAATTATAACACCCTCGGCTGAAGTGACCTCTAGTAACCTTGTTTACCCTTGCATGGCCCTGGCTATAGTCTAATAGGGTTGTTTAGACCATTAAGCCTCCTCTTTGGAGCTCCTATTTGGAAATGGACATCACAAAGTAAGCCATATCTAACAAAAGAACCACTCAAACATGTGCATCAAATCCCACCTGTTGCCATCCTTATACACACTTGCAAACGTGAGCTAAGTCCGACTCACTTAGTGTGTCCTTGGAGGCACAATGCCTAGGCTCACAGCCCACGCTGTCACTTTGACCGGAACCTCCTTTGTCTAGGCTTACTCCTAGGGAAGCCAACGGGGGTAGACCCTAGTTACTAGATAAGATTTAGCGTTTAAGTTCTAGGAGTTGATTTTAATTTGTTAAGGTTTGGGGGGAGTCTAACCTATGATGCAAAAGTAGCAATGCAAGATGCAAGGTTAGTATGTTAAGCAAGCCCTTTCCCTAAGTCAACTAAGACTAGTGCCTAAGGTTGGGCAATGGGGTCAACTAAAGTTAAAAGGTGTTTCGTTACAAAATAATTACAAAGATTACAAATGAATAAATATTTCACAACAAGATTAGTTACAAGTACTTACAAATAAAGAATGCTAAATACAAAATGATACAACAAGCTAACCACGTTATTTCAATGTGCAGGATTTAAAGAAGATCAAGGCATTAGCATCATCAACACATTAAGCCTAAGCATGCCCCAATAACACTTACTCTAATGGATTGCTCCTCAATGGCAACATCAACATTCACAAATCAAAGGAAACTTAGAAGATTTAAAAGTTCAAGCACAAGTGTTCCACAATGATTATGATACTCAACACTTAGTTGTTTAACCCACAAAGTATTATTAGATGATTAAGCCCAAGGTTTGATTACTTAATGAGTTAAGGGTTTCTTAGGATTGCAAAGGTTTTATTACCCTTATTAAGTGTTTCACCAAAAACTTCCTCCCCCGGTTGCCAAATAGCTGTTGTATGCTCAAGAAGTGAGGCAACGAGGCCTACCCTAGCTGTCATAGTCAGCTCAAAGAATTGAGTTTTTATGGAAATGATGCTCCTTTGAGCCGTGAGACCATCCCCGGCCTATCACCTTTCGTTGCCCTCCTCAATCCCCGTTTTAGATGGTGAAGATGGTGGTTTAAAGTACCCTATTAAGTCTATTAAGTATATATATCAATTGGTGAGACTTTTAGGTGTATTTTAGAGTGTTTTAGTGATTTTATGATGCTTTAAAATGGTGATTTATTGCCAAGGCCGAAACTCACTTCAGCTTATTAAATGTGTTACTTAAGCTTATAAACGAAGAGCATTAACACATGTAAAGCATTGAAATATAGCTGAAATAAAGATTTAGTTTACCACCATGCACTAGATCATTAACATATGTAGCTTGCTATGAAAGCAGACTAAATCACAAGGGCAAGAACAACTTGCCAAAATGAGAAAGGAGGACTCAAGCTTTATCTTATGTTTGTTTTAAAGCATTAAGAGCAAAGGACTAAGAAGAGAAGCTTGAAGATTTAAGTGTGTACCTACACTATCAACTTTATCCAACAACCATTAACTTAAGTGTGATGGCAAATGGCCTTAAGATTTTAGAACATGAAAGAAAGTGTTGCCTATTATACCATTAATGTATAAACCATTTAGTGTATGTTGGATTAAAGCATGCAACAAAATAGATCTTGAAAGATATTACTTATGCAAACATATCTAAGTAAGTTGATTATGCCCTAAGGGCTTAAGCTTAAAGATTAATGTGTGAGAGATCTAGATCTAGATGATTTTAAACCATTAAAGCATAAATAGATAAAAAACACATTAAAACCCTAGCCTTACAATTTGGAGTATTCCTCTCCCAAAGTGTAGGGGATTATTAAGCTTTAGAAGATAACTTGGAAAGAAAGAGGCCAAGAAAAGAAGAGAGAGAAGCAAGCAAGAGAAGAAGCAAGCAAGGCAAGCAAGCAAGGGAAGAAGCTCACTAACCCCACGTCCTAGCTTGAGAGAGTGAATTAGAGATAGAAAACTCAAAGCTAGATCTTACCCAAACTCACAAGTGGGAGGTAGGCCATACAAATCTTTCTCCCACACTATGAGCAAAAAATCAGCAAGAAGTGAAGAAAGTATGCCCAAGAAGCTCGAAGAAGTAAAGAGAAAAGTTGAGAATGTTACCCACTTGAAGAGAAGGGTCTTGGAGTGTTGTGTGGACGTTTTTGGGGTAGCATAACCCTCTCAACCAGATCTGAACCTGCAAAAACCAGCATGGTATACTTGCTGGAAATGCTACACACAACAAGCAAAGATGAAGAAAAATTTCTATTTTTGGTAGAAATTTTTCACATAGAATTTTTTATAGAAAAGATAGATTTAGATGACCACTTTACTATGTTAATGCTAGCTGAAATATGTATCTGAAATATGTATAGAAAGGACAACAAGAAAGAATGAGAAAAGAAGAGAGAAAAGAGGATCTTATGTGTGTTTCAAGGGAGGACTCTTCCTTGAGGCATTCCCAATGAAACCCTTGAAGCCAAACCTGCAAAAACCTAGCAAAATCTATGCATACCAAGATAATATGGAAGAATGTGCTAATAAGATGAAATACTTGCACCCTATCTAGCAATTCACATATATAGATCTACAAGAATACTCTTTGTTAGATCTACTCAAATAAAATACTTTACCCAAGATCTAGGCTATGCATAAATCAAATCAAACCGTACAAGTTTACCTCCATGTAGCAAGAATGAAAGTATTTGTTGCTCTTCCAATGATCCTCCAAAGTTTCTCTTTTTTCCAACTTTTCCAAGAATTGCTCACTTTCCTTCATGTCCGTAGCCTCCCTTTTACTATTGTTTCACGCGAGTTCTATTAATGTCGGCTAGTCCAAGTCTTCGTACGTAGTGAGTTGCCTCCCTCCATCAGAAGTCTCATCCCTTATACCCCTGTGTCCACCGTAAATAGGAAGCAAACACATAGGCAGTGGGCTTCACACTTGAAATGATACAGCACCACTTCTTCCTTTCTTAAACTTAATCACAGGCTCAAATTCATATTGCTTTGGTACGATGCCAATGAAATAGACCATGTGCACAAACATGATACACACAAATAATAACACAGTAATTATTAAATCTCGAGCACACACATACAATAGCATTGCTCTCTTTTATATAGATTGTAGGTTGTTGTAAGATCTAACTAATTGCTATCAGAGAGGAAGAGGTTGCAAGATTATCTTAATCATCATCCAACAACTTCTAATGATAAGCTAGTATGTAAGTAAGCCTTATATTATAATAGGCATGACTCTTATATTATTTTTGATGCTTATATTGATATTTTGCATTGTATGGATATTGTTTATTTCATACTAAATTGAAATCTTTTTTGGGGGGGTTTTTTCTCTACTTTTTTTTATTATCTTAAGCTTTTGCTAAGTTTTTGTCGAGTCTATGTTGAACTCTTCCACATGGACCTTGTCAAGCTTTTCATTGAGCTGAATTTTTGACGAAGGTATTAATATACACTCGCAATTCATTTTGTTTTTCTCCATATGTTGTTTGTCACACCTTTTGGTAAATGTATTTAATGACTATATTGTATCATACATATAGTGTACACTCTTTCTAATAGATCTTGATTCATCTTCTGATAGACAAATGGCGTTTCAAGTTTTTGTTCAAGATAAAATCATTGTTCCAAGCCGTTATATAAGGGAAAACCACATTGTCTAATTGGAAATGGAAAACATTCAAGAGGGAGGAAATATTTTTGATTGAGCTTGAGGTTAAAATTTTTATATTATGTGAAAGTATGCAAGGGATTTGGATAATGATCATTTAGATTGATTAGGGTTTTTTGAAAATTTAATCAAACTTTGTTTCATAGGTATCAAGGTATATTAGCTAGGGAGAATCTCTTGGATAATGCAATATTTTAACAATCTCTTGGGTTTATTTGAATTCTTAATTTAATGGTGGCCATTACGTTTGTTTAGCTTTTTTGTATCCCACTTTTTCTTCCTGTCCTACGATTTTATTTTTATCTTCTACCCAAACTTCCCAGAGATTCAAATTCAGACTTATCAAATATCTTTAATGATGAAAATGATTAGAAATAGAATTTTGGCTCCAATAGAGTGTCTTTATAATCAACTATAATAGAGCCTGGTTTGAAAATCAACAATACTCATATTAAGGAATAGTGCAAAGGGACTAGGCCTGATTCTAGAAATATTTAAAGATATTAACAATTTGTATATGACATTATTCATCGTATATTTGTGGAGTTATTTTTCCACTATTTGACAGAATTCAGTGATTTTGGTGCCATACAGGTTGGTTTAAAGGGTGAATATTTGGAAATCTATTCACCTGAACGACAAGATGGTGTGGAATGGTCAGAAATACAAGAAGAGCCTCAAAATAGTCCTTTTACATGGTACAAGGTATTAAACAATTTGTTCATATTTTCCTTTTCTTTGTAATATAATGAAAGGTCTTCTAGATTTTGTGATTTTGTCGAGTTATCATTCAATATGCATTGCATCGTAGCCATGGTTATTGAGGGTATGCCACTACACCACCCTTTCTATTGTATTGCAATGCCAATATTTTCAAATTGAGGAAATGATAATCAACTAGGAATAAAATCAAGTTTAAACTAGTTAATATTAACTACTAAAACTTGAGCTATTGGCGGTAATATCTATTAACCCATAAAGACCCTTGAAGTAAAATGCCATTTTGGTAACTATTCTGTATGTGTAGATTCCTTTAGACAAGGAGATGGAATATAAGACAACTTATACAAAATTATAATTGCATTAAAACATGCTTTTGGAAAACAAATACAAATGTGACAAGTTGAAATTTAGTAAATGATGCTACAACATCATACAAACATGTTATTTGTTGCTCAAAAGAGATCTAAAAGAAGATATATTAGAGAGTCAAATCTGGTTAACGAATTTTGCATTACTTCTTTACAACACGATAGGAGTCTTTATTATTCTATGATGATTTACATTTCTACATTTATGTAATTTACTGCATTATAGTAGAATCCTTTTACACTGAAATCCTTGGACTTGCACCTAACTTGTATGTATTCTGCAGTATCATATATTAGAACAACTTGGCTTATCAGAGTAGGTAAATCTATTTATATCATTATCATGGTAAAGTTTATAATGAAACAATTTAAACAAGTAGCTTAGGTAAAAGCCATTTTTATCTAAATTTTGCATCAGTAAGTAGTAGAAGTTGCTCCATGGTTCTTTGAATGATTTCTAGAAAGATTTTAAATATTTTATCGATTATCTATAATATTTCAACGTCCATAATAAGATACAAAGGATTTGTGGTCGACATACAAGTGTGATCTCCCTTACCTAATACATTGCTGTCTTTTCAAACCTTTGGTGGAAATTATTAGCCTGTGGATTTAGCCATAACATTTGTTACAGAAAGCATTACGAAAATTCCAATATTGTTTCTGGTTGACAATTTCTTTTCCACATCCTTCTTATAAAATCTACTCTATTCGTATCTACTTTTAAAATCTACATGATTGGAGCAGCTTGCATTTTAGATCCAACAATTCACAAAGGGATATTCATCTTTGATTATTTCCTTATTCAACCTATAGTAATACATAGATAGATCTGCATCTAATCCTCCAAAGTAGACTATGTTATCAAGAAGAGATTTGATATCAAGATGACCCCTTTTCAAGGTTTCATTTCTTGTCTCTTCATGTTTTTCTTTTTTGATGACTTCATCTAAAAGTAAGTCATAAGTGAGCTTATCTTCCTCCAATTATATGAAGATCAATCTCCTTGTACACCAACTTTTGTAATGTCCCCATTTTTGGATATTATTTTATAGAGTGTTATGCCTACCAGAGTAGCCAGATAGGGGTGACATCGAGTTCAAGAGATATTGAGGGGTTTTGTTGGGCCCGACTTTCATTGTTCATCATCAGGATCCATTCCGCACAACTTGGCTTTGGTTCCGTTGCATTCCGACGATTTCCGTAATTTTGAGTTATGGATCATATTTTAATTAAATTCACTAAGAAGGTCATAATGGGCATATTACTTGGAGAAACCTCTTAGTGTAATAACTCATTGGAATCGGGAGGAAGAACACTACAAGATAAGATGATGAGAAGTGACTTTCAGAGGCCGGAGAAACCATAAGGATGGATAAATCACTTTTTAGAGGTAAAATGGTTAATTAATTAATTAAGTGATTTAATCAAGGAATAATAAAATAAAGTAAAAGTCACCTGGAGAGAAAAGGTCAACAACGAATTAGGGTTTCGAGAATCTATAAAGGAAGGGTACAACAACCTAATTAATCATTATGTTATGATTTGATGTTGAGAGAGTTTCTAGAGGAGGAGGAGAATCGACCTTCTGTTGATTTGTGGACTTCTGGAGGAAACCACCACCTTGATCGGTTTTGGTGTTGAGAGACACACCCTAGCCTATCGGAGATACCATCCAAGTATTTCATCGAGCTATTCAGGAGTATCCAATTTGTAGTGTTTGCGCAGCAACTCAACCAGTGAGGGCACAAGGGTTAGAGAGGGTTTTGTGTAGCTACACGAGGCTAGAGATTATCTTGCAGATTCCTCCCAACCCAGTGGAGGACTAGCCAGGTCGCATCTTTTGAGCCACCAGTCATCAGATTCTGATGGTGGAATCTCTCAGAGCGCAACAGACAACCAGACAGTGCACAACTCTTGAGGAGGGGCATTTGGGGTTCCAGAGGGAGTTCCAGATCAAATCCGAGGAAACCATCCCAACCCAGTACAACATTGGCTAGGGCGCACATTTCGAGTTATATAGCAGCAAATTTCGTCGGTGGAATCATTAGAGCGCACTCATTAAGCCCAGGAGGTGTGCAAGCCCCCCAAGGTGTTGACCGCCTCTTTAACTAGGGGGTCAACTCCATGTACCATGAAGATATGCATCATCAGATACAAACATGTCGAAGACTTTTTGGTTCTACAGGGCAATTTTTTGCTCCAGCACACAGTTTTGTAAGCGGGATTTCCACACCCCTGCATGGGTTTATAATGTAATAGGTCTACATGGATCATGTTAGTTCAATTGCCTTAGGGTTTCCTCATTAGGAGAGTTCCTTTGACTGAGTGTTTTTTATCCTCAGGAGGTTAATGTGGCCTAATCAGCCGGGTTGATCTCCCTTGAGTTTTTCACTCCCACCCAATAAATCCTCCAAAGTGGTGAAAGGCGTTGTAATGAAGTCATTCCTAGGTAGCTAGTGTTTAGGAATGTTGTAAATGACCATGTAAGACAACACACAAAGTTTCGCGGGATTCCATCAAGTCTAGCTAGGTTTTTTTTTAAGTTGTGAATTAATTAATTAAATTAATTATGGGTAATTAATGTAAAACTTAGGTCCCGAGATTTTTGATTGGGGTAGTTGTACTCAAAAGAAAGATAATGAGACCCCCTACACCCGTGGACCAAGTTTCAATTCAGTCGGACTAGTTTTGCTAGGCTTTTTGTCCACTTAGGAGTTTTTCGGGAAACGACGATTTTAATTGCCAAACCCAGGACATGGGCAAATGTCAATTTTGTAATAATGAGTCAAATAAGGTGAAGTAAAGTGTGAAGTTAATGAGATGGAGCCCACCTAACCTACCCACACCCTTTACCTACCCTTTACCCACTCTTTTAATTAATTTTTAATTTAAATCCCACTTGAGGTTCACGTCCCCTCTTAAAATACGACCCTCACATACATTTAAGTTGGAAACTCACGTTTAATTAAAGAGTGGGTCCCTTATTCCTCTTTTACGCCTTATCCATACTCCACCTCATCTAAGAGTGTGGACTCCACACTCCAAGCCCACGTACCTCACGCGTTTACCTAAACCTCACGTACATCTCATGCCTTACCTCACATAATAGTGGAAACATCCAAGTCAAAGTTGGAAACTCTCTATAATAAATGCGTGGGGCCTCTCCTCCACCTCTCATGTGCAATTGGGGAGTGTGCTCAACACACTCAACCCACACTCCCTCCACACGCTTTCACCTTCCCTCACGCCTTTTTTTGGAGTCACGTTTTTTCCCTCACTTACCTCACGCTTGCCTAAATGAAGCTTGCGTTTTCCTAAATGGAACTTACGCTTTCTCTCTTGAATAAAGTAGAGAAAGCACTCATGAGAATGGGAAACATCATGTTGAAGGAGGAACTTCCCTTTGCAAGCTTGTACGTGGACCTCTCTTCAGCCTATACGCCTCCTTCATGAAGCCAACTCAACCTTCCACTTCACCTTCTTGCCATTTCCCCTCACCCTAAAAGCCCCTCATCTCGTTGGCTCGTTTTACCTTTGAGTTGTATTTCCCTTTGGATCTTTGACACTTGTCAAAGCTCCAAGAGGGGTCTCTTGGTCTCTCAAGGCTATATAAGAAACCTCTCACTCCCTCATTCACCATCATTCTTGACAATATTGTTATGCTACTGAATTCTCCCTGTCCCTCTCTCTCTCTCTCATTTCTTTCACATTGTTTCACTGGTTTTGACTATTGAAGAGCTTGGAGCAACATTGATGCTACAACCTCTTCCCATTTAATAATACATAAATAGCTTTGGAGGAACTGTGGCGTTCAAGATTAGTCTGGATGTGCCACTTATTGTGAGGTGATATCATTCTGAATCTTTATGTGTTTTGGTCAATAGTTTCTCACGTAAATTAGTTTACTAGGCTAGGTAAGGCAATAGTGTAGATGCCCATCTATATATTTTGTGTATGCTTATATAATAGAAACTATGTTGTATTGTCTATGCATGTAGGATATTATCTGTTGTTCCATCTCACTTTTGGTTTAAGTTTTGCAGATCACGTCTATGAAGTTGTTGGGATAGCGTCAAGGACAAATCTACCCTCATCTTCGCTTACACTTCACTAGCATCTGTCCTTCTCTCTCATTCTTTCACGTTCAGTTCTGGGTATATAACATGCTTAGATTGGTCGATTTAATTATATAAAGTTCTGGTTTACATATGTACGAAATTTCTGCCTAAAAACAAAAATTTCATAACGTTTTTTGAGTGTGTTGCAATTCAAATCAGCAAGCAATAGCTTGCTGATTTTTGCAGATTCTCGCCAGGACAAGAGGACATGCTACCCAATTCCATGCACAACACACCCTCAAACAACTCCTCTCATTGTGGTGACAGTTTCTCTTCTTTCTCTTCTCTCTAAAATACTGTAAACGCAAGCCCAAAGGAGTTGTACCCAAGAAGCTTGCTTTCCTTTCCTTCAGTCTTTACTTTGCAAGTTTAGATTAGTTTTTTTTTCTGTCTTTCCTTACTTAGTTTAGCTAGATTAGTAGTGATTTATACATGCATGCTTAAAGCTAAAACAATCTAGAGTAGATCTCACACTTAACATATGCTAGCTTAGAGCCTGTGGTGGCTTAGATTAGATCTTTATTTCCATTGCATGCAAGTTTGAGTTTCTCTAATCTTTATCTTACAAATGCGCATGCTAACACCAGTTTCATAAAGACATAAAGTAATCATCTTTTACAATTCCACAAGTTACTTTCGGTTCTTACACTTCATACATGTGATCTCATAATCTAAGAACAAAATCATTAATTTCGGTTTTGGGTCCCCAAGGCCCTTTTCGGAAATTAAATTTTAACTTGCAATCTATTGGTTCAAAGGCTTCAACGTTCATTTTCACAATTTTCAGTTTCACAAAGCAATTTCAGTTCTTGATATTTACATGCAATGATTCCAACTTAAGAACTTATTTTGCAACTTCATTGTTTAAAGGCATCAACCTTTTTATCTTTCAATTTTCAATACTTTGGCAACTTTATTTGAGCAAGCTACAAGCACTCAAACACACATTGCAATACTTAGCTCATAGGTCTAAAATAAATTAATTAGACTTAATAGGACACCATAACTCACCATCTTCGCCATTTAAAACGGGGTCGGAGGAAGGCAACGGAAGGTGTTAGGCCAGGGACAGTCTCACGACGCGCGGTGTCCTTTCCGGGAGTGCTCTGATCTTAGGGCTGACCTGTGAAGCTAGGGTAGGCCTGGTTGCCTCACTTCTTGAGCATCCAGCAGTCACTTGGTAATTGGGGGAGGAGAGTTTTTAGGTTGACATCTAGATAGGGCTAAAATTAATCTCACACTTAATCGCTTAACTTAATCTTCAATCTACAACATCTACAATATACTTTCACACTTGCAAGCAATTGATCTCTTATTTACATTCATATGCAAGCTATCTTTTATGTGTTGTAGAATAATCGCCTAAGTGGTTATATCTCTTATCTGGAATACTTCATTTTTCAAGCATCTTATCAATCTTGTATCCCTGTATCTGTGGTGTGATCCTTCAAGAAGTGCGCATCCACCTGGAGGCATTCTCTTGACTGGATCTTGAGTGCTTTGCGTCTTTTGGCCATTGATAAGCAGTCCAACGGAATTCTATCTGTTGTGAGCGTGCTTGGCTTGATGTGTTGATTATCTCTCATCTCTGAATATCTTCTTTTCCTGCACATTTCAAGCAACTGTTAATATCTTGTATCTATTGTATCTAGCTTAGTCTTAATCTGTATATCTTAGGCTTTCTTTCTGTATCTTGTATCTAATCTAGTTTAGATTGTATATCTGATATTTTCTTTTGTATCTAGTTTGTCTATCTTGTTGTAATTTCGTAAACTTGTAATTATCTTGTAACGAACATCCCCTTAATCTAGTTGACCCCATTGCCCAATCTTAGGCACTAGTCTTAGTTGTCCTAGGAAAAAGGTCTGACTTTCATACTTAGATAATTGCATCTTGCATTTGTTGCTTAACATCATAGGCTAGATTCCCCCTGACCTTTTAAACAATTAAAACCAACTCTTATAACACTTAAACTATTAATCTCATCTAGTAACTAGGGTCTACCCCCCTTGGCTTCCCTAGGAGTTAGTCTAGACGGAAGAGGTTCAAGTCAAAGTGACAGCGTGGACTTTGAACCTAGGCATTGTGTCTTCGAGGACACACTAAGTGAGCAGGACTTAGCTCATGTTTGCAAGTGTGTATAAGGATGGCGACACAAGGGATGACATGCAGAGCTTCTGGTATCCGATCTTCAGTCCGTCAGTCTTCAGTAGCAGCCTAGAGGCCAGGGCGCTCAATTTGGGACAATTTCCAGGCGATTCTGTCGAGTATAGTCACCAGGGCGAGTTTTCCAGAGTTGCAGCAGTTGTCGTGAGTTTCCGGAACTGCATCTTTTTGTCAATCTATCTATGCATGTGCAGATTTGTCTTCATCATCTGATCACTGGTATTTTATATTAGTTTCTTGTATTCCAGTGACGAGATCTAGTTGACGATTTCATCTGCTTTCAACATATTATTGTCTTTCCTGCTATTTTTCCCTCATAATACATATGAATGAGATGGTGGTTATTCCTTATTCTTTATGCATCATATATACTATCTAAACATTAATTGAATGAAACACACATGCGAAAATCAGCAAGCATGTTAAAACATTAACTCAAACACATCCAGAAACCCCCAGAGTATCATATCAGATAGTGGATTTGTCAGTTTAGCAGTGTTTCCTAGACTAGTTGATTTAGGAACATTACAGTGGTATCAAAGCTGGTTTTCCTGCCAACCTAATGGGAAAATCAGTGAGGAGTTATTTCAGATTGTTTCCACTAAATTTCAGTGGTGATAACTTGCACTTATACCTTCAGATGCAGTACTAGAGAGAAAGTTCAGATCAGATATGGAGGACAGCGTGAGGAATATTCGTAATATGCTTGCACATGGGCGACAACAGTTGTGGCAGGCTATGGCAAGCCTTCAAAACAATGCAGAGATTAATGGAGCTAGTGGTTCAAAGAGGCAACAAACAGGACAGAAAAGACATGATGAGGAGTTTGCAGATTGTTTGAGGGAGTATCAGGAGCTTGGTTCGACATTTCATGCAGACATGTCATTCAAGGATTTTTTCATTGTCAAACATCCTGAGTGGTATGAACCCCAAGTATCAGTGGAAAAGAAGGTGAAGGTGCCAAGGAAAAAGGCTAATGGTGCATATGGTGAAGAGACCCTATCAACCAATGTTGAGGATTCCACATCATACCTTAATAGTGATGCTCATGATAATGAGGATGTGCGTGAGAAGTTGGATGGACAGGATGATAGCACATGTTCTTCATCTTCCCTATCATGTAGTGTTGAGGATCCAACACTTCAGTATAGTGATGACACTTGTGAGGATTCATACATGTTAGCACTTGGACATGATGAGATTAGGAGGTTGGATGACCTACCCTTAGGTGTAGACATGGCTTCCAGGAAGTCATGTATGTAGGATGAGGAGCTTTCTATGATGACAGTGACACATTTTCCATCCTCTCAGACACCTATGACAGCCACGACACATGAGGATATCAGTGGCATTTTGATATGATAGAGGAGCCTTGTGCAGGGATTATACACAAGGGACATATGGATCCGCAGATCCAGGAGGAGAGGCATGACTTGGAGCCAGTTGATGATACACATACCTATCAATATGAGGAGAGTGAGCCACCTCTATTGGAGATTCCATTGTTAGACCGGGTTGTGGAGACTGACAGTTTGATGGGATGCTCACTTCCAGGACCGGTCTATAGTGATGAGGATGCACTTCTTATTGGTTGGGATGACCTTAGCACATGTCTGGACACTTCTATATGGGATCCATGCATAGATGATATTAGCAGGGTAAGCGCAAAGGAGGATACAACTGCTCATACAGGTTACAATGCGGTTCAGATAGGGGTTGCAATTGGGGATGGTGTGCAGTGGCATACAGGAGGACTCAGTAGCATAGTAGACAGTGGACAGTTCAGTGCCTTATCTTTTGAGGAGTGTGTTGTTGGGGATTCCATTGTTGACACTAGCAGTGAGAGGCATGAGGTAACACCTCAGCAGGATTATGATCAGGAGTCACGACACTTGACAGGACAGTTGAGAGTCAGTGAGGACATGGTCATGATAGCCACTAGATGCATTGATGATACACAAGCATTGGTGGCAGATTATTGTTGGAGGGCCTCGATGGCACAGGATAGTTCAGATGGGGTACTTGCCATTGATGACTTCCTTACGCTTAGGGAGAGAGTGGCTGTGATGAGGGTCGACTACCAACAGTTGTTGATGGATAGGGATTACCTATTGGAGGTTGGCGAGATGTATCTGTGATGTCTCGTTCCCAAGAGTAGGCCAACAAGGAGTGACTTAGTAGTCTATGTGTTCCCTTAGACTATAGTCAGGCACAAACAGGGAACAATAGGAGAAATAAGGGTGATCTGGTGGCTAAACAATGAATTAAGCCAAAAAGCATAGGAAAAGTCACTTAAGCCTAAGTCAACGAAGAATTAGAACGAAAAGGTGCTAAAGGGGGACTTAATTAATTACTCACCTTAGGAGGAAAAGCGCCTAGCTTAAGTGATGTCAATGGTGAATTAGATCGGGAAGATTATAAAGGGAGGAATTCGACCTAATTCCTCATATGTTATGATTTGACGTTGAGATATTTGCAGAGGAGAAGGAAATTGACCGGCTAATTTTGTGGATTTCTAGAGGAAACCACCACCATTGATTGGTTTCGATGTTGAGAGACACACCCTAGCCTATCAGAGATACCATCCAGGTATTTCACCGTGCATTACAGTATCCAGTTCAGTTATTGCGCAACTCAGCCAATGAAGGCGCAAGTGTTAGAGAGAGGGTTTGTGCGGCCGCTTGAGACGGTCAGCATTTGGTCGATTCCTTCCGACCCATTAGAGAGCTAGCCAGGGCACACCTATTGAGTCACTTGTGGTCAGTTTTTGACAGTGGAATCTCTCGGAAAGAAGAAAACAATCGTTTAGGGTGCAACTCTTGAGGAAGCACATTTGGGGTTCCAGGAGACATTCCAGAGAAGATCTAAGGAATCCCTTCCGACCCATTACAAAGGAGGCCAGGACGATTGTTTTGAGCTATACATCGTCAGATTCCATCGGTGGTATCACTAGGGTGCACTCATTGAGCCTAGGAGGTGCGCAAACCCCCAGTGGGTGACATCCGGAGCTTCAGAGGTCGGATCTTCAGTCCGACAGTCATTAGGATCATCCTAGAGGCTAGGGCACATCTTTTGAGACAGTTTCCATCTCATTCCGATGGGTAATGCCATCAGGGCGAGTTTTTCGGATTCTACAACAGTTACCGTGAGTTGCCAGACTACTTTTTGTCGATCTATCCGTGAATGCACAGACCAACATTCCTTCTTTTGATCAGGGGTATTTCTTATCAGTTGATTTGTATTCCAGTGATGATCCATGAGATCTAACTGACGATTATCATATCTGCTTCTAGTTATTATTGTATTTCCTGTTTTTTCCGCATTATACATACATATATATATATATATATATATATATATATATATATATATATATATATATATATATATATATATCAGTGAGTTGTGTTGTCCTTATTTCGCATGCATTGTATTATACTGCTAAAACACATAATAAATTGGAACACACATGCGAAAATCACCAAGCATGTTCACACAGTAACTCAAACACATTCATAAACCCCCATAGTATCACATTCAGTAGCCAAAAATCGTAGTTCAGCAGTAGATATCCAGATCAGCTGGATCAAGGATATTTCAATATCACATGGCACTGAGGGAGAAGGAGGTTGAGGTGGACCGACTCACTCATGAGTTGGTGAGCACACAGAGATTCTTGGAAGGCACACAAACAACCCTTCAAGAAACATGGTCTAGATTGGAGGAGCTCCTTGAGGAGACTAGTTAGAGATCGACTACACCTATCTCAGTAGAGAGTCAATCATATCCTTCAACCACATTGCTAGAGGATGTTGGTGGGTTGACAGTGGAGCATCAGTGGATGCAGGAGCATGAGGAGTACCCAGGATCACTGATGAGTATGGAGAGTTATGATCCAGAGACGCAGGAGGATGTCCATGGGTCACAGGGACCACCCTTCACAAGGGGTGTTGAGACAGTTGGGCACACACATACACATGGGGATTCCAGATCCAGGGGCAGTTATGTGGACACTTCCATTTGTGTTCCAGGATTGGCTGACCTTCATGTAGAGGATGACCTAGTAGTACACCCAGGATCCATGATGTTGCAGGTGTATACAGGAGACCACACGAGTATGCAGGGGCATACAGTGATGATTGGTAGTCCACAGATACATAAGAAGGTGTATAATGGGATTTAGGGGGACGCACTAGATTGCAGGGAGGAGATGGACTTAGTAGAGCATGGAGATTCCTCTCCCTTGCAACAGTATACAGATATGAGAGATCACCTTCACCGTAGCAGTAGTTGCGTGAGTGATGATGGATGGAGAGTGATTGACCCGCAGTTTGTGGAGATACCTATTGTTGTACCCGATGGTTGGTGTTCAGTGATGAGTACAGGCGATTATTTACCATGGGTGTCGGTGGACGAGCTTTTGGTCAAGTCCTTGGGATTGACCAAGGCATATGATACTTTCCAGTCCTACAGTTGGTTGCAAATATTTATGATAGCCTTTCCCGATACTTTCATCATTGACAACAGCACAGGGGGAGCTGCATAGTAGTAGGTGACATGGAGAGTTGGTAGGATGAGACCACCTGATAGGAGTGTCTTGATTGCATATAGCAGGATAGGGGTGGATCATCAGGTGCAGACAGTTGAGGCCCTGGGCGTGATGGAGAGTATCTTAGGCCATGGGACAGAGGATATCTCAGAGGTTGCTACATATTCAGACTCTCATTGGGATGAGGGTGGAGGGATTTCGATAGTTACCAGTAGGGTACATTAGCAGTTAGTGGGGATTGGAAGCTATGAACTTCCAAATTCGACATGGGAACTGGGAGTCCATTTGGTCAATAGTTTGTTTCATCTTATGAGGATTAGGAGTGGAGGATCCAGTATGTATACTTTGAGCAAATAATCATGATCAGAGTAGAGCAGCATCAACATGATGGACCCTGTCAGAGACTAGCATGGGACCCTAGGATTACAGGCTTGGGCATTTCATTGACTGATGGAGATGAGTGGATCTTTGCAGGGGGAAGTCATTTCGATTTTCCATTGATCTTTAGTATTGGGGAGAGCACGTCACTTGTTGGTGATTCCTTGAGGTCCCGTAGTACCTCACTATGGCAATAACATGTCCAGTTGGTGGAGGTCGTGTTGGGTTTGGTATGGTCTTGTAGGACAGAGTCATTTTGGGTTGAGGTCGTGTGTTATTTGCAGGAGACTCATGGTGTTGATATGTTACAGAACTATACTTCACAGGGCATTGCAGTTCACATCTTGATATGGGATCCAGGGATTGGAGTGCTTGGTAGTTCAGTGTTTGATGGAGTTGAGTTTTGAGTAGAGTGGTTGCTTGGGGAGTTGACTGAGATTCTTTGGCCATTGATCATTCTATTCATTAGGAGCATTTGGGTGTCATGCATGGTGAGCACTTGGAGAGGCCACATCTTGAGGGGAGTCAATTTGTGTCACACAGGTGGATATGGGACCCTATTATCATATGCAGATTGATTCAGTTATTGCTTGAAGACAAGCAATATTCCAACAGGGAGGACTATAATGTCTCCATTTTTGGACATTATTACATTACAGAGTGTTATGCCTACCAGGGTAGCCAGATAGGGGTGACAGCGAGTTCAGGAGATATTGAGGGGTTTTATTGGGACCGACTTGCATCGTTCATCATCAGGATCCATTCCGTACAACTTGGCTTTGGTTCCATTGCATTCCGAGGATTTCTGTAATTTTGAGTTATTATGGGTCATATCTTAATTAAATTCACTAAGAAGGTCATAATGGGCATATTACTTGGAGAAACCTCTTAGTGTAATAACTCATCAGAATCGGGAGGAAGAACACTACAGGATAAGATGATGAGAAGTGACTTTCAGTGGTCGGAGAAGCCATAAGGATGGATAAAACACTTTTTAGAGGTTAAATGGTTAATTAATTAATTAAGTGATTTAATCAAGGAATAATAAAATAAAGTAAAAGTCACTTGCAGAGAAAAGGTCAACAACGAATTAGGGTTTTGGGAATCTATAAAGGAAGGGTACACCAACCTAATTGATCATTATGTTATGATTTGATGTTGAGAGAGTTTCCAAAGGAGGAGGAGAATCAAATTTCTGTTGTTTTGTGGATTTCTGGAGAAAACCACCACCTTGATCGGTTTCGGTGTTGACAGACACACCCTAGCCTATCGGAGATACCATCCAGGTATTTCACCGAGCTATTCAGGAGTATCCAGTTTGCATTGATTGCGCAACTCAGCGAGTGAAGGCGCAAGGGTTAGAGAGGGTTTTGTGTAGCTGCACGAGACCAGAGATTATCTTGAAGATTCCTCCCGACACAGTTGAGGACTAGCCAGGGCGCATCTTTTGAACCACCAATCATCAGATTCTGATGGTGGAATCTCTCAGTGCGCAACAGACAGCCAGAAAGTGCTCAGCTCTTGAGGAGGGACATTTGTGGTTCCAGAGGGAGTTCCGGATCAGATTCAAGGAAATCCTTTCAAACTAGTACAGCGTTCGCCAGGGCGCACATTTCAAGATATATAGCAACAAATTTCGTCGATGGAATCACTAGGGCACACTCATTGAGTCCAAGAGGCGCGCAAGCCCCCAGTGGATGACATCCAGAGCTTTCGGGGTCCGATCTTCAGTCTGTCATTCTTCAATAGCAACCTAGAAGCTAGGGCACTCAGTTTGGACAGTTTCTAGGTGATTTTGTCGAGTATAGCCACCCGGACGAGTTTTCCAAAGTTGCAGCAGTTGTCGTGAGTTTCTGGAACTACATCTTTTTGCGGATCTATCTGTGCATGCACAGATCTACCTTCATCTTTTGATCACGTGTATTTTATATTAGTTTCTTGTATTCCAGTGACGATCCACGAGATCTAGCTGACGATTTCATCTACTTTAAACACATTATTGTATTTCCTACTTTTTTCCTCATAATAATAATAATAATCTATTTTTAAGGTCACAGCCAAGTCAGCACACCAAATTGGTGTATGAGACCCCCTTGTTTGTGGGACAAGGGACCCCCCTTCGCCCAACGATTTGACTGGTAAAGTCTACGAAGGTATACATAACCTACCCTCCTCTGGATTTGAACCTGTAACCTCTTAAGAGGAAACACATGTTCTTAACCATTAGGTGATGTTCTTAACTAATACATATGAATGAGATGGTGTTTGTTCCTTATTCTTTATGCATCATATATTCTACCTAAACATTAATTGAATGAAACACACATGCGAAAATCACTAAGCATGTTAAAGCATTAACTCAAACGCATCCAGAAACCTCCACAGTATCAGATCAGACAGTGGATTTGTCAGTTTAGCAGTGTTTCCTAGACTAACCGAGTTAGGAAGATTACAGTGACAGCGAGTTCAAGAGCTAGTGAGGGGTTTTATTGGGCTCGACTTGCATCGTTCATCATATTTCATCATCAGGATCCATTCTGCACAATTTGGCTTTGGTTCCATTGCATTCCGATGATTTCCGTAATTTTGAGTTATTATGGGTCATATTTTAATTAATTTCACTAAGAAGGTTATTTTGTGCATAATACTTGGAGAAACCTATTAGTGTAATAGCTCATCAGAATCGGGAGGAAGAGCACTACAGGATTAGATGATGAGAAGTGACTTTCAGTGGTCGGAGAAGCCATAGGGATGAATAAATCACTTTTTAGAGGTAAAAAGGCTAATCAATTAATAAAGTGATTTAATTAAAGAATAATAAAAATAAAGTAAAAGTCACTTGGAGAGAAAAGGTGAACATGCGGGATAAAAGAGAGATAGGAGCCTCTATTCTCTCATTATGTTGATTATTATTTTGATGTCTGGCTTCTTGCTAGAGAGTCCATGATACTTGGGGGTTTTGAGGGTTTTGACTGAACGAACCCTAGATATCAGCTCGGTGGTGAAAGATCCCACCTTTCCTGATCCAAGCTTGGTCAAGGATGTGAAATATTCCTCCCTCACCATTCTACAACAGTTTCTATTCAGTTCCAGGGGCAGTTGAGGAAGCAGGGCGCAATTTTGGAGTCTTTCTGCAGGTTGGGCGCATTTGTTGAGGAGGACAGGTTCAATTTGGTTTATGGTGTCTAGATCTTCAGTAGATCGTGTTCCAGGATTGATTGTCATCACCCCAATGCCTTTTTGCATCATTGTTTGAGTGGATTCTTCATCCCATTCATCCTATCACTCAGGAGGGCGTGTTTTCTCTTCAGGAGGGTGCATTGTGCATAGGGGTTCTAGTATTTTGGAGGGTGAGATCTCACCCAACAGTTAGGAGATTTCCCAGAGGGGTTTGATATCACCCGATCTACATTTTGGCACTTGGTTTCAGTGATTCAGAGGTCATCTTCTTAGAGGCCGGATTTTCTTGGGGTTCTACAGCCAGAAAGGGTGCACTTTGCTAGAGGAAGGCAACACATACAACGAGGACTCTTGAAGAAAGCCCCGTAGCACAAAGGTTTGGGTAATGGACCCAAGATTGTTTGATGTAAATATGACTCATTATTATTTTTTCATGGTTGATAAGAAGTAAATATGGATGAACTCCAAAGTGGTCCCCTTATGGTGAAAGCCCTCACTGGAAGACGCTTTGTAGAGTAAGAGAACCCATGCTTAATTGTAGAATAATGAGATGAAGGATAGTGAATTTTTCAGGGAAACTATCCTAGATGGATAGTGCTTGTCATGCCATTTCCAGTGGTATGTGGAATGTCACATAATTCCTCACGGTTAGAGAGTTATGGCCATGAGAAGTTGGAGACCCCAGGTTTGGGTAATGGACCCAAGTTTGTTTGATAGGTAACGGTATGAGTTATGTTATATTTTCAAATAATAATATTCTATATGGATAGTACATTTCATGCCATTTCTGGTGGTATGTGGAACGTCACATAACTCCTCACGTTTTGAGAGTTATGGCCTTACAAAGTTGGAGGACCCTCATATGTCATCTAGAAGCCCCAAAAGGTCAAAGTAGTCAAAGTGGTTTAAGAGATTTTAAAAGGTAAATAATAAAGTGAAGTAATGAGTGTATTATAATTCAAAGTGAATACAAAATAAATTATTTTAATAATAAATTTAATGGAGAAATTAGAAGTGGGTTAACCCTAAAACAAGGAAAGTGGGACGAAGTGACCTAGAAGATGTTTTTAAGGAAGCTAGTTGGAAAGTATAAATAAGAGGCAAGCCTCTCTCATTTTAGATACACTTGAGCATATTGAATATCTATAGGTGTCTAAGGTAACCAAGGATATCTAAGCCGAAATTATGAGGGAAGGTGAAGAAAAGAAGGCCGAAATGCAAGGAAGGATAAATTCTTTTGATGGTGCTTTCTAAAGTATGTTATATTTACATGTCATCTCACCATTTTCGCTATAACTTTTTTTCTATAATGATTTAGACCGTGAAATTGCTATGCCATTGAGAAAACATATCCAAGTATCTGTGGTAAAAAAATCATCTTGTGGGTCGTTGTATTTTTGGAGTTACACTCCGTGGAAAATAGGGTTTGTGGCTAGTCTTGAAACTAGTCAAAAACATGTGTTTCGGGTAAAAACGTCATAACTTCTTCATAACAGATCCAAATTCAGTGAAACAAAATGTGTTGGTTAGGGTACAGTCTGTAGTATGCACGCTCTACAAGGTCGCTCTCTAGAATAAGCCAGAATTCAACAAGGTATGCCATTTTTGTTATAACTCATTTTCTAAGAGGTTCCAAGTAGTGACACCTGGAGGAATTGCATAAAACACACTGAAGAACATTGTGTATCAGTTTCAGATCTTTATACATTACAGGTACAAATTTATGATTACTTCAAGTTAGGGTTGTTGACTAATCCAAAACTAGGCA
>ML780027.1:1357479-1368297 GCA_009831015.1 Picea engelmannii | reverse complement strand
ATCAAGGTAAGTCAAGGTAATATTTTATTAATTGAAGTTTATGTTGATGATATTATTTTTGGTAGTGATGATGACATGTTAAGCCAGAAATTTGCAAAAGACATGCAGAATGAATTTGAAATGTCGTTACTTGGAGAACTATCATTTTTTCTGGGACTTCAGATATGTCAAAGCAACCAAGGAATTTTTATTTCTCAAACCAAGTATATCAGAGAAATGCTAAAAAGGTTCGAAATGGAAGATTGCAAACCAATTATCACTCCCATGCAAACCAATTGTAAGTTGAGCAAAGATGATGATTCAATGTCTACAGATCAGAGGCAATACAGGTCAATGATTGGCAGCCTACTATATGTGACAACATCCAGACCAGATGTAATGCAAGCAGTTGGACAGGTGGCACGATTTCAAGCAGCACCAAAGGAATCACATGTATTAGTCGTAAAGAGGATTTTCAGATATCTCAAAGGAACAAAAGAGTTTGGATTATGGTATCCTAAAGGAAAAGATCTATCACTTATTGCCTACACAGATGCAGATTGGGCAGGTTGTATTGATGACCGACAAAACAACAGTGGAGTAGCGTTTTACTTAGGTGAGTGTTTGGTATCATGGTTAAGCAAGAAACAATCATCAGTATCTCTATCTACAGTCGAGGCAAAGAATATTGCAACAACATGTTGTACACAGGTTCTTTGGATGAAACAAACTTTGACAGATATACAGGTTGAGTATGATGAACCCATTTCAATATATTGTGATAATACAAGCGCCATCAATATCTCAAAAAAAACTCGGTGATGCACTCCAAGACGAAGTACATTCCAATCAAGTATCACTTTCTACGGGAACAGGTTGCGGAAAAGAACATCAGAGTTGAGTATGTGGGCACAAAAGAACAAGTGGCAAACATCTTTACAAAACCACTTCCATAGGAAGCCTTTGAATATCTTCGCCAAAGACTTGGAGTTATTTATACTCCAAAATGAATGTTTTTTGAATGCTTATCTTATATGTCTTAGATGTACACGAGGAAGCACCATAAGAGGACAATTCAGTCAGGGGGAGCAACCCCGGATGGAAAGATACCTTTGCCATTGATGACAAAGGGGGAAAGATTTATCAGATGCAGAGGACAGAGGCATGGTTCCAGGGGGAGCAGATTTATCAGATGCAGAGGACAGAGGCATGGTTCTAGGGGGAGCATGAGTGATATGATTTCAGTATTGCATCAGAGTGTTGCCATCAATGCCAAAGGGAGATATTGTTGATTAAGGTTGGTTGTCATTGATGTCAACCCTTGAAAAAAGCCCTGTAACACAAAGGTTTGGGTAATGGACCCAAGATTGTTTGATGTAAATATGACTCATTATTGTTTAGTCATGGTTGATAAGAAGTAAATATGAATGAACTCCAAAGTGGTCCCCTTGTGGTGAAAGTCCTCATGGGAAGACGCTTTGCGGAGTAAGAGAACCCATGCTTAATTGTGGAATAATAAGATGCAGGATAGTGAATTTTTCAGGGAAACTATCCTAGATGGATAGTGCTTGTCATGCCATTTCCGGTGGTATGTGGAACGTCACATAACTCCTCATGGTTAAAGAGTTATGGCCATGAGAAGTTGGAGACCCCAAGTTTGGGTAATGGACCCAAGTTTGTTTGATGGGTAACGGTATGAGTTATGATATATTTTCAAATAATATTATTCTATATGGATAGTACATTTCATGCCATTTCTGGTGGTATGTGGAACATCACATAACTCCTCACGGTTTGAGAGTTATGGCCTAACGAAGTTGGAGGACCCTCATATGTCATCTAGAAGCCCCAAAAGGTCAACGTAGTCAAAGTGGTTCAAGAGATTTTAAAAGGTCAATAATAAAGTGAAGTAATGAGTGTATTATAATTTAAAGTGAATACAAAATAAATTATTTCAATAATAAATTTAATGAATAAATTAGAAGTGGGTTAACCCTAAAATAAGGAAAGTGGGGCCAAGTGACCTAGAAGATGTTTTTAAAGAAGCTACTTGGAGAGTATAAATAAGAGGCAAGGCTCTCTCATTATAGATACACTTGAGCATATTGAATATCTATAGGTGTCTGAGGTAACCAATGATATCTAAGCCGAAATTTTGAGGGAAGGTGAAGAAAAGAAGGTCGAAATGCAAGGAAGGATAAATTCTTTTGATGGTGTTTTCTAAGGTATGTTATTTACAGGTCATCTCACCATTTTCACTATATTTTTTTTTTTCTATAATGATTTAGATCGTGAAATTGCTATGCCATTGAGAAAACATATCCAAGTATTTGTGGTAAAAAATTCAGCTTGTGGGGTGTTGTATTTTTGGAGTTACACTCCGTGGAAAATAGGGTTTGTGGCTAGTCCTGAAACAAGTCAAAAACATGTGTTTCAGGTAAAAACGTCATAACTTTTTCATAACAGATCCAAATTCATTGAAACAAAATGTGTTGGTTAGGGTACAGTCTGTAGTATGTTGTGTAATAGTTTCAGATCAATTCAACAAATACTTCGTGCGGGGCACGCTCTACAAGGTCGCTCTCTAGAATAAGCCAGAATTCAGCAAGGTATGCCATTTTTGCTATAACTCCTTTTCTGAGAGGTTCCAAGTAGTGACACCTGGAGGAATTGCATAAAACACACTGAAGAACATTGTGTATCAGTTTCAGATCTTTATACATTACAGGTACAAAGCTATGATTACTTCAAGTTAGGGTTGTTGACTAATCCAAAACTAGGCATGGGAGACTAAAGAAAAGTTTGATGAAAATGCTAGTCTCTTGTTGTTAAAGTTAAGGAAGGTTTGCAGGAATGTGATCATATACACCAGGTCTATTACAGAGCTACAAATCAGATTTGGATGGTGAAATTGTTGAGGGCTTTTGGTTGAGGTACATGTTGAGTACATGGTTGAGACAAGTAGTTGATGAGTTGGTACATATTGATGAGTCATAGTTGATGAGTAGTTGACACATGATTGGTACATACTTGGTACATGGTTGGATGCACTCATTTATTGTATAGGTTGATTACAGGTTCTGAAATATCCCTGATCCTGCTGATCAAGATATTTGTTACTGTTCTAATGCTCTGTCTCGCAGATCTGATACACTGGGGGTTTCTGGATGCGTTTCAGTTGGGTGTTTGAGATAATTTTGGTTATTGTGAGTGCATGTTGGTTATTGCATGTGGATGTTGCATATTTATGGTTTAAACATTATATAAAGGATGCATGCGGAAGAAAATAACATCAACTGCCCAATATATGTATTATGCGGCTCAAGCAGGGAAATACAATAGCATATTGGAAATATAGAAATAATCGTCAGCTAGATCTCATGGATCGTCATTGGAATACAAACAAATAACATCAAAATACCCGTGATCAGAAGATGATAGCAGATCTGATGCATGCACGGATAGATCAACAACAATATGCGATTCCAGAGAAGTACGGTAACCGCTACCAGCTGGAAAACTCGTCCGGAAGAATCGACCGTCGGAATGCACTGGAAACTGCTCCAATAGAAGCGCCCTAGTCTCTAGACTGAAATGGATGTCTGTCGGATCTCGGATCTGACCCCTAAGGCACTGGATCTGGACCCCTGGGGGGTTTGCGCACCTCCTGGGACACTGGATGCACCCCAAAGGATTCCACCAACGGAATCTGCTGCTATATGGCTCAAAACGATCGTCTCACCAAACAAGGAAATGGGTCGGAAGGATTTGTCCGGATCTGCTTTGAAACTCTACATGCAACACCAAATGTCTATCCGGAAGAGTTGCGCCCTAAATGGATGAATGAGTCGATCTGCAATATTCCACCGTCAGAATTTGACGATATATGGCTCAATAGAAGCACCCTGGCTGGATCTCAAATGGGTTGGAAGGAAACTACAATCTGGATACGGATCTCGTGCCTGGCTGAGCTGCACACTCTGCAATGGATACTTCTGAAAAGTATGGTGAAATACCTGGATGGTATCTCCAATGGGCTAGGGTGTGTCTCTCAACACCGAAACCGATCAATGGTGGTGGTTTCCTCCAGAAATCCACAAAACAGTAAGGTCGACTCTCCTCCTCCTCTGGGAACTCTCAACATCAAATCATAACAATGCATAATGAGGAATTAGGTCAAATTCCTCCCTTTATACCTTTCCCCATCTAATTCACCATTGAACTCACTTAAGCTAGGCGTCTTTCCTCCTAAAGTGATTAATTAATTAATAAAGCCCCCCTTTACACCTTTTCATTCTAATTCTTCGTTGACTTAGGCTTAAGTGACTTTTCCTAAGTATTTTGGGTTAATTCATCGTTTAGCCATCAATTCCTCCCTATTTCTCCATCTTGTTCCCTGTTTGTGCCTGACTATAGTCTACGAGAACATATAGATTACTAAGTCACTCCCTGCTGGCCTACTCTTGGGAATGGGACATCACAGTCCTCCCTTCCCGAGATTGCTTGTCCTCGAGCAACATCAATCCTGGGTGCTGTAAGATATGCTCTCCCTCCCATGTGGCATCCTCCACTGGAAGACCTCTCCATCTAACCAAGCACTCTCTGATGACCCTGCTCCTTAATCTGCGCTTTCTCTGCTCTAGTACCTCCTCTGGCACTAGTTCCAACTGACCCTCCTCATCCAAGGGTGGCAACTCCTCTGAAATGCTAACCTGTTGTCCCACAGCCTTTTTAAGGCAAGAGACGTGAAAGACGTTATGAATCTTGCTACCTTCCGGTAGCTCTAGCTCATATGCCACCTCGCCTACCTTCCTGATGACTCTGTATGGCCCGTAGAACTTCGGCTTCAGCTTCTCTGCTCCGCTCCTCTTCAAGGAGGACTGTCGGTATGGCTGTAATCGCAAAAAAACCAAATCCCTACCTCAAAACTGCGCTCAACTCTGTGTCGGTCTGCATATATCTTCTATTGATTCTGAGTTGACTGCAAGTTCTCCCTTAATGATTGAAGAATCCTCTGACTCTCCTCCACCCAATCCTTGGCCCCCCGGGACCTTGCTATCCCCAAACACAGTCTCTGTAAAGGAGGGTGCATCCTATCCATACAGTGCCCTGAACGGTGACATCCTGGTAGACATATGGTAAGTTGTGTTGTAGCAATACTCACCCATATGTAACCATCTCACCCAAGTGCGTTGTTGCCCCCCCACATAGTTCCTCAGATACCCTTCCACCCATTTGTTGACAATCTTTGTTTGCCCATCTGTCTGTGGGTGGTAGCTGGTACTCGTGGCTAGCTCTGTGCCTGTCAATCTGAAAAGCTCCTGCCAAAATGCGCTGATGAAGCGCCCATCCCTATCACTGACTATCTGCCTGGGTAACTCGTGCAACCGGAATACCTCCCTGAAAAACAACTCTGCTACGTGTATGGCCTTGTAGTCTGTGGGTATGGCGAAGAAATGTGCAAATTTGGTCAGTCTATCGACCACCACAAATATACAGTCCTTGCCCTACACTCTA
The DNA here is from genome assembly GCA_009831015.1 of Picea engelmannii. Classification (NCBI taxonomy): domain Eukaryota; kingdom Viridiplantae; phylum Streptophyta; class Pinopsida; order Pinales; family Pinaceae; genus Picea; species Picea engelmannii. Next base: position 1,362,801 of record ML780027.1, on the reverse strand, counting down.
GGGAGGCCTGTAATGAAATCCATGGAAATGCTCTCCCATTTCTTCTCTGGAATGGGTAGAGGTTGTAGTAGCCCTGCGGGGTGTGTCTTCTCAGACTTGTTCTGCTGACAAGTCGTGCACTCTTGTATGTGTTTCAACACATCATCCTTGAGACCCTTCCATGAGAATCTCTCCCTGATCTGCCTATATGTTTTGAAGTACCCCTGATGCCCTGCTATAGGCGAATCATGACATACCTTCAGAATTTTTCCCTTTAGGCTGGATTCTGGAACCAAGTAGATCCGGTCCTTGTAGAAAATGACGTCATCAAGAACCCGGTATCTATCATCAATCACCTGTCCGTCCATCACCTCAAAAGAAAATTTGTTTTTGGAGTATTCCACCAACAAATGAGCTTTCCAATCTGTACAAATGTCCATCATCGAACATCCTGCAGGCCTCCTAGACAAGGCATCTGCCACGATATTCCTTTTTCCCTTGAGATACTCAATGTCAAAGTCAAAGGCTTGGATCATTGAGACCCACTTCTGCTGCCTCTCACTGAGGTCTTTCTGATCGAGGAAATACTTGAGACTGTTATGATTAGTCTTCACTACAAACCTGCTGCCAACCAGCTACTGTCTGAATTTGGTTAAGGCATGCATGATCGCTAACATCTCCTTGTCGTAAATAGGATAGAGTCTCTCCAACTCGTCGAGCTTTCTGCTCTCAAACACAATGGGGTGGCCCCCCGGCATCAAGATTGCTCCAATCCCCACCCCTGATGCGTCGCACTCTAAGACAAACGGCTGCGAGAAGTCTGGAAGTGCTAGAACAGGGCATGTGCTCATAACCTCCTTCATTTTATTGAATGTCTGTTGTGACTCCTCTGTCCGATGAAAAGCACCCTTCTTGGTCAAATCTATGAGTGGTGCTCCCAACTGTGAAAAACCCTAGACGAACCGCCTATAGTAACTGCATAACCCAAATAATCCTCTTAGCTCCGTGAGATTCTTGGGTATTGGCCAATCCACAATGGCTCTGATCTTTTCCTGGTGAACCTGTACTTCCTGCCCACTGATGATATGCCCCAAGTACAGTAGTTCTCTCATGCCAAATTCACATTTGGATTCCTTGGCATATAAAGAATGTGCCTGCATAATATCCAAGACCTCCCCCAAATGTGCTAAATGATCATCCCATGTCTTACTATAGATCAATATATCATCGAAGAATACCAGAAGGTACTTCCTCAACTGTCCTTTAAAGATATGATTCATGCAAGACTGGAAAGTGGCTGGTGCGTTGGTCAATCCAAACGGCATGACCAAGAACTTAAAGTGTCCGAAATGGCATCGGAACGCTGTCTTCTCAATGTCTTGGTCCTTGATGTTGATCCGATGGTATCCTGAGCGTAGATCAATCTTAGTGAAGAAGACTGCCCCATGTAACTCATCCATCAACTCATCTATGCGTGGGATGGGGTAACGATTCTTGATCGTTTTCTTGTTGAGCACTCTGAAATCGATGCAGATCCATAACGTGCCATCCTTCTTCAGTACGAGGACGACTGAAGATGCAAACGGACTCTTGCTGGGCCTGATGTGCCCCATAGCGAGCAATTCTTTGATTTCTTTTTCAATTTCGTCCTTAAATTTCTTGGGGTGCCTATATGGTGTTGTAATCACCAGTGTTGCCCCTACTTCTAACTAAATCATGTGCTCAAAACCCCTGTCTGGTGGTCTCCCTGGTGGTATCGGTCCAAATACTGGCTCATAATGTCCCAAAAGCTCTCTGATCTGTGGATGGTACTGCTCTCTACCCTCTGAGTCCTTTCGCGTGGTGATCCAACACTCTGTTGCGTAAGCCACATCACCATGATGAAAGATCCTCTCCATCCTCTTTGTCGATACTGCTCGAGGTCCCCCTGTAGACATGCCTCTCAGCACAACTCTCGATCCACTGACATCTCTGAAGCTCATGGTCAACGTCTGATAGTTGAACCCAATCTCCCCCAATGAATATAACCACTGTACTCCCAACACGGCATCAGTATCTGATAGGTCAACTACATAGAATGTGTCAGTCAGGGTGTAGTTGCCTAGTTTGACCTCTAGGTCGGGGATCATGTCCAAGCATGTCATCGTGTATTCATCARCCACTGCCACATGGAATCCCTCAAACTCCTCCATGCGTAACCCCCTCCTGGCTACTAAGGATCCATCTATGAAGTTGTGGGTGGCCCCACCATCAACTAAAGTTGTCATGCGTTGCCCTTGTACAAGGCCCTTGAGCCTGAGAGTGTTGTACCTGGGTACTCCTGAAAGGGTGGCTATGGTTCCCCCTTTCACCTCTCTACGAGCTTTTGCCTCCTCCTAGGGTTGTACCCTTGCAGGTATCTGAGGTTTCTTCTGTTGCTGCTCTAGCTCATGAGTGGTCTCAGTCTCTGAATCACTGTCTGTTGGTGCCTGAATATCCTCATCCTCCTCCTCACTGCCTGATTCCACTTCAATATAGTGGATCTGTCCCTTCCCCATGCATCTATGCCCGGGGACCCAAGGGTCTTTGCAGGAGAAGCAAAGCTTCTTCCTCATCAACTCCCGTCGTGTATCATCATCCAACTTAGGCTTGCCCTTCCATTCCCTTGGAAGATTCTTCTGATCCTTGTCTCTCTGTGGTACAAAGGGTTTAGTGAAAGGTTTAGTTTTTGGCACCGAATCCGCCAAATCTCTAGTGCGCCGGATGGCATCCTGCAAAGTATGAGGCCGGTAGGCCTTCACCCAACCTCTCAAGGGTTCTGTGAGCCCTTCTGTGAATAGCATGACCAATCGGGGCTCAGATATGTCTGTCACTGCCACTGCTACTCTCTGAAACTCTGAGATGAATGCCTCTGCTGTGCCAGTTTGTCTCAACTGGGCTAGATCTCTAAAATGGATCTCTGGATCCCTCCTATCAAATCTATCCATGAGTCTCTCTGTGAACTCTTTGTAGGAGGTGATACGATTGTGACCCAATGTCACCAATCCGTGATACCACCACTCGTGTGCCTCACCCTCCAAGTGTAGGGTGGAAAAACGGATGGCCTCTGACTCGGTCATCTGGTTGAGCTTGTAGTAGGTGTCTAGTTTATGTACCCAAGCTCTGGCAGTGCATTTGGATGATCCGTCAAAAGAAGGTATGGTGAGTTTACCAAATTTTTCTAATGAAGTCAATGTTATGCCCCTGCTGCTGCTGCCCTCCCCTCTATGGTTCTCTAGGACGGTTCCTGAGTCTGAGTCCACAATACTCAACTAAGGTCATATCCTGATGAAAGTCGTGGCCCAAGGCTACATACTCTCTATGATACTCTGCAATGTCCTCTGCCTGAGTGGGCGGTCTCTGTGATATCGATATCTGTGCTACTACCGGGGATGCCCTCTGGAAATTGGGAAACAACAGACGTGGAATCCTACTTGCAGAGGTATATGTGCGAGTGGGTGACTAGGGTCTACTGCCTGCCCCTGAATTCCCATGTGCTGCATGTGTGGCTTGTGTGCCCGGAATGTCTACCATAGCCATTCTATCCACTACCTGAGCCAAAGACTGAGACATGGTCCGTTGACTAGCTAGCATATCACCGATAACCTGCATGAAGGCTACGTCTGGATCCGCGGGGGCCTTACCACTGCCCTCTGGTCGCACATATGTCACCTAGCCTCCTCTCTACTTCGCGCTCGGCCTCACGCTCTGCTCTTCTCTCTGCTTCTCTGTGTGCCTCTTCCTCTTCCTCTGAACTGGGAGGGAAGGGAGGAAAGTTAGGCCTATCCCTTCTTTCCCTGCGCCTGCTGTAAGTGACATATTCGTCACCTACGTGTTCACGACCATCTGGTTCTTCTGCTGTATTCATTGTCTTTAGTCACAGGCTGGCAGGACTAAAGCTCTGATACCACTGAAATATCCCTGATCCCGCTGATCAAGATATTTGCTACTATTCTAATGCTCTGTCTTGCAGATCTGATACACTGGGGGTTTCTGTTTCTCCTTGCTCACAAAGAGGAATTGACCAGCTTCATCACTTTGTTTTTCTATCGATTGGTCCCTGGTTTTGTCATGTTGGATGATCAGCCAACCACACGCGCACTACAATAATGCCACTTCAATGTTGTGTACCATATCCAATCAGAATGGATGAAAGGAGGGAAATGCCATACGTGATCTATAAAGCAAACAATTGGTGTATCTTTTGTCTTGATCGAACCAACTAGCCCAAACAAGGAAACCAACCTTTTCTTTGCATTGATTTTCTCCTATTCTCGAGGAACGAACAAATGAGCAAAAACCTGGCAGACTTCTTGGGATTTTTTAGGGCGGATCCTGGGCAGATCCCAACAGATCCAGATCCAAATCCGTATCCGATCCGGGGATCCACTTATCCAGTCCCTGGGCCTGACCGATCCGGTAACATAGCCCTAAGGTGCTCTGCTGCACTGCCATGTGTTCCGGATTTATCTTCATCTTGCTTAACCCCATGAGTGCAAACCTTGCTACCAAGTCACCCTGCTGAAATGGAAAGGTATCAGTGCTGGTCACTTATTGGTAACAATCTGAAAATACCCTTTTCACTGATTACCCTCCAAGCTGGTAGGATGCACTTCTCTAATACCAGTGTAGTGCCCCTCCCAATGGCTGTTGTATAATTCTGCCTACTTCTGTAACATTCTAGTGGTTTCCTAGGTCATGACTTTCGTCAAACAGTTAGCTAACATTGCCAAACCCCACTGTAATCACTTCTTTCCACTGCTGTTATGTTATTGGATGGTTTTGAGGCTGATTTGGGTTAGATGTTTTGTCAAATAGTTTGCTGTTATACTCAGAACCTTCAGTAAATTTCCCTTTTTGATGGCTGTAGCTTATTTCTAGTGCGGAGATTTGGTCAAACACTTTGTTTGCAGTCCCCAAACCCACTGTAACAACCACCTGTTGCTGCTGTAATAGATTTATGTTTGCTGTTTTGTTTTCTAGTTGTGGTTTATAAGGGATCAATGAGAGTTTTAATACCCAACAGAGCTTATTATTGCATGAAATTAAAACAGCAAAGTGCCAACAGAAATAACTCAACCCAGTGGATAAATGTAGAGGGTTTAATGTGCCAAATAAGCTCTCATTACATGCAAATAATTACAGCAAGGTTCCAACACAATATAACTCAATTAAAGTACCCAAAACCAAGGCTGTTGGGAGCGCGGAGCGGGAGCGGGAAGCGGGAGCGGGAGCGGGAGCGGGAAGCGCATATTTTCAAAAATCGTCGGGAGCGAAGCGTTTTCGGGAGCGTTTTTTATATAATACATAAAAAATATATATTTT
>ML780027.1:1305006-1322719 GCA_009831015.1 Picea engelmannii | reverse complement strand
TGCAGAGTGCGCAGCTCAGCCAGTGAGGGCGCAAGCTAGTTTGAGGGTTTGGAGAGCTGCACGAGACCCGTATCCAGATTGCAGTTTCCTTCCAACCCATTTGAGATCCGGCCAGGGCGCTTCTATTGAGCCATCTATCATCAGATTCTGACGGTGGAATCTTGCAGATCGATTCATTCAGCCATTTAGGGCGCAGCTCTTCCGGACAGACATTTGGTGTTGCATGCAGAGTTTCAAGGCAGATCCGGACATATCCTTCCGACCCATATCCTTATTTGGCGAGAAGATCGTTTTGAGCCATATAGCAGCAGATTTCGTTGGTGGAATCCTTTTGGGCGCATCCAGTGCTCTAGGAGGTGCGCAAACCTCCCAGGGGTCTAGATCCAGTGCCTTAGAGATCGGATCCGAGATCTGATACTCATCCATTTCAGTCTAGAGGCCAGGGTGCTTCTATTGGAGCAGTTTCCGGCGCATTCCGACGGTCCATTCTTACGGACGAGTTTTCCAGCTAGTAGCGGTTACCGTATTTCTCCGGAATCGTTTATTTTTGTCGATCTATCCGTGCATGCATCAGATCTGCAATCATCTTCTGATCACGGGTATTGTTATGTTATTTGATTGTATTCCAGTACTGATCCATGAGATCTGACTGACGTTTATATTCTATATTTCCAGTAGGCTATTGTATTTCCATGATCGAACCGTTATTATACATGATATTGGGTAGTTGATGTTCTCTACTTTTGCATGCATCCTTTATATGTTGTTTAAACCTTAAATATGCAACATGCACATGTAATAACCATTAAGATCTCAAACATACCACTGAAAGGCATCCAGAAACCCCCAGTGTATCAGATCTGCAAGACAGAATAGTAGATCAGTAGCTAATATCTCGATCGACGGGATCAGGGATATTTCACAATGGGCTCTCCAAAAGAAACAACTCCTAATCCCCATAATGCAAAACATGAGCATAACCAGAAACCTTTGGGTCATACCTCACTGCAAACACCTGCAAACCTGAATGCTCCTCGTGTTCAACGATCACACGAGGCTCCTCCATAAAATAATAAATGCCACTCACATCCTCCTGTGATATGGATGCCATATATGACTGACTGTTTGATGTGGAAGATGAGGGATATACCCAACTCAACTCCACACAAAGATGCTCAACTTACATCTCTGGTTCTTGAAGGGCCTTTTGCGAGCTCTTTAAGGAATCCTAGGTAATCTCAAGCTCTTGGGTAAGTCTGTCAACTTCCTCCCCCTTTCCTTTAAGCGCATCATGTTGAAATATTGTAACTGCAAAGAGTATTCTATTTATTATTGATGTATTATTCATTAGATCAATCCCCTTTTGTGGATTGATCATGTCGGGCATTTTAAATGACCAAATCCCCTTTTGCAGATTGGTCAAACCCTAATTGTAATATGCAAATTGAGAAGTCGAACCCCATGCAAATTAAAGTGGTTCTAACCACCCAGAAAGAGAAGTCGGCCCTGCCAGTGAAGAGACACCTCCTTTCGGCGCCTGCCAGTTTGTATAAATAAAGGAAGCCAGCCACTCATTTGTTCACTCACTCATTCAATCATCCAGAGCGCAAGTTTGGTAGTTGCAGTTGGAGAAGAAGGAAGAGAGAGAGGCACATTACTTGGGAGAGGATATTCTCTAGTGTTTGGTTTATTGTCTTGGCATTGTATTGGCTATCTATATTAAGGAAGTTTTTGATGGGTTTTCTTCCCCATGAGGGTTTCCCAGGATAAATGTTGTGTATCTTGTGATTGTGTTTCTCTCAGTGATCATATCCATGCTATCGTTATCTAGTAAATTGAAAAGAAACCTAATAATAGCTTAAACTTTAACATGGTATCAGAGCTAAGCTGAAGAGAGCATCTTTCATAGGAAAAAGAAAAACGTCACTATTGTCGTACAAGAAAATTAGGGCTTTTTATTGAAGAGGAATTTCAACCCAAAAGTCATCTAGAAAAGTGCGCCCTAGCTCAAGGAACTCTTTGGCACCTTCAGCGCAATTTTTCAATGGATAGAACTCCCGGAAAGTGAAATCCTAGTTTTCACCGATACCAAAAGTACCAGAAAACCAGAAGTACCATAAAACCAGTCCAGAAATCCGTTGGTCAAGTTTGTGGGGGCAAAATTAGGATTTTCATAAATCTGACTGTACCAGCTTACTCGCCTCAACTCAGCGCATCTAGCCCCTAGATCAGAATTTGAAAATTTGAAGTTTGAAAAATTAGGTTTCCTCATAAAACCCTAAATTGCAGTTGCAGTGACGGTTTCAGAATCAGTTGCAGCATCAATTGCAGTTGCAGTATCAGTTAAAGTATCAGTGGTAGTACCAGTTGCAGTCACCCTTGAAGTTTTTAAGAGTTGGTAATTATTACCGTTGCTACTAGATGGTGCCACTACCTGCAAATGCTATCAGAGGTATGTACTCACATATGTTTAAACTGTTAAGCTTTAAAGGGTATTTGCAGGAGAAGGGTTCTCTTGCCATAGATCCAAAAGGATCTCAAGATCCAACACATTCAGAGGAATAATGCAACCCAGGTTTGATTATTCTGATATGCATCTATTTGTTATGACATTATTTTGATCTAGGTTGCATGTTGAAACTATGACCATCATACTAACCTTTGGTCAAAATTAAAGTCAATGTATTTGATGGATTAAAGTTGAGATCATAGAATTTATTCTCTAACCCAACTTTCTGTCAAGATAGCATATTGTCTTAGCACAGAGGACAGGTTGAAGAAAGCACTTGTCATCTTGAGTGAAGGAGACTTGGAAGAAAAGTAACACACTCATTCTTGAGGACAAGATTCCAGGTTCCAAGTTTGATTAATTAAGTTGATAAGATTCAAAGTTGCACATGACAAGTTGTTAACTACTCCATTACAAGTAAACACTATAGTTGAGGTAGCAGTCTCTGAAAAGCATTATGCTTGGTAGCATGTGAGCACATTGAGATAAATGCTTAATGTAATCATTTACCAAATACAACTAACATCTCCTCTAGGAGAAACTTCTTGTGTTGATTCCAAGTTACCTTGGATGAATGTTTGATCACAACACTAGAAGAGTGTTGATATCATTTTGTATTGTATTTCTTACTTTTGATCCTTGTTTCAGACAGGTCACAAATGAATGCTCTAAAGGATCTACTGTGACGATTATTCGTGCTATTGTTTTATTTACTATTATCAAAAGAGTATTATTCTTGCTTGTTGTTTTCTTGACCTTGTCACGGGTGATAACCCTGAGGAAGCTATAGTGAAGGTTGCAGAAGGCAACATATTATATGAGACATGAAGCAGACTATGTACATGACCATATACACTCATGTACCAAAGAAGATGAAGAAGAAGCTATCTTTTGAGATTCAGAGTATCTCATATGAAGATTGATTGTAAGGAGTAGAAGGCTCCAAAGATGACCGAACATTAGAACAAGATCTCACAACAGAATTGTTCAAAGGTTAATGAAGCCACCTTGACGGGAAACAGAACTCGTTTGAAGCCTGACTCAGTCTTTCATATTTAGATTTGGTATTCAACACCAAGTATACCCTGTAAGAGATGATGAAGTCCTTGTAGACTCAAAAGAAATCAAGGATAAGCTTGATCTCATAAAGGATCAGATGAAGAGACAACTTCCAGGATTGGGAGACAGATGCCATGAGAAGACTAGATCGTAACTTCAGAGACTCCTAGGAAATATAAAATCTTCTGGAAGATTCCCTTGTTTCAGTGACAAAGAAGGAAGCCAGTCAGAAAGACTAGGATATGGATTCTTCCATGAGACTAGAAGAGAAGTCAGTATTGAATTCCAAGATTGATCTATAGATCAAGCATGTTTCAGATGTACAAAGCATGATGTATGTCCAGAGGATTCTCCCAGCAAAAGGGAGATGACTATGATGAGACACTTATTGAAGAAATAGTTCCAGTATTTATGAAGACAACCAGAACAACCATGATTCATATATAGTATGAGATGCAGGGGGAGCAATCCCCATATTTAAAATTGAGTGGCAGTTGTTGCATTATATTAGTTGGGTCATGGAGACATGACTACAATGAAAGATAGAGTTACCTCCATGAAAGAAGAAGATCTAGCTTCAGTATCAGTTATTGAGCCACTCTCAGTTTCAGATGAAGTTGTTGCCGTGATAGAATAAGAGGAGTTACTCTCAGATTTTAGCAGCCACAGTGAGGATGAAGCAGTCATTCTCAGCCTCAAAGAAGCTGTAGGTGCAGAGTCCCAGTTCCAGAAGGAACAGTTGCAGAAAGAGGAGAGGACATACTCTCATGCAGTGAGAGAGATAGTGCTTTGTAGAGAGCACATAGAGCTAGCACATGATTGTGCAGATTGAGTTGCAGCTGAGCAAGTGTACCAAATTGGTACAATGAAATGTGAAAATTTGGTTTGAAGATTAAAGATAGAAAGACTTAGGTCTGCAGGTTGAAGAAGGATCTGTACAAGTTGAAGCAAGCTTCTAGAGATTGATATAGCAAAATTGATAGTTTCCTGAAGAGCTTGGGCTTTACCAAGAGTAAAGTTGATTCTAACCTTTACCTCAAGGTTATGAATGATGAGCCAGTGATGTTAATACTATATGTAGATGATGTATTCTTGACAAGATGAAGAAAAGTTCATCACAGATTGCAGAAGAAGCTCACTACAGAGTTTGATGGAAGACCTAAATGCATTATCTCTTAGGTCTTGAAGTTTGGCAGAGCACAGAGAAGATCTTCCTTAACCAAGGGAAGTATGCAATTAAAATGAAGAGGTTTGACATGTTGAAATGTAAATCCATGTACACACCCATGGAAACGAAGTTGAAGCTCCTTGTAGATACCTCGTTAGAATTGGTTGATGCTACTCTGTACAGATAGATTATTGGTTCAGTGATGTATCTGACGATTACCAGGCCAGATATATGTTTTGCCTTGAGTTAGTATCTGGTATAGCCCAGACGTGTTCACCTTGTTGCCGCAAAACATGTGATGAGATACCTCAAGGGTACGTTGGATTTTGGTCTCTATTATACTAGAGATCATGACTTCAAACTGAGTGGTTACACCGATTCATATTGAGCTGGAAGTGTTTCTGATAGAAAGAGCACTTCAAGATGTTGTTTCAGTCTGAGGTCAGACATGACTTCATGGCAGAGTAGGGAGAAATTTAGCATTGCTCCGAGCACGACAGAAGCAGAATACATTGTTGCATGTTCCGCCAATTGTGAAGCCGTATGGCTTCGGATGTTGACAGATCTATTTGATCTGGAGATGGAAGCCACCGTGATCCTATGTGATAACCAGCGTTGTATGGAGATGATGTGTTCTATGATGAGTCGAAGCACATAGAGATCCGATATCACTTCATTCGTGATATGTTGCAGAGAAGAGCCATAAAGCTCTAGTATGTTAGCACAGATGAATAGGTTGTTGATGTGTTGATCAAGCCTCTATCTCATGTAATGTTTGAGCACTTTCGGGATAAGCTTGGTGTAGTCCAAAAGAACCTCCCTCGAAAGGGGGAGTAGTGTTGCTGTGATACCAGCCTAGTGCTGAAGATTGTCAGCTTCGTGTTGATGATGTGTTGCCAGCCTCATGCTGTGATGCCAGCTTCGTGTTGATGATGTGTTGCCAGCCTCGTGTTGTGATGCCAGCTTCGTGTTGATGATGTGTTGCCATCCTCGTGCTGTGATGTCAGCTTCGTGCTGATGATGTGTTGTCAGCCTCGTACTGTGATGCCAGCTTTATGTTGATGATGTGTTGTCAGCCTCGTGTTGTGATGCCAGCTTTGTGTTGATGATGTTGTGTTGCTAGCCTCGTGCTATGATGCCAACTTCGTGCTGATGATATTGTGTAGCTAGCCTCGTGTTGTGATGCCAGCTTCGTGCTTAAGATTCTCAGCGTAGTGCTGATGTTGATGATGCTCCAGCCTTTGTGCTGTGATATTGTTGTTATTGATGATGATGTATTAGTGTTATACTAATCCATGTTGATGCAGATGATGATGATGATGTTATTTCATCTTTCATGCTGAAGATGATGATGATGTTACTTTAGCCTCACGCTAAAGATGATGATGATGTTACCTTAGCCTCATGCTGATGAGGATGATGATGCTACTCCAGCTCCATGCTGTGAACGATTATGATGAGAAAAACTTACGATGATTTATAGATATGCCAGTCAGTGTTCCAGATGTTGTTGATGTTGCTGCCCTCTCTCTCTCTCCTGATGATGTTGTAGAATACCCTTCTTGTTAAGGGGGAGTGTTGAAATATTGTAATTGCAAAGAGTATTCTATTTATTATTGATGTATTATTCATTAGATCAATCCCCTTTTGTGGATTGATCATGTCGGGCATTGTAAATGACCAAATCCTCTTTTGTGGATTGATCATGTCGGGCATTGTAAATGACCAAATCCCCTTATGTGGATTGGTCAAACCCTAATTGTAATATGCAAATTGAGAAGCCGGTCCCCAAGCAAATTAAAGTGGTTCTAACCACCCAGAAAGAGAAGTCGGCCCTGCCAGTGAAGAGAAACCTCCTTTCAGCGCCTGTCAGTTTGTATAAATAAAGGAAGCCAGCCACTCATTTGTTCACTCACTCATTCGATCATCTAGAGCGCAAGGTTGGTAGCTGCAGTTGAAGAAGAAGGAAGAGAGAGAGGCACATTACTTGGGAGAGGATATTCTCTAGTGTTTGGTTTATTGTCTTGGCATTGTATTGGCTATCTATATTAAGGAAGTTTTTGATGGGTTTTCTTCCCCATGAGGGTTTCCCAGGATAAATGTTGTGTATCTTGTGATTGTGTTTCTCTCGGTGATCCTATCCATGCTATGGTTATCTAGTAAATTAAAAAGAAACCTAATAATAGCTTAAACTTTAACACATCATGGTACATCTCACCAAGCATGAGAAGATGATCTCTATCAAAAAGTAGGTGTAGGTAGTTAGACTTCATTACTACCATTGCTTCTCTAAGCGCCTGAAAATCCGCAAAGGGTGGCTCTCCTCCCAAAATATCATGTGACCCTAAAGCTCTCCAATAACAATCTGCCATGAAGGTATGAGTGTCCTCAAAATGTTTTATGGTTACCACAACCATGTCCTCACTCACCTTCAATTGCCCTATCAAATGATGTGGCTCATGGGAAAGATCCTCCTCAATCAAATTTTTTGATTTGTCTTCTTCCTCGCACTTCTCAAAATCAGCTCTTTCCTTTGTAAATAACTCATGAGAAGGGAGATCATCCTCCAAAGGTAACTCTTCCAACGCTAATTCCTCATCATACTTAGGTGTACTCACACCCAAATAGTCATAAGCATCATAACAATGATAAGAAGTTGACGTTGATCGGGAAACAGTGTCACATGGGCTATTATCTTGACCATTACATATGCTAATGTCATTACCCTCATAGGCTAGCTCTAATGGTGTATAAAATATTGTTGCCCTATCATCCTCATTGCACACATCCCTATCATAAATAGGTGCATGCTCATCCAAAAGGTCAATTTGTTCTTCATGCTCCTTCAATTTTTTCCTTGTGCTTTTAAAGGAATCCTCATCTACTGCTAATTGGGGCTCATACCACTCAGGATGTTTGATGGTGCAAAATTCTTTGAATGTCATGGCTGCGTAAAATGCCTCACCAAGCACCATATACTCCCTCAAACAATCTGTAAACTCCTCATCATGTGCCCACTGATTTACCAAATCTTGATCCCACTGATTTTCCATCTGAAATTTCTTCTCACTGAATACCCTTAGGCTGGCAAGAAAGCCATGTTTGTTACCACTGAAATATCCATGATCCTTGGATCTGGATATTTACTACTACTATTGGATGTTCTATTGCAGATCCGATACTATGGGGGTTTTTGGATGTGTTTCTTGGGTTTTTAGATGTGTTTGTTTAGTTTTATGATCTCATGTGTAGAATGCATGGCATTGTTGGATCCATAAATAACTTATTGCATTTTATTAAATAACAACAAATGTTAATACATGGAAATACTTGAAATCAATCCCAGAATGCCTCAATTAGATTGTAAAAGAAATAAAACTATCCTACCGATCTATAACATGCATCGGTCGATCCGCAATATGCAAGTCAAATCTACTGCATGCATGGAAGGAATGTTGCCTACAACTGCGAGAACCAACAGAATCTAATGAAATCCATTCCCATTAGGTTGCCCTTTCCCTAGACAACACATGCAATTTGGATCTGCTGCATGCAAGAAGGATATAGCTCGGATCTGCTACAATATGCTCATATCTACTACATGCAAGATGGATATAGCTCGGATTTGTTGCATGCAAGAAGGATATAGCTCGGATCCGCTGCATGCAAGAAGGATATAAATCGGATCTGCTACATGCAAGAAGGATATAGCTTGGATCTCTTGCAATAAGCTTGGATCTACTGCAATAAGCTTGGATTTGCTGCATGCAAGAAGGATATGTTGCATGCACTCCAAAATACACTACCAAGATAAATCCACACTATATCTCTGATCTAAATCTGCCTAAACTTGAAATTGTAAATGAAGTGAATCCTTAAGGAAGGATCCAATCCTATACTCTGAAGCCTGATGAAGGATCTGGGTGATTCTTCCAATGGACTAGGGCATGTCTCTCAACACCGAAATCTATCAATGGTGGTGGTTTCCTCCAGAAATCCACAAAACATGAAGAAAATCGCCTGAATTCTCCTTTGAGGTCTAATTCTCAACTCAACTCATGCATAATCGTGAATTAGATCGACATTTCTCCTTTATACTCCCCTTCTCATCTAATTTCCTGTTCACTTTATTAATTAAGTGACTTTTCCCTAAGTTTTGACTTAATAATCACTTAAGTCACTTAAAACACCTTTTGCTTCTAATTTCACATTCACTTTGATTAATTAAGTGAATTTTCCTAAGTTTATCTCAATAATCATTTAAATCACTTAAAACACCTTTTTCTCCCTTTTCAATTTCAAAGGTAACTCCTCCCTTTTTACTTTGGAAAGTTACCTTTGGAGGTTATCTTAATAATCATTTAAGTCACTTAAAACACATTCACTTTAATTAATTAAGTGACTTTCCCTAAGTTTTATCTTTAATTATTCTCTTAAATCACTTAATCACCTTTTTCCATTTTATTACTTAATGTCATTTTCAACTTAGGCTTTTCTGGTAATTGACACTAAATAATTATTTTATTCCTTTTTTCTCCCCACTATAGCCTACGAGAATCAGTATATGCTACTGAGTCGCTCCTCCTGGAGTCATCACTAGGAAAGGAACATTACATTCTTGAGGCATGACACATGAAAAACATTGTGGATCTTGCTCCCCTTTGGTAGCTCAAGCTCATAAGCTACTTCCCCAACTTTTTGTATTACCCTGTATGGACCATAAAAATAGGGCTTCAACTTTTCTGAACCACTTTTCTTTAATGAAGACTCTCTATAAGGTTGCAATCTTAGAAATACCAAGTCTCCTACCTCAAAGTTGCACTCAACCATGTGTCTGTTTGCATACATCTTCTGCTGATTCAGAGTTGTCTGCAAGTTTTCCTTAAGGGCCTTAAGGATGTCCTGGTTCTCCTATATCCAATCCTTGGCTTTGGGATCCCTGTTATCCCCAAACACCAAATCCACAAATGAAGGAGCACCATAGTCGTACAATGCTCGGAATGGGGTCATACCAATGGACATGTGGTAAGTGATCTTATAGCAATGCTCCCCTAGATGCAACCACTTAATCCATGCTCTTTGTTGTCCTGACACATAGTTACACAGATACCCCTCAATCTTGTTATCGCGCAAACCCGACCCAATCCACTGGATGGCGATAACAATGAGAATACCTACCCACTGTCACCTCAGATCGGTATTCCCATCACTTTAGAGGTGAAGTGATCACCTCAAGGGGGGGAATCTCAGGTGACCGTAGGGGTAAATGAGACGAAAAGTGAGATGATGAAATGAATGCCCCTATAGGTCAAGTTGCTAAGTGGAGATGGCTTTGATGACACATCTCGAAAGTGGTTTAAAGTTGCCAAGTCTTTTGGTACTTGCCGAAAGTGTTTGTACCTGCCCGAGACACAAGAAAAGCCAAATATACAAGCTATACGTTAAGTGGACAAGCAAGTTAAGCTTGATGTCCCTATTTGCAGCAATCATCAGAGATATATATCAGCAAGAAACAATCAATAAAGATGCTAGCTAAGATGGTAAGAGTCACATAAATGATGCAAGAGATAAACTAGTAAACACTAGTACAACTCGAGTATAAAAGCATAAGACTTTAGCTTCAATGTAAGGCTGTTATAGACAAGTATTGCAGAGATATATTTGCAGCCTTATGGCTGTAGAAAACAAGTTGTTACAGCAGAAAAAAATCAGCCACCAAAAATCACAAGTAATCCACCCAAAAGATGCGTTCAGACTAGTAGATGGTAGGGGTAAATTATTAGCAACTTTTGACGGTTGAAATGTGAGTTATAAGTAAGGAAAAAAATGATTTGTTGCAGCTCTGATGGCTGTAGATTTTAATAAGTTATAGCTCTAAGAATACCATGCCAATGAAGACGCCTTAATGGCCTTGATAAGCTCTTAGCATGCAGAAAAGTTTCCAACTTGAACAAGATCAATATCTCACTAAATCACGTTTACCATGGCAAACAATTTATTTCTCCAATGCAAACTTCAGATTAGTGCTTTTAAAAATGGGTGAATGGAGTCTTTAAAACACAAGTTAGATCATCAAGATCCCTAAGGGTGTAAACCCTCTTACACCCTAGGGCATGTAAACCAAACTCAAGGTAGATCAAGGAGGGTGTACACCCTTGTACTCCTCCAAGATACCTTGCAATAAGAGACTTGTAAACTAGCAAATGAAAGAGAACTTGATGTAGGGTGTATGCACTTATACTCCTCCTATGGTTTTAACCAACAATATCATGAAATGAGCAAGAAGAATGCAGATTTTGTTTTCAAAACCAAGAAAGTTGCATGATCAAACCCTAGTTTCACCAAGACAATCCATCCATAAGCAAGAACAAGAATCTCCAAGAGGTGCACACCACCTTAACTCATCCATTCATCAAGAGATATACCAAAAATCATTTGCAAGAGAAAGAGATACCAAAAATGCTCAAGTATAGTGAAAATTTCAGCCAATGCAGTCTTCTCACAATGGGAGAGCTATGTCAAATGAGATAGAAATGATCTCTATTTATACAAAATCCTTCTAAAAAAGTGTGTCCACTTAGTTTAGGGTAAACCACAAAGCAAGGGGTCAACAACCCTTACTTTGCCCCTTTACAATTTAAAATCCAAATTTAAATTTAAAAATTGCACAATAGAAACCCTAAGGTGACGTCATCCCTCTAAGGGTGACATTTTGACCACTTGAGCAAGTCGTTAGAGTACAAGGTTGAGGTTGTTGGGGCTTCTAGAACCTCCCTCTCATGCCCTATAGCCTCCTCAAGTCATCTCCCACCAAATCGTGCCAAATGTCAATGAGTAGCAACTCCACCACCACAACCTCAACCCTGGGTGACATCAAGCCTTCTTTGTATGGCATTTTGGCCCCAAGAGTAAGTCGTTGGGCTAGTAATAGGTTGGGTTAGGTCTTCCATGGTGTCATCTCAGGCCTCCAAAGGAAATCATCATCATCTGGCATGTGGGCCCTTGTAATGTCCCTTTTACGAATAGGAGCTCAAGAGAGGAGGGCTTAGTAGTCTAAACAGCCCCGTTAGACTATAGCTAGGGCCGTACAGGGGTAAACAAGGTTACTAGAGGTAACTTCAACCGAGGGTGTTATAATTCGAAAGTGACATTGAGCTAAAAGTGACTAAAAGCACTTTTAAGCCAACTTGAGCTAAAAATAGAGCAGGCGCCTAAGTGAGGGAGCTAAGAATAGGTCAACAGCGAATTAGGGTTTCGGGCAGCTATAAGAGAAGGTAAAGTGACCTAATTCATCATTATGAAGAATTTGACTTGATAGTTGAGGAGAGAGGCACATCTCAGGTTCAGGCGAACCCAGAGCTTTGTGGATTCCAAGAGGAAGACACCCAGAGGTTGATTTCAGTGTTGAGAGACACACCCTAGTCACCGGGAAGATCTTCCATCGTACTTCAGCAACAGTTATCCAGTTTGCAGCAGTGAGGGCCCACTTATCCAAGTAGAGGGCACAACTACTGAGTATCTGAGAGGTTCGACTTGTCCCAACCAGGGAGAATCTAGTGATTCCCTTTTGAGCTAGTTGATAGGAGGGAAGTGTTAGAAAAATAGGTGTGTTCGTTTAACCATAGACAATATAGCAATATCGTCACCCAACCATAGGCCGAAGCCACCCCCAAGCACCTTAACCTTGACAGAGAGAATAATTCTGGAAGCAAACCCTAGGTCCAAAATCCAATCAAGGTAGCGTACCACTCTCCAAAGCTAGCATACCAAGCAAAAAGTCCAAACCATAACCAAGAGAAAGTCCAAACCTAAAACCTAAAATACTAGTTGCAATAGTTGCAACTATAGCTACTCTCCAAACGTGCGCACTTACTGAATTTTTGCAGTTGTGAGTTGTGTGTGTACAAATGAGCTCTGGCATCCTATATTTATACTGCTCTTTCTTAATTGTTGGGGCCGACTTCTCTTTCTGGAGGCTAAAGACTCAATATTAATTATTTTCTTTAGCAGACTTGTCTTCAAGGGTTATGTCCAAAGCTTTAGGGTTTCTTCTTGCTTTCCAGAATATTCTATTCTTGTCAGGGTTACACGTGGAGGTTAATACCTCCCGCAGCTACCATAATATCAACACTCCCTCCTAGCTAGGGAGGTATTGAAAACAATGGTCTTGAGCACAAACATACCATTCAATTAGTAGCATCATCATAGCCACACAGGCTATCTCATGATCAAATCATGAACACCATCATCACTATCAGTATCATCTGAGAGCATCAACTACATCATCTCTCGAAGCCAAACTCTGTCTGAGTAATTAGGCATGATGTTGAATAAGTCACTCACTCCACAGAGTGATACAAGAACAATTCTTCTAATCCGGACATATGTCCTAGAAGAATAACTATTCCAACAGATGTTGGAATCCACGCCATGGGCTACAAGGATTATTCTTCTAATCCGAACATACGTCCTAGAAGAATAACTGTCCTGGACCATTTTCTGCCTGGAGAATATCTGTCCACCAGCACACTAACTATCCATCTAGTTGGTAATAATTTCCAACACTACCGATAGTCTTCATGGCAATTAGAACAATGTCATTCAATAGAACACAACTGTGTCTATCCAAAGTAGTACACAACTACTATCCAGTGGTAGACAACCAAACCAAGTAGCACACGACTATTTAACCGGTGACACATAGTCAAACCAGTGGAACACATCCACCATAGTGCCATATAGCTACTGTCCAGAGACATAAAGTCTCCATAGTAATCATATCATCCGATATCAACCTGCATAACAATATCATGATACAAACTGAGTCATCTAGGCCATTCTTCCACTCTCATCTGTGAGATTTGGAAGAGCATCTGCCCTTAGGAGGTCAAGCATCAGCCATGGGATATCTGGACTATTCTTCTCAAGCATAGAAGAATAATTGTCCCTGATTTCTGAGCCTGGACCTTTCACCTAACTGGGCCATTCCTCTGGCACTAATCATAGTGCAACCTGGAGAGAATGAGTCTGCCCCAGGGAATGCCTGTCCCTGATTGTTGAACCTAGATTGTTCACCTAACTGGGCCATTCTTTCGGCACTAATCATAGTGCAACTTGGAGAGAATGAGTCTTCCCTAGAGAATGACTGTCCAAACCATTTCCTGAGGAAATGGATGTCCTGCACCAATCCCCAAAACAGACCATTCTTCGAAACTGCTCACAATTGTGAACCTCGAAAGAATGATTGCCCGGCGAGGCGGACCATTCTACTTGACCACTACTCAGAGTGGCTTCCAAGAAGAATGACTGTCCTAGACCATTCCCCCACACTGGCCACAAGGGGAATCATTGTCTATGGTACATCAACAATCTATCGAACCATTTTCATTACGAAAATGACTGTCCAATTTGGACCATTTTCCGAACTGGAAAATGCCTGTCCGTTAGAAATCTCAAACCACTTTCCGAACTAGAAAGGAACTGCCCATCCTGGACCATTTTTCGAACTGAAAAATGACTTTTCATAAATCAATAACACATCAATGCCCCCTCCCAACCTGGGAGTAATCTCTTCCTTTTTCAATAAGGAAGTCGTCTCCATGAGCCCCAACTTGTTTCTTAAGTACGCAAACTTTTCATCTTGGACAGAGGCTTTACCAAAATATCTGCTATCTGCTCATTTGTGGAGATATATTGGAGAACCACTTCTCTTTTCTGCACTTCATCACAGAGAATGTAATGCTTGATCTCAATGTACTTCGGCCTGTCATGGAACACTGGTTTTCTCTGAAGCCTTCATATAGCTCTGATCATTACAATATATCATGGTCGAATTCAACACTTTTGTTTCCTGCTAGCTCATGACATTGTGGCAAGGCACAAATTGAAACATATCCAATTAGCACTTCTTTTGTCATCATGAGAGTTTGTCATGGATTAGCAATCCATCATCCCAGACTTCTGAGTAACTATTCTGATACACTATCTCTGTCATAGAAGGTTTTCACCACACTTCTGCTACATATGAGATACTCTGCATCAAGTTGTTTGAATCCATACAAGGTCTTCTTATATCTGCATACATGGGTTTCTTTCTAGTATAAGCTTCTTTCTCACTTGCTTTATTGGGAAGAACAATCTTTTACATGTAAATTCCAATCCATGGATACTACAAGAGGTATATATGGAACAAGTTGTTTTCATAGTCTTCTCCCTCCTTCTAGAAGAACCTCTGAATCTTGCAATGATTCCATTCATAAGTCTTTTTCACATTTTCTTACATACACTATTCTTTATCGTAACTTCCATTTCTTTTGCTCGATTGCTTCTTAGTGGGTTCAAACCAAGGTGGTAGTCTTGTGATTCTCGATATAATAACTGGTTGTTCTTGTTTTTCTTTCTTTCTTGGAATCTTCATGTTCTTCCTCATGTCTCTCTTTAGCTCTTGGGTCCATTGGGTCTTCTATATGCCCTGAATATTCCAACTTCTTCCTTTCATCATAGGATCATAGGATCATGGATGTAGATGGACAACCAAGGATACTTTAAGGCTTCTTTTCGAAGAAGACTTCTTCTAGAGTCAAACTGAACACGTGTTGTTTATCCTGGTTGCTACTTTCAATTGGAACATGGATAGATACTTCATAATCCTCAATGGATCATATCATTTAGGATTAGCTCCCTCCTAAGCCTTGCTTCATGCATGAATGCATGCTCTTCTTTTGGAATTTTGTAATCAACTCCCTCCATCTAAGAGAGTCCACGCTTCTGTCTGCATCCTTATTGCCCTCTGCAAAGTGTCACAAGTCTTTTTCTAATTTCCTCTTGATGGCTGACTTCTTTCTGTTTTGACTTCTTCTAGGTTTCTTCAAGTTTGATTCTTTCTGTTACTTATGTAATAGCTTCCACAAGAATTGTTACCAAGGATTGTCAATGTACTTCATCTTTTCATGTGTATTGCTTGACTTGTAATCATCATGATAGCAATCCTTATCTTGTTATTCTTCCATAGGTATTGTTTCACTTGAACATCTTATCTTCTAAGAAATCGATATGCAAGATATTTACAGAAACTATGTAAACATGGTATGTACAAGAACTATGAAGAATATTGTTACCTTGTCTTAGAAGAAGAAGTTTGTTTTATCCTGCTTGGCCTTCTTTGAGGGTTCCCTTTCTTCGGCAACTGATGCTTCGTCTGTTTCCTTCCTTAGGCCAAACTTCCTCTTATTCCTGAAATTCTTGAATTTTTGCTATGAAGGCTTGATCATCGTATTTCTTTTGGGATTTCTCTTTTGTGCTAATCCTTGATTCTTCTTGTGCACAGCAAGTCCAAAGTTCTTCAAATGTGAGATATTCCTTTCTTGTGTTCATGCTTGCGGCAAATGCATCCCATGTCTGGGAAGGTTGTTGAGTAATATATTTATCAGTTCCTTGAAATGATTTCTTCAATAGCTTGCAGTTGATCTCTTAACTGAGAGATTCTCACAGAGTATGATATGCTTTCATCATCATTCATTTTCATGTCACAAATCTCATTCTTCAGAGTTCAGACTCATTACTTGTCCAATGTTTCTGATTGAGAAGAGATTAGTTAGAGCATCGTACATCTTCTTACATGAGTCAAGATGAGAGATGTAGGGTATCAAGTGGTCTTTTACAGAGTCCACTATGATACTCATGGCATTGATGTCATTGTACTTGAAATTCTCCATAACTGCAACGTTCTGAGGTTCCTTCTCTTTTCCTTCTTCAAATTGTGGTTCCACGATCTTTTCTTTCATGATATCCAACACTTTATTCATGGCAAGGATGAGGTCAATCCTTGTCTTCCATGCTCTGAAGTTAGAAGCCCCTTCTAACTTGTTTTCTGACTTCATAGAGTAAGTCATGACTGCTTTGACTTGGTCAACCTTTGATTTTGACCAAAAACTCAAACTTGACGTCTTAGCTTGCTAAGAATATCAGGAGGTGTGCTAGGTTAGGGCGCAATAGGCTATCCATAAATTAGGTCAATCTCTTCACTTAAGGTGCCTCAACATGAGGGTTAGGGTTTCGTTGCTGCAGCAAAAACTTTGACTACAACTACCACTGTAACTGAGCAAATCTTCTCAATCTATCTTCCAGCAGTTATACTGTCCGAAGATAGTGTGGGCCCAAAACCTGTTAGAAAAATAGGTGTGCTCGTTTAACCATAGACAATATAGCAATATTGTCACCCAACCATAGGCCGAAGCCACCCCCAAGCACCTTAACCTTGACAGAGAGAATAATTCTGGAAGCAAACCCTAGGTCCAAAAGCCAATCAAGGTAGCGTACCACTCTCTAGAGCTAGTGCACCAAGCAGAAAGTCCAAACCATAACCAAGAGAAAGTCCAAGCCTAAAACCGAAAATACTAGTTGTAGTAGCTGCAACTGCATCTAGTCTCCAAATTTGTGCACTTACTGAATTTCTGCAGTTGCGAGCTGTGTGTGTACAAATGAGCTCTGGCATCCTGTATTTATACTGCTCTTTCTTAGCTATTTGGGTCGACTTCTCTTTTTGGAGGCTAAAGACTCAATATTAATTATTTTCTTTAGCCGACTTGTCTTCTAGGGTTATGTCCAAAGCTTTAGGGTTTCTTCTTGCTTTCCAGAATATTCTATTCTTGTCAGGGTTACACATGGAGGTTAATACCTCCTGTAGCTACCATAATATCAACATGCAGGACGCATCTATTGTCTAGTTTCTCGTCAGATTCCGATGGAGAAATCATCTTGGGTGCATTACTCAAATATTGAGGGTGCGACAGTTGGGGAGGACGCATTTGGGATTCCCGAGTGATCATCAGGTCAAATCTGTTGAAATAATGTAACTGCGAAGAGCATTCTTATTATTTTGTTATTGGATTAAATCCCCATTGTGGATTAATCATGTCATTATTATTATTTTTATTGTTAGGTTAATCCCCATTGAGGATTAACTAAGTCGGTAATTG
>ML780027.1:1288565-1299390 GCA_009831015.1 Picea engelmannii | reverse complement strand
CTGTATTGGTTGAGTTATCTCTTGAACTCTTGATAAGCTATTTATGATAAGGAAGTTTTTGCTGGGTTTTCTTCCCCTAGAGGGTTTCCCAAGATAAATGCTGTGTCTATTGTGGATGTGTATTTCTCAGTGATCTTGTTTATTTTATGCTCTTATCTTATGAAATGCAAAGAACTATAATGTCAGCATAAAACTTTAACAAAATCCAAGGAAATCCTTCCAACCCATTTTAGAGGAGCCTAGGGCGCTCAGTTTGACACCCTTATCAGCCGATTCCAACAGAGGAATCTCTAGGGCGCATTTCGCCAGGGCCATCCATCTAGGGTCCCGACATATCAACATAGGGCCAATTGTCAAGCCGTCAGTCACCAGGATTGTGTGAGATGGCAGGGCACATTGTTTGAGACAGTTTCCATTAAGATCTGAGGTGTGTAGCCACCAGGGCGCACAATCCAGTCCCGTAGCAGTTGTCGTGTGAGATGTCGTAGCGCGCAGCAGATCATTCATCTCATACCCTATCCAACAACAATCTTCTATTATCCAAGTATCATCCTTCTAGTTTATTGCTTTATTGTATGTTGGCTAAGATCCACTTAGATCTGATCTAGCTGAGTGATTCTCTATTTCAGCCGTATACGACATTGTAACTAGCAAAAAACTCATAATAAATGATTTACAGTCTTTGTGTCATTTTCTATCTGTATTCTTATTCATATGTTATTAAACAACTTATTTATCTACACACACGCAAAGACACCAAGCATGTTAAACCCAACAGCTTAAATGCGTCCAGAAACCCCTAGTGTATGAGATCAGACAGAAGACACAGCAAAGTAGCAACTTTTCCTACACTAGCCGGATCTAGGATATTACAGTGGTATCAGAGCTTTAGTCTTGCCAACCTGTGACTAAAGACGATGAGTTCAACAGGTGACCCAGAGGGTCGTGAGCACGTAGGTGACGAATATGTCACTTACAACAAACGCAGGGAGAGGAGACCTAGGCCAGAATTTCCCCCTTTTCCTCCCAGTTCAGAGGAAGAGGAAGAGGCATAGAGGGAAGCAGAGAGAAGGGCAGAGCAAGAGGAAGAGAGGATGATGGCAGGCAGTTATGAGAGGCCAGAGGGCAGTGGCAAGGCACCCATGGACCCAGATGCAGCTTTCATGCAGGTTATCAACAATCTTGTGGTCAATCAGCAAGCCATGACTCAATGTAATGTCCCCACTTTGGGACATCAGGGTATTACAGGGTGTTATGATGACCAGAGCAGCGAGATGGAGATTATAGCGTGTACAAGAGCTATTGAGGGATATTTTGGGGTCTGGCTTGCATCGCTCATCCTATTTCATCATTATGATCCATTCTGCACAGATTGGCTTTGGTTTCGTTGCATTCCGACGATTTCCATGATTTTGAGTATTTTGAGCTATAAGTTCATTAAATTCACTGAAGAGGTCATTTTGAGCACATTACTTGGAGGAATCTCTCAGTGTAATAGCTCATTGGAATCGGGAGGAACAACACTACAAGATAGCTAGTTTCCTCTGTTAGCCTGCTCAGGAGGCTGTGGAACTATCGGTAGGTGGGCCCCTGCTGGTGTCGGTGGTCTACGAAGAGGCTGCTCCTCTGCCTATGTTGACTCCTCCTCTGAGCTAGTGGATTCACTGTTCTGCTCCTCCTCCTCACTGTCGACGTTGTCTGCTGCTACCTCGATATAATGAATCTCTCCCTTGCACATGCACCTGTGGCCTGGGACCCAAGGATCTTTGCAGCTGAAGCAAAGCTTCTTCCTCATAAGCTCTCGCCTAGTCTCATCATCCAACTTCTCCTTGCCCTTCCATTCTCTCTGAAATGGCTTCCTGTCTCGATCCCTCTGAGGCACAAATGGTTTGGGAAAGATTTTAGTCTTTGGCACTGAGTCTGCCAGATCTTGAGTGCGAAGGATGGCATCCTGCAATGTGGGAGGCCTGTATGCCTTTACCCATCCTCTCAAGGGATCTGTGAGTCCTTCTGTGAATAACATGATAAGCTTGGGCTCTGATATATCTGTCACTGCCACGGCTACCCACTGAAACTTTTTGATGAACACCTCTGCTGTGCCAATTTGTCTCAACTGGGCTAGATCCCTGAAGTGTATCTCGGGTTCCTTCCTGTCAAACCTGTCCATGAGCCTATCTGTGACCCAATGCCACTGTCCATGATACCACCACTCATGTGCCTCACCCTCCAAGTGTAAGGTCGCGAAATTGATGGCCTCTTTCTCGGTCATCTGGTTGAGCTTGTAGTACGTGTCTATCTTCTGTACCCAAGCTCTGGCTATTTGGGCGATCCGTCGAAAGAATGGATGGTGAGTTTCCCAACTTTTCGGATGAAATCGAGGTTATGCCCCTACTGCTGTTGTGGTCCTCCCCTCTGCGGCTCTCTGGGTCGATTCCTGAGTCTGAGTCCACAGTACTCGACTAAGGTCATGTCCTGATGGAAGTCACGACCCAATGCTGCGTACTCCCTCCTATACTCTGCAATGTCATTTGCATGAGTGGGCGACCTCTGTGCTATCGGCGGTTGTGCTACAATCGGGAGTGCTCTCTGGAAGATGGGGAACAAGGGCCTGGGAATCCTACTCGCAGAGGTGTACGTGCGAGTGGGTGACTGGGGTCGACTGCCTGCTCCTGAGTTCCCCTATGCTGTATGTGGGGCTTGTGTGCACTGGATGTCTGCCATAGCCAATCTATCAGCTACCTGAGCCAAGGCCTGTGACATGGTCCACTGACTAGCTAACATATCACTGATAACCTGCATGAAGGCTACATCTGGATCCATGGGGGCCTTACCACTGCCCTTTAGTCGCTCATATCTGTCACCTAGCCTTCTCTCTGCTTCGCGCTCGGCCTCGTGCTCTGCTCTTCTCTCTGCATGTCTCTTCCTCATCCTCTGAACTGGGAGGGAAAGGAGGAAAGTTAGGCCTAGGCCCTTCTTTCCTTGCGCCTACTGTAAGTGACATATTCGTCACCTACGTGTTCACAACCCTCTGGGTCTTTTGTTGCACTCAGCGTCTTTAGTCACAGGCTGGCAGGACTAAAGCTATGATACCACTGTAATGTTCCTGATTTGGCTAGTCTAGGAAGGGTTGTTAATGTGTATGTGGGATCTATTGTTTACAGCATATAAATGTTCATACAAATAATAAATGCGACAAAGGACTGCAAAGTTTGTATTACGATATCTCAGCAGATTACAATAGGCCGAATGCGACTGTATAAAATAACAACACTCGGCTAGATCAGAAGACAAAAGGATCTTCGCCGGAATACAAATAAGCAACTAAAAGATAATATCTGGAATATGTGAGTGTTGCGGAATCAATGGGTGCGCTGGGAATATGGCATCTCTAATGGTAACTGCTGGAAGTCTGGAAAGTTCGCCCTGGGAGCTATACTTCTCGGAATGGCCTGGAAACTGTCCCAAATGATGCGCCCTGCCCTAGTCCTCGGTACTGGCATTTGTCGAACCCCTCTGCTAATGAATCTGAACCCCGGATGCATACCCCTGGGGGGATGTGCCCCTCTTCTAATGGCAAAATGCGTCCTAGTGATTCCACTGTCGGAATCAGACGAGATATGTCTCTAAACGACCGCCTTGGTCTACTGGGAAATGGGTCGGAAGGGTTTCCCTGAATCTGGTCTGATGCTCGCTCTGGAACCCCAAATGTGCCTGCCAAAAGTGGCGCATGTCCAAGTCTGGAAAATGCGTCCCAGTTGATTCCTCCGTCGGAATCTGATGAGGAACCAAGCAAAAGATGCGCCTTGCCCTCCTCTCAAATGGGTCGGAGGGAAATCTCAGAATTCCCCCTGGATGGGGTAAGTCGACCTAAAGCCCTCTCAGAAGTTGTGCCTCCCTCTGGATGAATGCGCCCTTGCTGTTGAACACTATGTAACTGCTGCTGAAGAATGATGGAAGACCTGAATGATCTTCCCGGTGACTAGGGTGTGTCTCTCAACACCAAAATCAGCCAATTGGTGTCTTCCTCCTGAAATCCACTAAACTATCTCTCCTGAGATGCGCCTCTCACCTCAATGACAAGTCGTAATCTGCATAATGATGAATTAGGTTGCTAACCTTTCCTTTATAGTTGTCCAAAACCCTAAATCACTGTTGAAACCCTAATTCACTATTGACTTCTATTTTTAGCTCATACTGACTGAAAAGCGCTTTTTACCCTTTCTAGCTCAATGTCACTTTCTGAATATAACATCGGTGGCTGAAGTGACCTCTAGTGACCCTGTTTACCCCTTTTTGGCCCTGGCTATAGTCTAACGGGGCGGTTTAGACCATTAAGCCTGCTCTCTGGAGCTCCTATTTGGAAAGGGACATTACAAATACCCTTCTTATTAAGGGGGAGTGTTGAAATATTGTAACTGCAAAGAGTATTCTATTTATTATTGATGTATTATTCCTTAGATCAATCCCCTTTTGCGGATTGATCATGTTGGGTATTGTAAATGACCAAATCCCTTTTTGTGGATTGGTCAAACCCTAATTGTAATAGGCAGAATGAAAAGTCGGCCCCCAGATTAATTAAAGGTGGTTATAACCACCCAAAATGAGTAGTCGGCCCTGCTAGTGAAAAGACACTTTTGTTCACACCTGCCAGATTGTATAAATAAGAGAGGCTAGCGCCTCATTTGGACACACTCACTTGTTCATCAGAGCGCAAGTTTGGAGCTGCAGTTGGAGAAGAAAGAAGAGAGAGAGAGAAAGGCCCATTCTTGGGAGAGGACTTTTTGTATTGTTTGAGTTATCTCTTGGCATTGTATTGGCTATCTATATTAAGGAAGTTTTTGTTGGGTTTTCTCCCCCATGAGGGTTTCCCGGGATAAATGATGTGTCTCTTGTGATTGTGTATTTCTCAGTGATCCTATCTATGCTATGGTTATCTAGTGAATTGAAAAGAAACCTAATAATAGCTTAAACCTTAACATGAGGTGCCCAAGGCAGAAGGAATATAATCCACTTTGCAAGAAGTAAAAATGACCAAAAATCACGTTTCCCAATGCAATATTTTGTTTCTCCAATGCAATAATAAATGACTAGTGCTCTTAATAATTGGGTTAATGGGGTCATGCAAAGAAAAAGCTAGAGAAGCTACCTCCTTGGGGGTGTAAACCCCTCTTACTCTCCAAGGCAAGTTTCTTTAGCTAGGGTTTAAGCTAAGAGGGTGTATGCCCTTATACTTCTCTTAACAAACCCTTGTTTAACTTGAAGCATAAAATGATGAAGACCATGGTGGGGGTGTATGCCCTTATACTTACCACGTAGCTCCTAGCACAATAACAATAACTTGAAACAAATGATAGCATGAAAGTAAATACCATACCAATTCAAGGAAAAATGCCAAGATAATCCACCACAATAGCAAGAGATAAACCTTCCAAGGCTAGCGCATCACTTCCATCAACCATAACATCAAGAGATAACCATAAACAAGAGCCAAGAGAGACAAGTTTTCCAAAGGTAGCGAAAATTTCAGACCAATACTTCTCACAAGAGGGAGAGTTATTTTCAAATGAGATCTTATGATCTCTTATTTATTAAAAATGTCACCAAGGTGACTTGTCCATAAATTAAGGGATAAACCACAAGACTAGGGGTCAACAACCCTAATCTTGCCCCCTTTAACAAAGTAATATTAAACAATTCATTTAAAGTTTCACTTTTTCACAAATAAACCCTAATTTTACATGGACGTCTCCCCTTTAGGGGACGTTTTGCCACTTAGAAGAAGTCATTGGTGTTGGAGCAGCTTAGGTAGGGCTCCAAAGGCCACATGTCAAGCATCTAGACAATCTCCTCATGGTGAAGACCTTCTTCTCCTCAAAACGTCCATCTGTCAATGAGTGGCACCTCACCACCAATTCCTAACCCTCCTAGGTGATGTCATACCTCTAGAAGTGACGTTTTGCCTCTCCTAGGAAAAACGTTTGGCATGTGGGGGCTAGGCTATGTCGTCCAAGTCATCTCCAAGGCCTTCCAGGTTTGATCTTTCTCATCCGGCATGTGGGGGCTAGGCTATGTCGTCCAAGTCATCTTCAAGGCCTTCCAAGTTTGATCTTTCTCATCCGGCATGCGGGCCCTTGGCATCCAGCTTGTGGGCTTGTAGCCCCATGGAAGCCCAAGCTAGGCTTGTTCTCCCAAAACTGTCCACCAATGTAATGTCCCTTTCCAAATAGGAGCTCCAGAGAGGATGTTTAATGGTATAAACAGCCCCGTTAGACTATAGCCTGGGCCAGAAAGGGGTAAACAGGGTTACTAGAGAACACTTCAGTCAAAGGTGTTATGTTCGGAAAGTGACATTGAGCTAAAAGTGGTTAAAAGCGCTTTTAAGCCATTTTGAGCTAAAAATAGAACACACGAGCTAAAATTAGAAGTCAACAACAAATTAGGGTTTCGGGCAGCTATAAGAGAAGGTTCAGCAACCTAATTCATCATTATGTAGATTTTGATTTGTCATTGAGGAGAGAAGCGCATCTCAGGAGAGATAGTTTAGTGGATTCCAAGAGGAAGACACCAGTTGGTTGATTTCGGTGTTGAGAGACACACCCTAGTCACTGGGAAGATCACACAGGTCTTACATCATTCTTCAGCAACAGTTACACAGGTTCCAGCAGCAAAGGTGCACTTATTCAGGGTGAGGGCGCAACTTCTAAGGAGGTTCAATGGATCGACTTGTCTCATCCAGGGAGAGTTCAGAGATTCCCCTCTGACCCAGTTGAGGGGAAGGCAAGGCGCATCTTTTGCCTGGTTCCTTGTCAGATTCCGACGGAGGAATCATCCGGGGCGCATTTTCCAGACATTAGGAGTGCGACACTTTGGGCGGACACATCCGAGGTTCCCGAGCGATCATCAGATCAGATCCAGGGAAATCCTTCTGACCCCTTTCACAGTAGGTCGAGGCGATCATTTTGAGACACATCTCAGCCGATTCCAACGGTGGAATCACTAGGGTGCATTTTTCCAGTGAGGGGTGCATTCCCCCAGAGGGATCCATCCGAAGTCCGAACACACCAGCAAAGGGGTCCGTCAGTCACCAGGACTGATAGCTAGAGCAGGATGCACCATTTGAGATAGTTTCCATGTCATTCTGAGAGGTTTAGCCACCAAGGCGAACTTTTCGGACTTTCAGCAGTTATCGTGCGAGCTGCCATAGTTCCAGCTCATCCATTGATCCCGCAGTGCTCATCTATTATTGGGTATTATCATTTAGTTTGCTTATTGTATTCCGGCTAAGATCCTTTTGTCATTTGATATAACCGAGTGATTCATTTTTATTCAGCCGCATTCGGCATTGTACTCACAGAGATCTCATAATATAAGATTTGCAGTCTTTTGTCTCATTTATCATCTATATAGTCATTTATATACTATAACAATGATTTATCTACAATAGATACATCAAATTTTCAATGTTTCCCAGACTAGCCAAGTTAGGAACATTACAGTGGTATCAGATCTTTAGTCATGCCAGCCTGTGACTAAAGACGATGAGCACAGCATAGGACCCAGAGGGTCGTGAGCACGTAGGTGACGAATATGTCACTTACAACAAACGCAAGGAGGGAAGACCTAGGTCTGATTTTCCCCCTTTCTCTCCCAGCTCAGAGGAAGAGGAAGAGGCACAAAGGGAAGCAGAGAGAAGGCCAGAGTGAGAGGCAGAGAGGATGTTAGGAGACAAATATGAGAGACCAGAGGGTAGTGTTAAGGCCCCCATGGATCCAGAAGCAACCTTCATGCAGGTACTCGACAACCTGGTAGTCAGTCAGCAGGCCATGACTCAGTCCTTGGCGTAGATGGTTGATAGATTGGCCATAGTGGGCACCTCGGGCACATAAGCCCCACATGCAGCACATGGGGGGCCATTGTTCCCCAGTTTCCAGAGGGAACCCCCACTAGCAGCACAGCAGCCGATAGCACAAAGGCCACCCACTCAGGCAGAGGACATTGCAAAGTATAGGAGGGAGTATGCAGCATTGGGTCGTGACTTCCATCAGGACATGACCCTAGTCGAGTATTGTGGACTCAGACTCAGGAACCTCCCCAAAGAGCCACAGAGAGGAGGACAGCAGCAGCAACAGGGGCATAATATTGATTTCATCTGGAAAGTTTGTAAACTCACCATACCTTCTTTTGACAGATCGTCCAAATGCACCGCCAGAGCTTGGGTACAAAAGCTAGACACATACTACAAGCTCAACGAGATGACCGAGACAAAGGCCATTAACTTCACTACCCTACACTTGGAGGGTGAGGCACACAAGTGGTGGCATCATGGACTGGTGACGTTGGGTCACAGTCACATCACCTCCTACAGGGAGTTCACAGAGAGACTCATGGACAAGCTTGACAAGAGGGATCCCGAGATCCACTTCAAGGATCTAGCCCAGTTGAGACAAACTGGCACAGCTGAGGCGTTCATCACAGAGTTTCAGCGGGTAGCATTGGCAGGGACAGATATATCAGAGCCCAAGTTGATCATGCTATTCACAGAGCCTTTGAGAGGATGGGTGAAGGCATACAGGCCTCACAACTTGCAGGATGCCATCCTACGCACTTGAGATTTGGCAGACTCAGTGCCAAAGACTAAACCCTTTTCCAAACCCTTCGTACCACAGAAGGATCGAGACATGAAGCCATTCCAGAGAGAATGGAAGGGCAAGGAGAAGTTGGATGACAAGATGAGGCAAGACCTTATGAGGAAGAAGCTTTGCTTCAACTGCAGAGACCCTTGGGTCCCAGGCCACAAATGCATGGGCAAGGGAGAGATTCATTATATTGAGGTGGCAGCAGACAGTGTGGACAGTGAGGAGGAGGAGCAGGACAGTGGATCCACTAGCTCAAAGGAGGAGTAGCCTCCCCGTATACCACCAACATCAGCAGGGGCCCACCTACCGGTAATTCCACAGCCTCCTGAGCAGGCTAACAGAGGAAACCAGCAAAGGGAGGAGTCATAGCAACCCTTTCTAGTGTTCCCAGGTATGATACCCTCTGGATCAGAGGGACTATTCAAGGGCAACAGGCAATCGCCCCGATATATGGTGGGGCCACCCACAACTTCATTGACGCTTCATTGGTATCGAGATGGGCACTTCAGACAAAGGAGTTTGAGGGGTTTGATGTTGCAGTAGCAGATGGCCATACAATGGAGTGTCTAGATAGAGTTCCCGACTTGGAGATAAAGTTAGGCAACTACACAGTGAGAGACACATTTTATGTGGTTGGCCTATCTCACACAGATGTGGTGTTGGGAATCTAGTGGATGATCACCTTGGGAAAAATCACCACCAATTACCAAACCTTGGAGATGGGATTCAGAGACCGTGACGGGAAGAAGGTTGTTCTGAGAGGCATGTCAACAGGAGCACCCAGGACAGTTTCGGCCAAAAGGATGGAGAGGATATTCAGATATGGGGAGGTAGCATATGCCGCAGAGTGTTTGATCACTGCGCGGAAGGATTCAAAGGGTCGACAACAGTATCATACAAAGATCAGGAATTTGTTGGGACGACATCAACAGGTTTTTGGGTTGATTCCACCAGGGAGACCACATGACAGGGGGTTTGAGCACACCATTGAGTTGGAGGAGGGGGCCAAACCTATGATCACACCCCCCTATCATCATCCTAGGAGGTTCAAGGATGATATAGAGAAAGAAATTAAGGAATTGCTAGCGATGGGACACATCAGACCGGGCAGCAGCCCATTCACCTCTTCAGTTGTCTTAGTTCTGAAGAAGGATGGTACCATGAGGATGTGTATTGATTACCGAGCCTTGAACAAGAAAACCATCAATAACCAGTATCCTATCCCGCGCATTGACGAGTTGATGGATGAACTGCATGGGGCAGTTTTCTTCTCAAAGATTGATCTACGCTCTAAGTATCATCAGATCAGCATCCGAGAGCAAGACATAGAGAAGACGGCATTTCGATGTCACTTCGGACATTTCGAGTTCCTGGTTATGCCATTTGGGCTAACCAATGCACCAGCTACATTCCAGTCTTGCATGAACCACATATTCAGGGATCAGTTGAGGAAATCAGTCTTGGTTTTCTTTGACAACATCTTGGTCTACAGCAAGACATGGCAGGAGCATATGAGGCACATGGATGAGGTATTGAGCATCATGGAGGCGTAGTCATTATACGCCAAAGAGTCTAAGTGTGAGTTCGGTATGACAAAGCTACTTTACTTGGGCCACATCATAAGTGCACAGGGGGTACAGGTACACCAAGAGAAGATCAGGGCCATTCTAGATTGGCCATCGCCCAAGAACGTGACAAAGTTGAGGATTTTCTTCGGGTTGTGCAGCTATTACAGGCGATTTGTCTAAGGTTTTTCTCAGCTGGGAGAACCACTAACGGATCTTACTAAGCATGGGGCTTTCAACTGGATCGAGGAGTCACAGAAAACCTTTGATCACATGAAGGAAGTCATGGGCACTTGTCCATTGTTAGCATTACCAGACTTCACCTTGCCATTTGTACTAGAGTGTGACGCATCTGGCGAGGGTATCGGGGTAGTTTTGATGCAGGGAGGACACCCCATTGTATTTGAGAGCAGGAAGCTCAGTCAGCCCGAGAGGTTGTACTCCATTTATGACAAGGAAATGTTGGCAATCATGCATGCCTTGTTGAGATTTGTACCTTGGGAGGTGTTTCCCATGTGCTTTTGTCCTCCTTAGCACATGTGGGAAGGTTTAGACACTTTGTACCTAGTACTTTTGTCTATTTGTACTTTGACTTTGGTTAAAGTGCATTTTGGTCACTTTTGG
>ML780027.1:1258783-1273210 GCA_009831015.1 Picea engelmannii | reverse complement strand
GGGGGGGGGGGGGGTGAAACAATTGTTACTGTGCTTTAACAATTTTATACCTATTAAAATATTATTAACCTTCTCCAAGTGATCATCAAGATTATGCAAGACATGAACAGCAGAAATAACAAACATCAATGACACATATGATATACACAGAGACAGATATTCATGAGGAAACCATAAAGGGAGAAAACCTCTTCTTCTTCTTCGAATGATAGGCAGTCTTTTAAGTTCTATACATCATCTTTCTTTGAGCACCAACTCAAAATGAAGCTACAACCTCTTCTTTAACAAGCTGCAACTTGTTGAGAGCACCAGTTCTCTAGTTTCTCTAGAACCCACTAGAAGGAAGCACCAACTCCCTGAGTGTTCCAGCACCAACTGGATGGAAGCACCAACTTCCAGTCACACAAGCTCCAACCTG
The DNA here is from genome assembly GCA_009831015.1 of Picea engelmannii. Taxonomy (NCBI): domain Eukaryota; kingdom Viridiplantae; phylum Streptophyta; class Pinopsida; order Pinales; family Pinaceae; genus Picea; species Picea engelmannii. The sequence continues at coordinate 1,272,792 of ML780027.1, read as the reverse complement.
TATAACAGAAGACAACAGTCCTCCCTCCCACCACCCTACCACCCTGAGAGATAAAAACTTTACTTACTTGCTCTGTCTCTGATATGGTCTCTTATAGCTCCATGTCTCCTATGCCTTCTTGAGCTTCTATGATCTGTTATTTTTCCTCCTTCACGCTCCTCTGCATTCTTGCGCTCCTAAGATTTGTTCTGCCTCTACATCCTATACATTGCGCCTCGGATTTCCACTTCAGATGCTACACTTTGTCTCATGCTCCCCACTCACTTCACCATCGACCAAAACCTTTACTCCACTTCATTCTACATGTCTTTCTCACGCCTAGTCCTCTGCCCGATCATCATTCGAACTCTCCATCTTCTCTGGCGGTTATTTTGAATCTGTTCATCATTAGTGGGCGTTATTCCAAGATTCTTTGGCTTCTCTGGCAGTTATCCTGAACCTGTTCATTACTAGCGGGCGTTATCCTGGTATTCTTTTGGCTTCTCTGGCAGTCGCAACTCTTCATCATCTCTGGTAACTACAGTCAGTGGTTTTTGGGTTTTTTGGCTTCTAAGCCCCTTCCTTCACGTGACCACCGGCGGTGACCAAACATCTATTCAAAAAGGCGCTTCCCGATCTCGGTCTGGTGAGTGCTAGCTCCGTTTCTCAATATGACCTTGGGCGATGAACTCATGTGACCACGCGATTGCGAGCACGTCCAAAGGTGGTTTAAAACAAACTACTTTTCGCCTCGCAATTCACCTCGAGCCTCCACGTGTCCTTTCTCCAAAACCGTGGTTTTGATTGTTGCCCGCCTTCGAAAAATTAAGACCCGAGCATGTTCTGACCCCTCAATGCGACGGGACGGTCGATCTCACGATCTTGACGGTGCTCCTGAATGGACGGTTCAGATCTGTCCTTTCACGATCTGCGGATTAGATCTAAGCTCCCTAAATCAACGGCTGTGATTTACTTCGTGATCCGGGTTCCGAGAGTTTCAAATCTCAAGCCCTGCTTTTCTCTGTACGCCAATCTTCCGGAGTCGATGATCTATGGACACCTGTCCTTCTCAATCGATGACTCTCCCTCCACTTCGAGAATTTGGCCTTTCAACCAGATCGACGGTTTTGCGGCCCCTTTCTTGATCAACGGTCGAGATCTCCTTCGGGTCTCCGGACTTCTGGAATCTCAAATCTCAAACTTACGCTCTGGATCAGACGGCCCAGATTCACTTCGAACGATCCAACGCTTGAGATCTTCTTCGTATGATTTGACGACTAAGATTTACTTCGGGTGATCCGACGGTCAAGAATGTATTTCGGATCTTCGAGTCTCCGGGCTTCGGGAATTTCAAATCTCAAACTGAATTCTTGAAGTGAGATTTTTTCGGAGAGTAACCTCCTCACATCTTTATATCAGAAGTGAATGATGTTCGTTTGATCAGGATTTTAGATCAACGGCTCGATCTGTCTGCGATGCAGCGCTTCTAGCTTATCCTGTCCTTCCACTTAAAATGATCCAACGGCTGACGGAAATTCGCATAAATGAGATCTCAGATCTTACCTCACTTATCCTATCCTTCCACTCGAAAATGATCCGACGGCTGACGGGAATTCGGGTTTGATCCGACGGTTGACGGATATTCGAATAATCAAATTCTCAACCCTTTAGCCCCACTTATCCTATCCTTCCACTTTAAAATGATCCAACAGTTATGAAGACTCTTGAAGCAGATCACCAATCAAGGATGGTTGCGGAACCACAACTTGCGAGTGATTTAACTTGTCACCAAAACTCCGCAATTTGAAGTTGTGCGTTGTTGGTGAGTCAACCACAATCGTCGATCTTTGAGGCTATAAGATCTGACGGTCCTGACTAATTGCGGGATTGAAAATAGCACGATATTTAGTTCTCTTTTCAATCTCCGCAATCTATCCCTGTCGTTGATCTGGTGATTGTGCATCCGACGGTCACGACTTAATCTGATCGTTTGTTAGATCAACCACAGTCGTCGATATTTGGGTTTATGATATCTGACGATCTAGATCGATTGCGGGATTGTAACTAGCGAGTATTTTAATTCTTCTTTTACTCTTCGCAATTCATCCCTGTCGTTGATCTGGCGATTGCGCATCAACGGTCTTGATTTGATCTGAGTTTCAACGCGCCATCTCTTTTGAGCTTTGATCTCTGCATAATGTTCACTTCTCCTCCTCAACTTATGCTTTTCCTGTTTGCCATCATTGATGTTGTTCTTGCCATCAATGACAAGCACACTCTTCCTGTAAAACATGCCAACAACCTTGTCATTAGCCATCCATTTTTGTCCTACCTTTACAATCCAATTTGGTACCAGTAAGGATGAGGAAAAGAGGGACCCTTCCTCCTTGTATTTCCTAGACAAAGCATTGGCAACCACATTATCCTTTCCCTTCTTGTATATGATCTCATAATCATAACTTGACATGTTAGTGACCCACCTGTGCTATTCTAGTGATGGCAATCGTTGTTCCAAAAAGTACTTCAAGCTATGATGGTTTGTCTTGATCTGGAAGTACCTCCCAATGAGATACAATGTGATGGTCCATCTTGATTTGGAAGTGGCTCCTAATGAGATACGGGTGTCATGTATCAACAACTTAAAGGGTGACCATCATTTCTTTCTCATAGGTGGACTTTCCCAAGTTTCAGTGACACAATTGCTTATTGGTGAATGCCAATCCGCACTCCTATTGAATCAACACTGCCCCAAGACTTTTCCCTAAGGCATCACATTCCAAGACATAATTCTTAGTGAAATTGAGCACTACTAAGATTGTAGTAGTACACATGGCATCCTTTAAAGCATGAAACTTGAAAGGCTTGCTCTGTTGCATCATTCCACACAAAGGGATTCTTCTTGAGCAAGGTAGTTAACAGGGCTGCAATTCGCCCATAATTCTACACAAACTTCCACTAGTAGCCAATAAGTCCTAAGAAACCACATGACTTTTTTAGAGTCTTAGGGTGTGCCCAATATTTCATAGCCTCAATTTTCTTGGCATCCATTCGTATCCCTATTCCATTGACTATATGACTTTAAGTATTCCACGTGACAAGCACGTAAAGCACATTTGGAATGTTTGAGGAACAACCGATTATCTTGGAGTAGTTGTACGGCTTTATTAACATGCTCCACATATGCCTCCCAATTCTTGCTATAAATCAAAATATCATCAAAGAAGACAAGCACAAAGTTGTGTACAAAGGGTTGAAAAACCTTGTTCATTGAGGCTTTGAAAAGTGGATGGAGCATTGTAAAGATCAAAAGGCATCACCGAAATGTTATAATGCCCTTCATGTATGCTTAGGAATGTCTACCTCCTTCATCTAGATTTGGTGATACCCAGAGCAAAGGTCTAATGTAGTGAAAAACTAGGCAACATGAAGCAAAGATCGAAAGGCATTACCAAAAACTCATAATGTTCTTCATGTGCTCTTAGGAATGTCTACATCCTTCATCCAGATTTGGCTATACCCAGAGCGAAGGTCTAGTATAGTGAAAACTAGGCACCATAGAGTTCATCCAAGAGGTCATAAATGATTGGGATGGGAAATCTGTTTTTGACAATCGACTTATTAGGAACACAAAAGTTCGAGCACATGCACTAGTTAATTTTTTCTTCAATACCATTGACTCGAGATGTGTAGGGGTTGTTACCACCCAAACTAGCATCCCTTGGGGAATGGCTAGTGGCGTAGCACGATATGGGAAATGCACCACTATCACTTTAGTATGATTTCCCCTTCACTTTAGGCCAAATCCTAAAGACCAAAGGGGGTATTGTTGAATGGTGTTGTCATTGATGTCAAAGTCAATCATTGGTGATCAGCATGAAGAAGTTTATAGGTTTACTTGAAGGAGTCTCCAAAGTGGTCCCCCAAAGTGGTCCCCTTATGGCATAGTTTTAAGCATGGCCCTCACAAGAAGACTCTTTGAAGAAGCCCTAAAACCAAGTGAAGAATCCCCTAAAGTCAAGTGAAGAAGCCTACAGATGTCCAGGATAAAGATTGCAAGATGGAAATTGTTGAAAGTATTATTTGTGGTCAATTTGGATACCCTATCTTTGAAGGAATTTTTACCCTACATAACTAACTCAAATGGAAGCACAAGTTACATGGTTGGAAAGTTTATTCTGAGACCTTTCCAACGGTATATGGAAGTCCCTCTAACTCCCTAGGAATGAGGAGATATGGATTTTTTGTCCGACAACCTAGCTAGAAAAATGAGGACAGTTTAGCCAGGTCAGCCAAAAAACTAAAAATAGGGACAAAACTACTATAAATACAGGATGGACTTTTGCATTTTTAGTGTATCCAAGCTTGTGATCTCTTAGCACAGGTTTGGTAGCGAAGGAACTGGGAGGATAAGGAGCTCTTATGAAGGATATTGTCTAGTCTTATGGTGATGTTTTGATCATTGTTATGGGTTCGCTATAGTATGGAAGGTTGATTCTTTGCACAGGGTTTTATGTGGTTGTTGGGGTTTATGTGTGGACCCATGTGGACCTAGGATCTCTATGTGGACCCAATTTGAGGATGATGATATATCAATGATAGTGACAGTGACAGTCTATGTGAACCCAGTTTGATGATAATGATGTATCAATGATAGTGACAAAGACAGTCACAGTGACAGGTTGATTCTCTTATATACATATTTGAGGGTGGAAGGAAGGGGCAAGGAAAGGGGGTTGGAGCCTACTTCCAGTTGGAGCTGGAGAATCTAGGGAGTTGTAGCGTCCTTCAGGTTGGAGCCTGTAAACTAGGGGGTTGAAGCCTCCTTCCAGTTGGAGCTGGAGAATGTTGGAAGTTGTAGCTTCCTATGAATGTAATCATGTTATTATATAAGAAAAACATTCTATGGATTTCCACGTAAATCTAATGTGCACTATGTATTTCTTCTTCTACTCTTTATTGTATATTGGATGCATTTATTTGATTGAAAAGTTAAAGTTTAAAAAGTGTTAAATTGTACTTGACACTGATTCACCCCCCCTCTCAGTATCAACAATTGTTATCAGAGCAGGTTATGTTCAGAACAATTGAATCATTGGAAGGAAGATCGTGAGAAAAAATGGAAGGCCACATTCCAAATGGAATTCCACCATTTGATGGAAACAATTATGCATACTGGAGCAACAGAATGCTAACTTACTTGAAAGCTTTAGGAGTGGATATCTGGCTCTCAGTTGTCAATGGCTATAAAGTTCCAAAAACCACTCCAACCGATCCAAATGAGAAGAAATTAATGAGTTGTAATTCAAAGGCTAGGCATGTTATCATAAGTGGATTGACATCAATTGTTTCTAGCAAGGTGACAGCTTGCAGCGCAACTAAAGAGGTTTCAGATAAACTTCAAAATATTTATGAAGGTGATCCTAAAGTCAAGAAAGTCAAGCTTCTACAACACAGAGCACAGTTTGAAAATAAGAAAATGAATGAAAATGAAGATATTGCAACCTATTTACTTAGAGTAGATGAAGTTGTCAATGCCATCAGAGGATTAGGAGAAGTCAAAGAGTCCTTGGTTGTACAGAAAGTGTTGAGATCACTTCCTTTGAGATATGATGCCAAGGTCTCGGCCATTGAAGAAACTAGGGATTTGACCAAAATGACAATGGATGAACTACATGGGACCCTCGCAACATATGAAATGAGAACAGATACAGAAAATGAACAGCCAAACAGGGAAGCAGCTTTTAAAGTCACGAAGAAAACAAGGAACAAAGAACACAAGGCAGAAGAAAGACTAGGCAATGAATCAAATGAAGAAGAAGCACATTTTGTAAGGAGGCTCAAGAAGGGAACCGGCAAATACAAAGTAAGTTACCTTTTGAATGCTTCAATTGTGGTAGAGTAGGACACTATGCTAAGAAATGTCCTTTTGAAGAAAAGAAAAGCTTCCAAAAGAAAAAGAGTCTCTACTCCAAGGAGGACAGCAGTTCTTCAAATGAAACGATGGAGAAGAAAGGGAAGTAAGGGAAGTTCTCTTCATAACTTAAGAAACTCAAAACGATGACCACAAAAATTATGAAACAGATGAAATCAATTCTGAAGAAGAGTCTGATGCAGAGACCGAAGAAACAAACATAGAATCTTTTTGGGGAAGCAAAGACATCACAGAAAGTGAACAGGAAGATGAAGAAAATCTTGAAAAAATGAAGCATGCTGAAAAATAAAATAGCAAACTCAGAAACAAAAATAGAGAGTTGAAAAACGAATTGAAAAATTGTGAAGAAGAGAATCATGAGCTTGAAAAGACAATTGACATCTTGAAGGAGCAATTAGATAAAAAGACTGAAGATCATGAGAAATTAAAAGCAAAATTGGATCACGCAAGAAAAGAGTTGATGTTGACAATGGAAAAGTTGAATTACTACAAGAAATTTGAAAAAAGTATTGAAAAGTTATATAAAATGCTTAGCAATCGGAGATCACCTACCGATAAGAAAGGACTTGGATATGACAACAGTTTGAAGACAACAAACACAGATAAAACAGATAGGGAAGATGAAGGAAATTCTAGAAACTATACAAATGCCTTAAGAAGTGGAATCAGAAAACAAAGGGGAGTTGAAGAACAACAGGAACATGACACCTCCAGCCAGAATAGAAGATCAGAATTCAGAAGGGGTGAGATACCAAGAAGGTCATTTTCTACCAGGTATGAGAATATTTTTCTTGGTCATTGTTATGTTTGCAGAAACTTTGGACACAAAGCAATTCACTGTAAAATCAATGCAAGAAACAACTATATGAGAAACATAAATGATTATGGATATTCAAAGGACAATCATGTAAATAGTAGATCTGGAAATGCTCATGGATTTGTCAATCGAAATTACAATCCATTTGATCCACTGATGGATCAGAACATTGTATGCTACAAATGTAATAATCTTGGTCACAAAGCACGAGATTGCAGAGATATGAAAGAAGATGCTCCTATCATTAAACGAACTACAATATGGGAAAGGAAAGAGAATCCAAACAAGAAAGATTGTCGATTAGCACTACTTGTTGAAGATAAAGAAGACGAATGGTACATAAACAGTTAGTGGTCAACACACATGACTAGGGACCAAAACAAATTCATTAGCTTAAAGAAAGGAAAAAGTGGCAATGTTGCATTTGGAAATGACTCCTTTGTCAAAATACTTGGAAAAGGTGTAGTGAGTCTTGGAAGTGAAAAGGTAAAATCAGCAGATGTCTTATTGGTTGAAGATTTGAAGCATAATCTCCTTAGTGTTATTAAAATATGTGATCAAGGATATAATCTTAAGTTTGATTCCCGAAGATGTGAAATCAAAGAAGAAGACTCATGAAGATTGGTTGCAACAACAAGAAGAAGACCAAATAACATATACATCCTAGACAAAGAAGAGAGAAAGAGGATTGAAGTCACATAAAAGAACTCCAAGGAATATAACAAGGAAGGAAAGGATAAGAAGACAGAAAAGGACAGTGAAATACTATTGAGCGCCATGAGTTCAAGGGGAGCATCCCCAAAGAGAAGAGTTACCCTTTTCCATTGATGTCAAAGGGGGAGAGAAAGATCAAGAGCATGATGGCAGGGGGAGTATGAGTGTTTCCATCAATGACAAAGGGGGAGATTGTTGAATGGTGTTGTCATTGATGTCAAAGTCAGTCATTGGTGATCAGCATGAAGAAGTATATCGGTTTACTTGAAGGAGTCTCCAAAGTGGTCCCCATATGGCGTAACTTTAAGCATGGCCCTCACGGGAAGATGCTTTGAAGAATTCCTAAAACCAAGTGAAGAATCCTACAGATGTCCAAGATAAAGATTGCAAGATGGAGATTGTTGAAAGTATTATTTGTGGTCAATTTGGATACCCTATCTTTGAGGGAATTTTTACCCTACATAACTAACTCAAATGGAAGCACAAGTTATATGGTTGGAAAGCTTATTCAGAGACCTTTCTAACGGTATATGGAAGTCCCTCTAACTCCCTAAGAATGAGGAGATATGAATTTTTCTGTCCAACAACCCAGCCAGAAAATTGAGGATAGTTCAGCCAGGTCGGCCCAGAAACTAAAAATAGGGACAGAACTACTATAAATACAGGATGGATTTTCGCATTTTTAGTGTATCCAAGCTTGTGATATCTTAGTACAAGTTTGGTAGCGAAGGAACTGAGTGGATAAGGAGCTCTTATGAAGGATATTTTCTAGTCTTATGGTGATGTTTTGATCATTGCTATGGGTTCTCTATAGTATGGAAGGTTGATTCTTTGCACATGGTTCTATGTGGTTGTTCGGGTTTATGTGTACCTAGGATCTCTATGTGGACCTAGTTTGATGATGATGATGTATCAATGATAGTGACAAAGGCAGTGACAGTGATAGTGACAGACCATGTGGACCCAGTTTGATGATAATGATGTATCAATGACAGTGACAGGTTGATTTTTTTATATACATATTTGAGGGTGGAAGGAAGGGGCAAAAAAAGGGGGTTGGAGCCTCCTTCCAATTGAAGCTGGAGAATCTAGGGAGGTGTAGCTTCCTATTAATGTAATATTGTTATTATATAAGAAAAACATTCTATGGATTTCCACGTAAATCTGTTGTGCAATGTGTATTTCTTTTTCTACTCTTTATTGTATATTGCATGCATTTATTTGATTGAAAAGTTAAAGTTTAAAAAGTGTTAAATTGTACTTGATATCGATTCACCCCCCCTCTCAGTATCAACATGTATCCCAAGATTATCAACTACACACCTCAATACATGTTAGATAGACTAGTGCCTTAATAGCCAAACACCTTACGAATGTTCAGACAAAAGTTAGGGAAAAACTACCATAATGTAAAGAGGGTTAGGAGCTTAATTTAACAAGTGTTGAGATCTAAAATAAATAGTTATAGCAGAAATATAAACCAGCGCTACAAAGTCAATCTTTCAATAACGAAATATGTACCTTTTGTTGCGCAAGAGTGAGATCTTGTATACAAATATAAGGTTATTGATATACCTGAGTTATACCTTGATTGTTTGTTGCAAATTGGACTCACTTGCTGTTGTCCAAAGTGTTAAATTTAGAGCTGCTATTAAGTTCTTTTCAATTTACTAGACAATAATAGCATAAGAAAAATCACTGAGAGAAACACAATCACAAGGTACACAACGTTTTATCCTGGGAAACCCTTATGGGGGAGAAAACCCAGCAAAAAATTTCTTAATATAGATTGCCAATACAATGCCAAGATAAAAGACCAAACACTAGAGAATATCCAAGACTGAGCAATGTGCCTCTCTCTCCTTCTTCTGGCAACTGCAACCATCTCCAATACTTGCGCACTAGATGAGTGGCTTGAGTGAGTGAGTGAATGGCGCTATCCTCTCTTATTTATACTAGTTGAGGAGCGCTAGGGTTGTGTTTGTTCATTAGGCGGGGCCGACTTCTTCAACTAGTGGTTAAAACCACTTTAATTAGCCCTAGGGGCCGACCTCTCAATTAGCATCACATAAACATGGTTTGACCAATCCACAATAGGGGATTTGGTCATACATAAGTCTCGACATGATCAATCCACAAAAGGGGATTGATCTATTTAATAATAACTCAATTATAATTAGAATATACTTTGCAGTTACAATATTTCAACACTCCCCCTTAACAAGAAGGGTATTCTACAACATCATCGGGAGAGAGAGAGAGGGCAGCAACATCATCAGCGTCTGGAACATTAACTGGCATATCTATAAATCATCGAAAGTTTTTCTCATCATCAATATCATCATCATTCTCAGCATGGAGTTGGAATAGCATCATCATCATTGTTCACAGCATGGAGCTGGAATCTGAAATATCAACATAAGTTAGTATAAAACTATAACAACATCAACAACACTAGGCTGGAGAAACAACATCATCAACAACATGAGGATGGAGCAACAACATCATCATCATATAGCAACAAAATGAGGTAGGTGCATCAACAACATTTTGTGGTACTCTAACAGATCGTCCTCACCAGACCTTCGGGATCTGCCCAGGAATCGTAAGATTCCCTAGAATATAAAATCCTAATGGAGCTACCACGTGGTACTGTGACAGACTATCCTTACCAGACCTTCGGGATCTGCCCAGGAATCAAAAGATTCCCTAGGATATAAAATCCTAACGGAGCTACCACCACTGACCACCGCTGGCATATACATGCACAGGTACTCTAACAGATCGTCCTTACCGGACCTTCGGGATCTGTCCAGGGATGATCAGTCCCCTAGGATATAAAATCCTAATTGAGCTACCCGCTATTGGTCAGGATACCATAGTATCATCAACATCACTCCCCCTTTCAAGGGAGGTCCTTTCAGACTATACCAAGCTTGTCTCGAAAGTATTCAACTTTAGATGAGACAGAGGCTTGATCAACACATTTGCAACCTGCTCATTTGTGCCAACATATTGGAGCAACTCCCCTCTGCACCATATCACAAATGTAGTGATACCGAATTTCTATGTGCTTCAACTTGTCATGGAACACAGGGTTCTTCGTCATCTTTATGCAACCCTGGTTATCACATAGAATCACGGTGGCTTACATCTCTAGATCAAATAGACCTATCAACAACTTTTGAAGCCATATGGCTTCACAAATGGCGAAACATGCTGCAATGTATTTTTCTTCTGTCGTGCTGAGAGAAACATTGGATTGCTTCATGCTCTGCCATGAAGTCATGGTTGACCCCAAGCTGAAACAACATCTTGAAGTGCTCTTTCTATCAGAAACACTTCCAGCCCAATCTGAATCAATATAACCAACCAGTCTGAAGTCATGATCTCCATTATAACAGAGACCAAAGTCCAACATACCCTTAACATATCTCATCACATGTTTTGTAGCAACAAGGTGAACACGTTTGGGCTCTACCATGCACTAACTCAAGGTGTTCACAGCAAAACATATATCTGGCTTGGTATTCGTCAGATACATCAACGATCCAATGATCTATCTATACAGCGTACCATCAACCAATTCCGACGAAGTATCAACCAGGAGCTTCAACTTTGTTTCCATGGGTGTGTTCATGGCTTTACATTCCAACATATCAAACCTCTTCAGTATTTCAACTACATACTTCCCTTGGTTAAGGAAGATCTTCTCCAGGCTCTGCCAAACTTCAAGACCTAAGAAATAGTGCATCAGGCCTAGGTCTTTCATCTCAAATTCTGCAGCGAGCTTCTTCTTACAATTAGTGATGAGATTTTCTTCTCCAGTTAAGAATAAGTCATCCACATACAACAACAATATAACTAGCTCATCATTCATAACCTTGAAGTAAAGGTTAGAATCAGTTTTACTTTTGGTAAAGCCCAAGCTCGTCAGGAAACTGTCAATTCTGCCATACCAAGCTCTAGGAGCTTGCTTCAAACCTTTGAGGTTGTTCTATATACACTTCTTCTTCAATAACACCATTTAAGAAGGTTGTTTTCACATCCATCTGTTGTAACTTCCACTTCATCTTGGTTGCAAGAGCTATGATGGTTCTGATAGAAGTGTATCTGGCTATAGGAGCAAATGTCTCTTCATAATCAATGCCTTCCTTTTGAGAAAATCCACGAGCTACAAACCTTTCTTTATGTATTTCAATATTTCCATCCGCAGCATGTTTTATCTTGTATAACCATTTGGAAGATACCACATCTTTGTTCTTCGGTCTGGGAACTATTTCCCATACATCATTTTTTATAATGGATTGGTATTCTTCTGTCATGGCATCTGCCCATTCTTTCTTCTGAATGGCTTCTTCAAAGCAAGTAGGCTCCTTCTCTATGAAATCACACATCAAAGCCATGTAACTGGAGAATGGCTTAGGTTTCTTGATTTGTCTCATGGTTCCTTCTGGGGCACCATACTTCTCTCCATCTTGAATAAGTTCCCTTTCCCAAGCTGGCTTTCTCTTGTGAGAGATCGTCCTTTGGGGAGGTTCTTTAGATTCTATCATATCATGATCTTCTTGAATCTCATCATCAGGGGTAATTGTAACTTCCCTCACTAGTTCTGCAACTTTGGGAGCTACAGGTTCTTCTTCATATACTTCTTCAAGCTGGCATCTCCTTGATTTCTTGAGTGTTGCATCTTCATCAAAGGTTACATCTCTGTTGATCTCAATATGATGGTAACCTGGTATGTAAATTCTGAAGGCCTTAGAGACCTCACAGTGTCCAACAAATATTCCCTTCTTTCCTGAAGGGTCCAGCTTAGTTCTCCTTTCTTTCGAAATGTGTACAAACACTGGACATCCAAATATCTTGAGACGGCTTACTTCTGGCTTCTTTCCGGAGAACATTTCTTTAGGGGTTTTGAATCCAAGTGCACTATGGGATAATTTGTTTTGGACATACATTGTTGTTATTGCCGCTTCAGCGCATAGGTGCATTGGAAGATCTTGATCGTGGATCATAGTCTTCACTGCTTCCATTCTAGTTCTAGTCTTTCTTTCTGCTACACCATTTTGTTAAGGATTGTAGGGAGTGGTGAGCTCCCTCTTAATCCCGACAACTCTGCAAAAGCTTACAAATTCTTTCAAGGTGTATTCTCCTCCATTATTTGACCTGAGTATCTTGATTTTTCTTTTAGAGAGATTCTCTATCAAGGGCTTTGAATTCCTTGAATTTTCCAAACACTTCATCTTTTGATTTCAAGAAGTAAACCTAAGTCTTGCGAGAATAATCATCTATAAATGACACATAGTATACATACCCACTAAGAGAGGTTGATTGCATTGGACCACATACATTTGAGTGGATGAGCTCCAAGATTCCTTCTTCTTTACTATCGCTCTTCGGGAAAGGATTCTTTATGTTCTTTCCTTGTGCACATCCCTTGCACACACCTTCATGATCAACCTTGAATTCTAGTAGACCTGTAACTACCTTGCTTACATATGGTAAGGCTTTGTAGTTCATGTGAACTAGTCTTCTATGCAAAAGTTCACAAGGACTCTCAATGGAGTGAGTCAAGGTTGCATCTGAGTGACCTTTTAACTTATACAGGCCACCTTCTTTTGTTCCAATAACAATTGCATCTTCTATGGTTTTTCTTTTAAGTCGCATAAGAACTTCACCATCTATGAATGCAACCCTGAAACCTTTCTTATCTAAAGCTGAGATAGAAAGCAAATTCTTTGTCAAACCTGGTACATATAGTACATCCTTCATTTTCATCGGGGTCCCTGAATCAAGTTTGTAGGTGGATTCTCCCACTCCTTTGATAGGTTACTAGTAATCATCTCCAAGTGTAACTTTCTGGGGAAAGTTCTTTTCTGTAAGGCTAGAGAGAATCTCTCTATGACCTATCATGTGCTTAGAGGCACCACTGTCTATGAGCCAAGTATCCTCTCCAGGTGACACGGATCCTGAGAGGACAGAAAATAAAACATAGTCTTCAATCTCTTCTTTAGTCAACTTCGTGGGTGTTGTTATCACTCCAAGAAACCCTTTGTGGTTGTAGACCAAAGGTGCTTGGTAACTTCAAGTAAAAATGTTTTTTGTGTTTTGTGTAGATTGATCAGTGGGATAACTCAATTCAAACATGGTATTCAGACAGTCAAGATGATAAACAAATGAACCAGTGCTCTCATGGATTGATAATCAGTAAATAAATTTAAGTGGGCGAAGAACAAATTGCTCATAAACCAGTACACAATGTAGGGTCTAATAAGCAATGAAGAAACTATTTATCAAGCTATGAGCCAAACAATGAGATAACAGTCATTCAAGGCTAGACAACTCAGATAAAAGTACAGAAAGAAGGTGGAAAACTGATATCAAAAGAGAAAGAAAACTGTGATTTAGTATTAGCATCAATGGCCCTGTTACATATGATATTCTGTATCCAAAAACTGACCCCCTTCTTAGTCTTCAGAATGTAGCTTTATAGCTTTTACAAGATGTTCTCAGATCCTAAAAATATGGATCTGTTTTTCTAAAAACAGTAAAGAAAACTAATTTACA
>ML780027.1:1231283-1245080 GCA_009831015.1 Picea engelmannii | reverse complement strand
GCCTTTTCTGATGCAAGCCCAGGCCGGTAGTGATGGAGGCTAGTACTGCTGGCAGGACAAGTATGGCTGAGAAGAAGAAAAGATGGGCCCTCAAGGGCCATGCTCAAGTCAATCTGCTCTCGTACTCCATGTCTAGGACCATGCGGGCCTCGAGACATGATCTCCTAGTTATCCCTAGATATCGGGGATAACAGGGACTAAGAGGACATGCCATGATCATCCACTTGAGAGGATCAGAGTAACCTCTAACAAACACTTTTACATCAAAATCATCCCATCATGGCCACATACAAAGAAATAGTCACACTTTGGGCACATCGGAGTGGTCACGTCTCATGAAAAATATAGGGTACACTTCAAAGAATCTGGGGTAAAACAAGGGTTAGTACTAGGATGTATCATGCTAGCTTCCCATAGTTCTTGGATGTTTTTTTCAATTTTGTTTTTTTTGTCAAAAAGGATGTCAATAAGGTTGTACATTGGGTGATTGACTACTTGGAATCAATGGGATACTATGATCATGCTCCCCACATGAACGAGGTAAGTCATGGGGTGTTTCAAAAACCTACTAATATTTATTCAAAACCAACTACAAATTAGGGTGAATTTCTTGTAAGGAGTTGTCCATAACTTGGACGGCATTAAATTGACAATAATGCCCAAGTGGCCTTTCTTCAAGAGTTTTTCCATAGGTTGAGAGTCAATAATTTATGGTGAATCAGATTGGAGACCTTTGAGGGTGTGTTTACGACCCTCCTTATTAAAGCTCATGTATAACTCTTTGAAATTCATTGTAGCCAAGCCAAATGTTTGCAACCATTCGACTCTAAGAATGACATCACATCCTCCCATTTCAGTAGAAAACCTATTTGATTTGAGCAAATAATTTCTCATTTGGAGTTTCAGATTCTCACACTTACCACTACATTGCATCATACCTTTATTCGCTATGATGATTTAAAAATTGTGCACTACACAGACATAACAATGGGTTTCTTTTGTGACTTGACGATGAATAATATTGTGGGTGTTGTTGTTGATTAAGACAATCGCCTTTCTGTGCTTGATATAGCCAACCAACTTTGGGGAGGCATTGAAAATCTTGATAAAACATGACGGGAAATTTGGGGTTCCTCACAAAGAGGCTCTTAAATGGTTTCTTCATGAGGATGAGGTGTAGTCTTTGCTAGATCTAGTTCTAGAGTGGCTTGGTGTGAAATTTCCTTTGGTGTGTCAGATTAGGCCATATCTACGACAAATAATTTATGTTCCTTACATTTATGTTTTTTTCTTAACTTTTCATCACAAGGATAGAAAAGGTTGAGACATTGACATTCGGCTACTTCTGTCGAGGTCAACTTGTGGAACCTCAAGCATTGAGAAGTAGTTGGAGTAGTTCTAGGGACAAGAGGTGGACATGGTTGGGGAACAAATGTGGTTCATTTGCTTTGGGCAGTTACCACCACTTGTTCTTCTCTAGCTCACTGAGAGGCCTCCAACCAAGGAGTGGGGTGGCCCATCTGGTTGTGTGTTTGAATCTCCTCCTTTAGACCACTGATAAAACATTACTTGAAAAGGTATTAGTCATACCTTCTATGTGGATAGTTAAGTTCTCAAAGGAAGCAATAAAGTCTTCAACTATGCCCATTTGGTGCAACTTGGTCAGCTGCCCTAAAAAGTTAGTATAACACACCCACCCAAAGTTTCAATGGGTCATCATTAGTACCTTGGAGGGAAAAGTAGTGTTCCATCTAGGTAACCTAGACTATTGGGTCAAAACCATCGAACTCGTTTAGATCTATTTTAGATAATTTGTGCCACATAGGGCACTGATTGGTCTTTCACAATGCTAACCAAGGAGGATAGACCATACTTTTACTAACCATACTATATTCCCATGTATGCAAAAGTGATCTCCCGGAGTGTTGTGCTCGGTGTACTATAGCAACAAAATGACTGATAGGTTGATGCAAGAAAGGTTTTAGGTGCACCTAGGGAGCTTCATGTATACTCGAAGGTATGTGGAAGATCGAATCTATATATAGATCTTGTCTAGTGCAGTACTATTCGCCAAGTCCCAACAGAGGTGTAGAAGGACATCCAACTAGGTGACTGTACTTGTACTGCCTGCATGTATGCTTTCCAACCATAGTTTTACCCACTAAATGATGGATCTTTGTGTTTAAAGATGTTGGAACACATATCTAGTGTAAAAGAGTTTTCTCTAAAAATTGGGAATCAAACATATTCCATAAGTTCAATTATCTTTATCTTTGTCCAGTTTTTTGTTCCTGTAAAGTGCAGTGACCCAGCGACTACCCATTCCTTTTCTTGAACACAGACAACCCATTCAATATTTATTTATTCTGAAGTTTTCCTGAAAAGTTGGGTGCAACTCGTTATTATTATTACGTAGAGCAATAGCAGTTTATTAGGCGCATCTATATCCGTTTCAAAATTGTGAAAAAACACTTAACTCGTCGTCTTTACACAGAATTAGTTGTTACTTGGTTGGCGACCGCTTCTCCTCTGATAAATATTTGCTTTTATCTTTATTTAGCATTCCTTAATATTTTTTTTCTAGGAAGTATGCTCAACTGAGGTTTTCTCAACAATACCTGCATGACAACTTTATGCAGGGATACTTTCATGTTCCGAGGCACAAGAAAACCTTAGATATATATATATATATATATATATATATATATATATATATATATTGTGTTTTCCATTTTAAGCAGAACAATATTTCCATCGTACAAGAAATCATGTGTCAGACTTGGTGATTGGGTTAGACTGCTCCTTGATAATCTTACTGATTCTGCAGGACAATTGCTCTTTGTACAGGTACCATATTCCTCGTGCTTGGTTGCAGGAAAGCAATAATCTATTGGTTGTTTTTGAGGAGAGTGGAGGAAATCCATTGGAAATATCAGCTGTTGTGCGTGTCACTCAAACCATATGTGCACAAGTCTCTCAATTCCATCCTCCACCAATTCGTGTTTGGTCCGATTTAATCAAATTTACAGCAGAAGAAGAATTAACAGTACTATCTCCTGAGGTGCACCTACAATGTGATGATGGACAAGAGATCGTTTCAATCACTTTTGCCAGTTTTGGAAATCCAGAGGGACATTGTGGACGATATGTTCAAGGGACTTGCCACGCAGATACCTCACATTCTGTTGTGATCCAAGTATGCTGATGCTGAATTAGTTGATTAATATTCTTTTGGAAAAAATATACTCTGGACCTGAAGCTGTGTGGAAATCAAATTATTTATTTGCCAGATCTTTGATAAATATGGTTTGCTGTGCAGGCATGTCAAGGAAAGAAGAGCTGCTTAATCCCAGTGTCAACAAAGATATTTGGAGGTGATCCATGCCCAGGAACAACAGAGAAAAGGTTAGTGATTGAGGCAAATTGCATGGCTGTGTCGACTGCTGCAGACAATCTTTTACAATCATATTGACAAAGACCAGATGAGATGTTTATCATTCTAATTAATTAATTCTAGCTCTTAAAAGTCACACTTCGATGATTTTATCGATCAATTACAATCCAACCCTCGCTTCTTGACGAATACTTTGTATATGATACTATCCGTTCAGACATATGTCATAGGAGAACTTGAACATGAGCGATGTATATATAGTATTAGTATAAAGCATTGCGATTTGGTAGGTACATTTAAAAATATGATTTGCCCTCGCTGTGTGTAGTGTGTTAGTGATAGCCATCTGATAGGTACCTATACCAAATTTAGACTAGACATGAAAGAGCTACAAACTCGACCTTGTAACTGGAAAGCTATATGTCACTTCTCACCTCCACGATGGAATCGACGATGGTTAGGAAAACAAAGAGACCATCATAATGCTACTGCTATTAAGTATTGTAAACAAACTAATCACCAGTATGATGAGTAAGTATTTTGATTTTCAATGAAAAGCAGAAGCAGACTCATGAGTTGAGTTTGCCTTCGCTGTGTGAATACGTTACAGCAGACAACACAAATCTCAACCTCAAAGTCTGTGTCTCCATCTGCACTGGTAAATAGATATGAAAAATCTTCATACACGACAATCTTAATGAAAAAAAATCTAGAAGTACACTTTAAGGTCAATAATACAGAAAAAAATGTCTATGCATTAATAGATGTGAAAATAATAGAGATATTAAATTAAATTTTAAAGTACATTATTCTGTTGAAGTTGTAGAGTGCCTTTTGCTACCTCAAGACGTGCAGACATGCGATGCATTGAAGATAAATTAAGATGCTGAAGTCACCTAGAATATGTCCATGGAAACAAACCCAATACTTAGGAACCACTAAACACTTTAACCAGTTAACTAGACACAATCTCTATATATTGACAAACACATACACATGTACTAATATGCTTTTTATCACCTGGCTGTGTAGTCTTACAAGACAGGAAGATGACCGTATTGAAGAAAAACCTACAAATATGTTGTTTACCAGCATTACAAAAAAATATAAATGAAAACAATCATATACAGGGGCAAAAATAGAAAAACACACAAATATGTTTGTTTACCAGCATTACACAAGAATATAAATGACATTATTCACGTATAGGAGCAAAAATATGACAAGCATAAGAAAATGTTTCATTCGCTTGACGTGAGTATTCGTACAAAATAAAGGCTTTACATGTTGTTCTATATCTTAAACTGATCATCTCACAGATATAATCATAATAACATTTATTATCACCTTAGGAGAGATAAGGTTTTTTGAAACTCCCTCCGAAAGTCCTGCTTCGTCCTAGAAGCACATGTAAAATTTTCAGCTCAGTTTTGCAACATGTATCAGAACAGTTAGCTAACCACACTCTCCGACTGCGACACTCATAAATTAAAATGCCCTCTTGATACAAATGCCATCTGTCTGTCTAGTTGGATAACCAGCCATAAAATCCACTGGTTCTGTGTCATCACTCAGCGTGGATAACCAGCCATAAAAACGAGCAGTTCGCTGTGTCAATGTGCTATATACAAGTTTCAGTTTGATCCCCGTGCTCTTAGAAAAACACGATGAAACTTAGGTGACTTGGGCGCACCATTGGTCCAAGTGGGGACTACACCCGTCTGTTTCCTCTACATCGACTCATTGTGTACAACAACGAGACCCTCTTCTCTAGTTTCCTCTTTATTGACCCATCATCTACAACGGACCGCCTTCTCTAGCTTCCTTTAGTAAACTCATCGCGCACAACAATGACACCAACTTCTCTAACTTCCTCCGCCCTGCACCCGCACCCTTCTGTCCAGCTGTATTTTAACCGCAGAGCTTTTGGTTGATCCATAACCTTTCAAAGTACACATTCTAAGATAAATGCATTGTTTATACAGGAATACATGCCTCAATTATTGATTTTTATGTCATTATGATTACATTTATACCATTATAGTAAACGAAACATTATAGTAAACGAAAACCTTATCCAAGGCCTCAACAAAATCCTTTTAATTAGTTCATATCTTACATTTTTTAAAGAATATTTTAAAAGTATTTGAGAAATCATAAATGAATTATACTTTGATACTTTAAACAGAAGAACACATTAATTCTTTGAAATTTTAGAAATAGAAGAATAAATTAATATTTTTGGAATTTTTATGGTTTTTAAAAACTTAATGCAAAATTAATTAGAAATGACAAATACATTTCTAAATCATTAGCTAATTATATAACTAATATTTTGTATTTATGACTTTGATTTATGTTGGATTATTTCTTTATTCATTATATTTATTTATTAATAGAACTTTATTTAAAAAAAAAATCACCATAAAATTTAATTTTGAGTTTATAAATAATTTTAAATCAATATTTTAGTTTGCACCAATATATTTCTTAACATAAAACATTTATTTTAATTAATAAAAAAAGTGTGATTAAACAGAACTTTTGTCTATAATGAATATATAGTAGTGGAAATTGTATTATCTTGGTTTTTACAATATTTTTATTTATAAGTAAGAATTTAAACACTATTTATTTAGTTTATTGATTTGAATATTTTGATTTATAATTAAGGGTTTAAATATTATTTACATACTTTATTGATTTGAATTTTAAACTTAGTATCCAAAATTTATAAGTAAGAATTTAAACACTATTTATTTAGTTTATTGATTTCAATATTTTGATTTATAATTAAGAGTTTAAATATTATTTACTTGGTTTATTGATTTGAATTTTAAACTTAGTATCCAAAATTTATAGAATTGACTTGAGAATTTCCATGCATATTGTTGTCTTGAATTAAATTAGAATAATTTTAAGACTGAATTAAGATGTATGTCAATTTATCAAGAATTTGAATTATATGTGATTACATGATATTTAGATATAACTAATTGACATCAAACATTTGAATTAAATATATATTTGATGAAATTTTTAATGAATTATAAAAATATATAACTTTAACTAAGTCAAAAATTACATCAGATTAAATAAAAATAAAAATATTGTGACAACTATCTCAATAATCAATAAGTCAAAGATTACATCAGCTTAAATAAAAATATTGTGACAACTATCTCAATAATCAATAAGATATCAATTTTAGATTGAATCTTCAAACACATTTATGTTTATATAACCATAAGATCATGGTATTGTTGCATTTTGTCGAGACTCAATCTTAAAGCATTTTAGAAACTTGACCATTTAAAAATGAGATAAGGGAAATCCAAATTTGAATATAATGGAAATATTATGATAACTATCTTTCTCCAAGCATATATTAGTTAGAATCCAAGTTTGTCTCCAAGCATATATTAGTTAGAATCTAAGTTTGTAAAAAAAATTCATAAAGTACATTCATCAATAGGCTATATTCTTAAATAAACAAAACAATAAAATGCCAATATTCAATTGAATCTTCAAAGGCATTTCCACTTGCATACCAACCATATTTCCACAAGTGCTAGTGGAGACTCAATCTTATGTTGGCTTCCATAGAAACCAACTACAAATGTCGTCAATAAAGTTGATAAATATTATTGATGTGTGGACTTAATCTTATGGTGGCTTCCATAAAAAGCAATTACAAATTTGGCTTCAACAAAGTTTAATAAATATTATTGCTTATAATTTCCATTGAACATTTCTTTTACTACACAACCATGTCAAAATGTTGGCATCTTTATTTCCAAAAATTTGATTTGCAATATGATTGTATGTAGGATATAACCTAACATATCCGGATTCAATGCATGAAGATATCGTGTTCATGAACTGGCAAATATACGCATTTAAATTACACTAGTATATTTTATAATATGACCAAGAAAAGTAGTCAACAAATGGGTGGTTGGTTGCTTACTATTTGCTTACCAAAAAGGGTGGAGATCTGTAACCTAATAAGAACCACGTAAGGCTACTTGCCTCACTGTTGTCTTTATAACTATTAAAATTTTGCATTAGAAGAAACAAAACCAACACAAGTGGCATGTGCAACATAAATAAACACTAGATCATAGTGTGAAAACGCTTCATTGGGAAAACCCACTCCAAAGATAATTGATCTATAAATTGTCATGGATATTCCACTAGAACAATTTGTCACAATAGATCTTTTATTATGTTGAAATATTTTATTATGCAACTCTATTTCCTTATATCTTAGATTTATTATCACTAGCTTGTTCCTCAAATTTATGAAAATAATTGAAATACAAAAATGAAAGGACAAGCAAATGAACATACCATCCACACAAATGAGCACAACATTTATCTCCGAAAACCTGTAACAAGAGAAAACATAGCCAGAATGTGAGGCCTATGCTCTACTCTCTTTTCATCAGTTATGAAAATGCAAATACAAAAAAAATGGGCACTCACTATGGAGTTGCTTTTAACATCATGGCCTAAATGGTTGCTAGAAAGTCTTCTTCCTCCTTTGTTGTGCTCTCAAATCCCACTCTTAAAAGATCTGCTCAATTATGGAACAAGTACAATCCTAAAATAATGGAGCCCCCTCTCTTCCTAACGAACGAATATTTAACATAGCCTACCATCTAGGGTTAGGGATTTTGCATGCCTCAACCCTATGGTCAACAAGGTAGGTCAACTTGTGGGAGGCATAACTTCCACATACGAGCTTTGATTAAGGTGATTTTCACATCGTTGGAAAGGTATCGGTGTGTATAATAACGTTGAGGGGTTGGAAACTATGCTTGCAAGATTTTGACCCCAAAAAGTGTTGTTTGATGTCTCAAAATGGTTCTAGAAGGTTTTGGATCTCAAATCTCCAAACTAGGACCTATCACTAAAATGGGCCCTACAAGCCAATTCCTCCAATTTTTCCTCCCAGAAAGTCCCCGTTAGATTTTCTTTAGTTTTGTTAACATTAGATTTACCATAGCATTTTTATCTTCTTTTAACATTCAATAATCATATACTATAATATATATAAGCAGCAGATAAACAAACACAAGAAGACACAGATTTATCCTAGAAAAACCCCAAACTCGGGGAAAAAACCCAACCAACTTTTCTTAGAGAGAATATTCTAATACAACCATGAAAAAGCCCTATTCACAAGAGCAAACCAACAATGAAGAAACCCTGATAGCAAATACTTATCTCTTCTTTTCAAACCCTAGCGAGGGTAGACAACTGAGTAGCACCACAAAACTCGCACAAGATAGGCACATCACTAGAGCAAGATAGCGCACCACGGAACTAGCATAACTGGTAACTGCAAGTGCTACTGCAACTGCAACTGTAACTGGCACGAAGCAACTGGGCAACACCACACAACCTTAGTGCAACTCTTCCATAGGTAGCGTACAAGAGAGATCACGAAGAACCACCAAGAATATTCTTCCCCAAGTGGGGCACACTCTCTAAGAGAACCAGAAACCAGAAATAGTGAAATTGTTGCAATTGCAGCTGCAACTGCCTAATGCACACTGCAGAAAGAGAAATGTGTGGTTGTACAAATGAACTGACCCAGACTTGTATTTATACTAATATGGGTGTCTGTCTGGGGCCAACTTCTTATTCTCGGTCTTCAAATTTACTTTATTATTTATGTGGGCCAACTTCTCTTCCTGGAAATTATATTTCCACTTTATTATTATTTCCTGTGGGTCGACTTCTCTTATGTGGTCTTCTATTTTACTTTATTCTTTTCTTGGGTGTTCTTCAACTGTTCAATGGTCTTCCTTTGACTTCTTGAAATCTTCTTCTCTAAGAAAAGTTTTACGGGAGGGAATACCTCCCGCGACTACCAAAACATCAATACTCCCTCTTAGCTAGGGAGGTATTCTTCCACGATGTTTCTTGCTAGTAGTCCACTAACTACTCCGCAATCATCTAGTAGCCCCATGGCTACCACTATGCCATCAGTAGCTCCATCCTCTACCATAGTCTATATGAGTATGTTGCAATCAACTAGTAGCACTAAGCTACTACCATGCTCTCCAACAATCAACTAGCAACATAAAGTTGGCACCATGTTGTCACGACTACATGGCAATCAACTAGTAGCACTAAGATACTACCATGCTACCCAGCAATCAACTAGCAGCACTAAGCTACTATCATGCCATCTAGTTTTCCTCATGACTATGCAACAATCAACTAGTAGCACTAAGCTACTACCATGCCATCAGCCATAGTCATGATCTGCAATCAACTAGTAGTCATAAGACTACTACCATGCAATTCAATAATCTCCATAACTATGCAGCAATCAACTAGTAGCACTAAGCTACTACCATGCCATCAACCATAGTTATGATCTTTGTGACTATGCAACCATCAACTAGTAGCACACAGTCACTGCCATGTCATCAACCATAGTCACAAACTCTATGACTATACAGCTCTCAAATCCCACTCTTAAATTATCTGCTCAACTATGGAACAAGTACAATCCTAAAAGAATGGATCCCACTCTCTTCCTAATGGTCGAGTATTTAACATAGCCTACCATCTAGGGTTAGGGATTTTTCATGCCTCAACCCTATGGTCAACAAGGTAGGTCAACGTGTGGGAGACATAACTTCCACATACGAGCTTTGATTAAGGTGATTTTCACATCGTTGGAAAGGTATCGATGTGTATAATAGCGTCGAGGGGATGGAAACTATGCTTGCAAGATTTTGACCCCAAAAAGTGTTGTTTGATGTTTCAAAATGGTTCTAGAAGGTTTTGGACCCCAAATCTCCAAACTAGGACCTACCACTAAAATGGGCCCTGCAAGCCAATTCCTCCAATTTTTCCTCCCAGGAAGTACCAAGATAGATGACAAATTATATGATGATCCATTATGAATCATACCTCATCATTTATGAAGGATTTTGGTCCCCAAATGCTTTGACTGAATGAGGTGAGGAATTTTTTTTTTGTACCTTCTCTTTAGAGTACCATTTTGTCTTTCCTGGAAGTTTTCCTTTCAACTCGATCTGTCAAAGTGTTAGAATATAATGGATGTGCTCGTTTTACCATTGACAATATCTCTATTGTCACCCAACCACAGGCCGAAGCCACCCTCCGAGCACCTTAACCTTGACAGAGAATCACTTCGGAAGCAAACCCTAGGCTAGATAGCCAAACAAAGGGTAGCGCACCTTTCCCCAAGAATAGCGCACCAACAAGAGTTGCTCAGATAGTCCAAACCCTAGCCAAGAGATAGTCCAAGCCAAAACGTAACTGCTAGTTGCAGCAGCTACACTGGCAGCTCTCCTCCAAACCTGCGCACAAAACTGGGCACTGCAGTGCGCACGAGTGTTGCTCTACAATTCTGAGACTGCCTGCTAGAATGAAGACTGGCCTCCTATATTTATAATAATTCTGGCTAACTGCCTGGGCCGACTTCTCATTCTGGGTATCTGTCTGTTCAGTATATATTATTTATTCTGGTCGACTTCTCATTCTGGGTATCTGTCTGTTCAGTATATATTATTTATTCTGGCCGACTTCTCATTCTGGGTATCTGTCTGTTCAGTATATATTATTTATTATGACCGACTTCTTCTCTTGGAGGCTAATAACCTAATATAAGTTATCTTCTTGAGCCGACAAGTCTTCTAGGGTTATTAGCCAACTCATTAGGGTTTCTCTTGCTTCCAAGAGTATTCTATTCTCGTCAGGTTTACACGTGGAGGTAAATACCTCCCACAACGACCATAATATCAACACTCTCTCCTAGCTAGGGAGGTATTACAGGTAATGGTCTTGAGCACAAACATACCATTCACCCGGTAGCATCAACATAGTTGTATATACTATATTATGACTAGATCATGAGCACCATCATCATCATTATTGTCATCAGCTACATCATCTCTCGAAACCATACTCTATCTGAGTAATCAGACATGATGCTCACTCCAAAGAGTGACACATGAGTCATTCTTCTAATCTGGACATACGTCCTAGAAGAGTAGATGTTCTGAACCATTTTCCATCTAGGAAATCTCTATCCTTTAATCATCCATCTGGTTGATAATCATTTACCAAATTGTTGATAGTTTTCAAGGCAATCGAAACAAAATAGAACACAACTATGTCTATCCATAGTAGTACATAACTACAATCCAGTGGTACACTACCACACCAAGTAGCAAACAAGTACTTGATCAGTAACGTATAGTCACAAACAATGGAACATATCCACCACAATAGTATATGTCTACTGTCATACAGTCTTCATAACAATCATCTGATATCAACCTGCACAGAAACAATGTTATGACATAAACTGAATCATCTAGGCCATTCTTCCACTCACATCTATGAGATCTTGGAAGAGCATTTGCCCTCAAAAAGTAAGACATCAATGATGAGCTATCTGGACTATTCTTCTCAAGCAAGGAAAAATAATTGTCTTGATTTCATAGCCTGGACCATTCCCCACCCTGGGCCATTCCTTCGACACTAAACAAAGTGTAACCTGGAGAGAATGAATCTGCCCTAAGGAATGCATGTCCCTGGTTGTTGAGCCTGGACCATTCCCCACCCTGGGCCATTTTTCTGGCACTAAACAAAGTGCAACCTGGAGAGAATGAATACACCCTAAGGAATGACTGTCCGGACCATTTCCCCTGTTAACCACAAGAGGAAAAGATTGTCCTGTACCAACCTCCAAAACAGACCATTCCTCATGTTAACCACAATGAGAAATCGTTGTCCGGCGAGGCGGGCCAGACTTCTTGAGTAACCCTCAAGAAGAGAGACTTCCCTAGATCACTCCCCATGTTAACCACAATGGGAATTCGTTGTCTATGGTACATCAACAATCTAGACCATTTTTCGAACTGGAAAATGTATGTCCGTCAGAAATTTCAATCCACTTTCCAAACTGGAAAGAATCTGTTCATCCTAGACCATTTTTCGAACTGAAAAATGACTGGCCATCAATCAATAATACATCAGTGATCCCTCCCAACCTGGGAGTCATCTCTTCCTTTTTCAATAAGGAAGTCATCTCCATGAGCTCCAGCTTGAGTATGCAAACTCTTTCATCTTGGACAGAAGCTTTACCAAAATGTCTGCTTATCTGCTCATCTGTGGAGATATGTATTGGAGAACCACTTTTCTCCTTTCTAGACTTTATCATGAATAATGTAATGCTTGATTTCAAATGTACTTCGATCTGGAACACTGGTTTTCTCTGAAGGCTTCATGTAGCTCTAATCAATAAAGTATATCATTGTTGGAAAACTGGAACATATCCATGTGGCATTTCTTCTGTCATCATGAGATCTGATCTTCTGAGTAACTATCTTGATACAATATCTTTGTTATAGAAGATCTTCACCACGCTTATGCTTTGCACTGGAGGTTCTCCACCAAGTTATCTTCTTCCATCTGCATACAAGGGTCTCTTTCTCATATGCTTTCAAAGTCTTGAGGTTGTTCTTCATACGCTCTATGTTCAATTTCTCTGGAGAACAGTCTTTGCATTCATCTTGATGTCAACCTATGGATATTGCAGATGATATAATGACTTATGTAGAGGTATGTTTGGTTTATTGGAACAACTAATCGTCATAGTCTTCTCCCTTCATCTGGGAGAACCTCTAGTTCTGGATCTTGTAATGCATGCATTCATATACATTGTTCTTCATCACAACTTTCAGTTCCTTTGCTTGATTTCTTTTAGTGAGTTCATATCAGGCTGGTAATCTTGTGATTCTCGATACAATGACTGGTTGTTCTGGCTTCTCTTTCTTTCTTGGAATCTTCATGTTCTTCCTCATGTTTTTCTTTAACTCTTGGGTCCATGGAGTTTCTTATAGATTCCATGCCCTAAAGATTCCACTTCTTTCTTTCATCATAGGATCACGGATCTAGATGGACAACCAGGGATACTTTAAGGCTTCTCTTCGAAGAAGACTTCTTCTGAGGTTGAACTGAACACTTATTGTCTTTCATGGCTGCTACCATGGATATATACTTCATCATGTTCAATGGATCATAGGATTAGCTCCCTCCTAATCCTTGCTTCATGTATGAGTGCATATAGTCATCTCCCTCCATCTAACAGAGTCCACACTTCCGTCTGCATCCTTATTCCCTTCTGCAAAGTGTTATAAGTTTTTCTCCAATTTCTTTCTATCCTTGCTTCTTCTAAGTCTCTTCAGGAATGATCTTGATTTCGGCTTATCTTGTAATAGCTTCCACATGATTTGTTTGATGTATTTCATCCATTCATGTGTTTTATCTGACTTGTATAATGATAGCAATCCTTATCTTGTTGTTCTTCCATAGGTATAGTTCTTCTTGGAACACATTATCTTCTA
>ML780027.1:1208588-1231233 GCA_009831015.1 Picea engelmannii | reverse complement strand
TCTTCGGCAACTGATGCTTCGTGTGTCTCCTTCCTTTTCTTTAGCTCGGGACAATGATTCTTGTAGTGACCATACTTTCGACAGTTGAAGCATTGTATTTCTGAAATGTCTTTCTCTTGATTTGGCTTCCTCCTTGAGCCAAAATTCCTTTTGTTCCTGAAATTCTTGAATCTTGTTGTGAAGGCTTGATCATCGTACTTCTTTTGGGGTTTCACTTTTGCATTGATCCTGGATTCTTCTTGAGCACAGCAAGGCCAAAGTTCTTCAAATGTAGGATACTCCTTTCTTGTGTTCATACTTGCGGCAAATGCATCCCACGTCTTGGGAAGACAATTGAGTACTATGTTTACCAATTCCTTCTCTGAAATGATTTCTTCAATAGCTTGTAGTTGATCTCTTAACTGGGAGATCCTCACAAAGTATGATGTTATGCTATCATCATCATTCATCTTCATGTCACGGAGCTCATTCTTCAGACTCATTATTTGTCCAACGTTTCTGACTGAGAAGAGGTTTGTTAGGTCATCGTACATATTATTCGATGAGTCAAGATGGGAGATGTAGGGTATCAAGTGGTCTTTTATAGATTCCACTATGATACTCGTAGCATTGATGTCACCGTCTTTGAACTTCTCCATAACTGCAACGTTCTGCGATTCCTTCTATTTTCCTTCTTCAAACTCTGGTTTCATGATCTTTCCTTTCGCGATATCCATCACTTTATTCTTGGCAAGGATGAGGTCAATCCTTGTCTTTCACGCTCTGAAGTTAGAAGCTCCATCTAACTTGTTTTCTGACTTCATAGAGTAAGTCATGGCTGCTTTGACTTGGTCAACCCTAGATTTGGCCACAAACTCAAACTTGACGTCTTGGCTTGCTGAGAGTATCAGGAGATGCACTAGGCTAGGGCGCACTGATCTATCCAGAGATTAGGTCAATCTCTTCACTTAAGGTGCCTCAACGAGAGGTTTAGGGTTTCTGCAACTGCACCTACTACTAACCCTAGTTGTAGTGCTTTGGTGACTGCTCCTGCTAGAAAACCTAGCGGTGGTTCCTCAACGAGCTTAATATCCTTATGGCTATGCTTCCTTCAAGCAGTTAGACTGAATGAAGGACGTGTGGGCCCATAACATGTTAGAATATAATGGATGTGCTCGTTTTACCATTGACAATATCTCTATTGTCACCCAACCATAGGCCGAAGCCACCCTCCGAGCACCTTAACCTTGAAAAAGAATTACTCTGGGAAGCAAGAGAAACCCTAATGAGTTGGCTAATAACCCTAGAAGACTTGTCGGCTCAAGAAGATAACTTATATTAGGTTATTAGCCTCCAAGAGAAGAAGTCGGCTAGAATAAATAATATATACTGAGCAGACAGATACCCAGAATGAGAAGTCGGCCCAGGCAGTTAGCCAGAATTACCATAAATACGGGAGGCCAGTCTTCATTCTAGCAGGCAGTCTCAGAATTGCAGAGCAACACTTGTGCGCACTACAGTGCCTAGTTTTGTGCACAGGTCTAGAGGAGAGTTGTCGGTGCAGCTGCTGCAGCTAGTAGTTACGTTTTGGTTTGGACTATCTCTTGGATAGGGTTTGGACTATCTGATCAACTTTTGTTGGTGCGCTATCCTTGGGGAAAGGTGCACTACCCTTTGTTTGGCTATCTAGCCTAGGGTTTTCTTCTGGAGTGATTATGTGTCAAGGTTAAGGTGCTCGGAGGGTGGCTTCGACCTATGGTTGGGTGACAATAGAGATATTATCAATGGTAAAATGAGCACGTCCATTATATTCTAACACAAAGGTCATGTTGTCCATGTCTAGTAGTTCTATATTTATTCTACAAAACTATATCTTTTGTCAACTCTACCTGAGCTTATGGTGCTAAGTCCTTTATGGTAGGTAGGATTTTCTCCTTAGTTTCCCGATCCAACATGGAAGGCTCATAGAATTTCAAATTTTCCACATTCACTATCGAGTAAATGTGCATTTATGGGGGTAGACTGAGTTTGTAGGCATTATCACCCACCTTCTCCATTACTTCAAAAGGACCATACCGTAGAGCCTTGATCTTCTTACCAAGACCTTGAAGTCTTTCTTTGTTCATTTGCAACTAAACTCTGTCTCCCACCTTAAATGTGCTTTCAGTTCTGTGTTGATCATGTCAAGCCTTGTACCTTTCTTATGACTTATTTAATGTCTCTTGTACTTGCAAATTGATTTGTCTAATCTTTTCAACAAATTTCTTCGCTTTCAATGCTTATCCTCTTACATCTTCCTTCACTCCTTGCTTTCCATATACAACATCCAAGGGCGAAGGAAACAAATACCCAAAGAATTTTTTGAAAGGGGACTTACTGGTAGAAGTATGGACTACTCTATTATAAGAGTGTTGAATATAGATCAAATTTTCATTATAGGTCTTTGGATGCTTCTGATTGTAACCTCTTTAAAGTTGAACCAACGTCCTATTGACTATTTATATTTTCCTATTTGTCTGTGGATGGCATGTTGTAGATCTCTTCAACTTGGTGTCCATCTTTTCCCAAAGTATATTCCAAAAGGTTGTTGATGCTATTGGTAGCATCGGACAGGTATTTTCACACAAGTCTATGTGTCTAGACGTGTGGAAATCTTCCAAAGCCTTATATTCTTGAATTTACTTTAATTAAAGTAATTATTAAAGTAAATTATTTTTATTAATTAATTGAGTTATTTAAGGAAAGTGCTAAAAGTAATTAGCATGTAAATCTCAAGTGATGTGAGAAGTAATCTCAACCGTCAATCACTTTGGAGATTAGAAATAGATTATAACTCATGATTGTAAAAGCAAGGCCAGGGTGAAGGAGAAAGACACTTGAGAAAACTTGATGGTTGAATCATGAAGGACTGTGATTCAAGGAGATCTTGGATAGTTGGAAAAGGACTTCCATCTAGAGATCATACAGGTCAAGGAGAAGAGAGAAAAGAGGTTATCACAAGTGTGTTTCAGTCAGGCGAACCCACAGGGAAGAGTTGCATCGTACAGACTTTTTCGTATAGGATTTTTGTACGTGTACACGGGTGCCAGTGGAGATAGGCGTGTGTACGTGGGTGTGCAGTAGGGACAGCCCTGTACATCTTAAAAGGTGTGCAGTTCTTGGTCATACAACATAACATATTTTTCCAAGTTTGTCTGCAATTGTATTTCTCTCAGTGGGCCATCATGGTAGCCCTGATTTTAGCATAATAAAATTATTCTCATCACTGGTTTTCCCTCCAGGATTTTTCCAAGGGTGTCTACCCAAAAATATTGGTGTTCATGTGTGCATGATTTGATTTCCAATTTTTTGCTTCCACTAGATTTATTGAATTGAATATTTTAGAAGTGCCTACAAAATATGTTAGATTTATACAAAAACATTCTAAGTAAAACCTATGCTAAGTTAGCAATTTAGAGACTAAGAAAACAAGCAAATAGAAAGATTTCTTAGTGTCTTTTCTTGTTGTCCTAAAACAAGAAGTAAATTGGCACTAAGGTTGCCAAATTAATCTTTAAAGCACTCAAATTAAATCTATCTTATATCCTTAAAATTTTAAATAAAAAAGATTGCTAAAAGATAAACTTCTATGATAGATCTAGCTCTTTTAATGATACCAAAGTTAACATGCAATCTAAATCTATTTAAGCATGCACGCAAAATATCTATGTATGATTTTTTAGAAAGGAAAATAGATCTACTTGTATGCAAGATAAAGTAACCAATAAATCTTTTTTAATTTTGGGTGAAAAAGAGAAAGAAAGGCTTGAAGGATTGGAATCCTTGGGCAATGGAGTCTCTTGTTGGAAAGTTGAAGGACTTTGTTCCTGAAAAGGCTTGAAAGTTCTGGAGGATTACACTCAAATTCTCCACCTATCCAAGCTTGAGAACCTGAAAGACTTGGCCAAACTTTCCAACAATTTTATTAAGTATGGAAATTCCCTACACATGAAATCTAGATAGCATGCAATTAAACTTAAATTGACATGCAAATATTTAACCGCATATGTGAAGAGTAATGAGATCTAAATAAAAAACTAGTTAAAGAGATACATTACCCAAAGGCCAATTAACAAAATAGAAAGCAAAGAAACTAGTCTACGGTTACCTCAAATGATTAACTATGAACATCAAGCATCCACACATGTAGTACAATACACCATTTGATCTCCAAAGTCTCTTTATTCCAATGAAATGATAGTACAATAATGTTACAACCACAAGTGTTTCTCCCCTACTCCAACTAGTTTACAATGGGTTAGATAGCATGTATAAATAGCTCAATGGGTGAAGATCCCAATGAGGGGGCACACCATTTGGAGGATGAATGAGCATGTGGATGGATGGAATAGTGTCACCTCTTCCCAAACTCCAAGAAATCGCCACAATAGCAAAGGAGAAGGTGAGAGAGGTCACCACCTCTCAAGAGGTAGGTGCCTCTCTCCAAGAGTGTGCCACCTCTTGAGACACTAGACTTAGACAACCTACTAAGGCCTAACCATCAGTACACACTCCAACTTTGGAGGTAATTGAGTGAAAAAAACTTAGAAATTATAACTCACTTAAAAAGGCAGCAAGATATAATTAACAAGTAAAGAAAACACTATAGAGTATGCACTCATGATTAAGTCTTATAGAGCTAGGCCTTTTACAAAGTTCATCATGCTAACTCAGCTTATTACAATTCCCCCATGGGGTATGGAAATGCAGAAAAGAAGAAGAAGAAAAGGGGCCATAATGGCCAGCTAGACTTCTGAACTCTGAATTTGAACAAATAATTGTTCAATCTTTGGCGGCTCAACTGCAATTCCATCCTAGTGCAACTTGGAGGGTAACAATCATCATCCAAGGCATCAGCATCAAATGAGCAAGACATTATCATCATCAACCAAGGAGTGGGAGATCATTAAGAAAGCAACCACCAAGAGCACCACATGACCCCTTAAGGAGGACCATCATGCCCAACCATCCTCAAGCCAAGAAAAATAAGGTGTGTACCCCTATAAATAAATCTTTACCACTCATGTCAATATGAGGGGAAATAGGCCTTATTCAAAGAAGATGGATCCATACATTAATTGACTAACTCTTAAGTACCCCAAAGTAGGGATGTTAGGGTAGGGACCTAAGTTCTAACATGCCCCCCCCTTCTAAAGTAGGTTGTCCTCAAGGTTGGAGGTGTGGAAACTAGTGCAAATTCATCGTTGATTTCCACATAACATCTTTAGATTGTATATCCTCCCATTGTATTAGGACTTTCGGAATAGTGCATTGGCATAGTCGACGCTCTCTTGTGGCTAGTACTTCCTCTAGTTGTAACCAAATGGAGCCTTCTTCATCAAGTTCAGGAAGGATGGTCTAAACTCAGTAATTTGGCCCCATTACCTTCTTCAAACAAGGCACATTGAAGACTGGGTGGAACTTGGAGTGGGTTGGAAGAGACCATCTATAGGCAACTTGTCAAATGCATTGTAGGACTTGATAGGGTGCATAGAAATTGGGTGTTGGTTTGTGGTGGCTCTTTTCTTTGAGAGATGTTTGCTTATAGGGTTGGAAATGAAGAAACACCTTATCCCTTCTTCAAATGAGTGCTCAAAGAAATGTTGATTTGCCTATTGCTTCATTCTATTTCAAGCCAAAACCAAATTGTCATTAATTTTACTGTGAATGGTCGCTCTAGTTTTTGTTAAATTTCCAATGGGCTATGGCTCATGCATTCTCTTTAAATTTCATGTTTAACTTTTACTTGAACCATAACTACTGCAGTAAACCAAGATCACAAGAAGAATAACCATGCACAAGAACAAAAGAAGTTTCCTGGGAAACCCTTCTCAACAAGAAAAGAAAACCCAGCCAATCCTTTGTTATATTCTTCAAGAGAAAGACCTCCCACACCATCACCAAACCTAGCACACAAGAGGGTGTTGTAATTTTCATAATTTCAGACCACAACTTCTGAAATCATGAGATGACACAATGAAGAGCGTCCTCAATGGGGATTCACCTTTATTTATATAAGACTTCTCACATCAAATGATGTGTCTATTGGCACAATAGGGCTGACCTCAATAACTCAAAATATAATTAATAATTACCATATTAATTATCTTTTATATTAATCATCTTTTATATTAATTATATATTACATTAATTATCTTTTACATTAAGGTGGGGTCGACCTGTACCCTTTACATTACAAATAGGGTTACAGATAAGTCTGACTCTTGAACAATATAGCAAGGGATCTCATACACCCACTAGTGCTTAGCCACTAGGGGCACATCCACGGGGATGTCCACATCTCTATCTCAATGCATCTCACAGGAGAACCACACTCACTAGTGCTCAGCCACTAGGATCACGTTCACCTGTGCTCATCCACGGGCATGTCCAACTCAGCAGATCTTATTTCCCACTGCATTACATAGGAGATTCATCTGGAGTTCATCATCTCAACTTTCTGCTCAGAGGAGGCTAATACATCATTTCATCTTTGTCTCAAAACGATGCACCCAGCTCATGGGAATTCACACGTTCACCTATGCTCAGCCACAGGCACATCCAACTCAACAGATCTTCTTTCTCATTGTGTTACATAGGAGAGTCATCTAGAGTTCTTATCAACTCTCTGTAAGGAGGAGACCAGCACAACATTTCAGTTCTGTTTCAGATAGGAACCACACACCCAACTCAGGGACTCTCTCTCAGGTCTATGTCCTGGAGGATGTCTCAAGCAGCTGTAATCATCAACACTCCCTCTCAACTAGGGAGGCATTCTCCATCAGGCCAAGTCTAACATGGAAGTATTTGAACTTCGTCTTGGTTGCAATCATCAACACTCCCTCTCATCTAGGGAGGTAATCTTCACCAAGCTAGTTTCTCACTGAAGTACTCGAACTTCGTATTGGCAAGCGATTTAGTGAAGATATCTGCAATTTTCTCATGTGTAGGAAGATATTGCACGTGTACTTATTTTCTCTGCAACATGTCTCTGATATAATGATATTTTATCTCAATGTGTTTCGATCTATCATAGAACACAGGGTTCTCAGAGAGCTTCACACAACTCTAGTTATCACAAGTAATAATAGGATCCATCTCATGATCAAATAAATCTATTAGAAGCCACACTGCTTCGCAGACTGCCACACTAAATGCTATATATTCTGGTTCTGCAGTACTCAAGGCCACAGAGCTTTGTTTCCTGCTGCACCAGGAAATCATGGTAAACTCCAAGGTAAAGCAACAACCGGATGTGCTCTTCCGGTCCATTGTACTCTTTTCTCAATCTCTATCGGCATATCCCTACAAACTCAAGCTCACATTGGAGGCATATCTCAGGCCATATCCAACTTTTCCTCGTATATATATCTCAATACATGCTTTACTGTTATCCAGTGAGTCTATCTCGACTGACTCATGGATTGACTAAGCACATTCGTTGCATAGCATGTATCATGTCTGGTGTTAACCAAATACATCAATGATCCAATCAATTGTCGGTACACATGTGGATCAATCTCGTCTAAATCATCATCATTTATTTTTCGTCAAATCCACCACCATCGATGTAGACATGGATTTGTATTCTGTCATACTGAACTTCTTTAATATCTCCACTATATATTTTCTTTGACTTAGGAAAAGTCTCATTGGTCCTCTATCATACTTCTTGTCCCAAGAAGTAGTGCATCATACCTAGATCCTTCATCTTGAAATCAGAAGTAAAAGCTTGCTTGTAACAACACGGCTTCTTGAATAAGTCATCAAAATCAGGTTCTCGTCACCAACAATGTAATAGTATAGGTTTGGATCAGCAACACTCTTGTTGAAACCCAAACTTCATCAAGAATCCATCTATTTGATGTAGTTTCCAACTCATGGATGGCAGTACAGATGAGAGTGCATCGGGCTACTGGATCAATATGTTTCATCATAGTTCACTCCCTCTGCTTGTGAGAATCCTCTGACTACAAGTATCGTTTTTGTATTTCTCGACACTTCCATCAGTTGCATGTCTTTCTGCCTCTTGCAGAGTTTTTGAATCTCATAAAGGCCTTTTATGGCCTATTGTAAAGTCCCTGGGAATATCAACTGGATCAACTGTATCAATGGTTGTCTCCCTCTGAACTGCTGAGGGGGAGAAGGTATTTTTCTTTTCCTTCTTCTCAAACAGTTTTGACTCCCTCTGAGTCAAGTGAATCCCTCTGAAGTCTTGAAGGAAAAACATATTCATTTTTTGTTAACCTTCCTAGAACAAGGAAACAAACGAAAGGAAACAAGACAAGAATATCTCCTAGAGGAGACTCATGAGTACATCTCTAGAATCAAAACAATTTAAGGATTGTTGTCATAGTTACAACACCTACTTGTAATGTAGCATGATAATTAAAACAATCAAACCTGGAGTCTTCACTTCCAGTGTGTTTTTCTTCTAAATGCATTGAGACTTCTCTGAGTCCATGATAGCACCAAGGGTTCCTTCCTCTTGCAAGTACCCTTATGAAAATGATGCAAATAATACATATATACAAGTGCATACCTGAGAGTGTACACAAATGGAGGTTCTGCTTGTTTGTCAATGTCATGATGATCAATGGCGTTCCTCGCTTGTTTTCTTTGTAGCCACCTATACCACGCAAGTCTCTGACGAAGTCTGCATCAACCTTCATTGTTGTATCTAATATGAAAGTATCACATATTAGTAATTATGCTCCTTTGTTGGTGGTCTAACTTGCTATGACTGTTTTAGTTTATCAAGGGCATGTCCATTGTTGACTCTCAACAAAATTCCAAACACGATGTTGTAGCTATCCTTGTAGCTCTTGCTGCTTCTCAACACTATAACATCTTGACTTCAGATCTGTATGCAAGATTTCAATCTTGACTGTAATCAACATCTTCAATGCACTTAGGCAAGTCATCAACATCCTTCTAGGTTTGTTGGGATATATACCAGCACCACCATTAAACACTTGCATCAATATATATGACATCAAAGGATGGAAAAATGGAGCAATATGACAGCATAGATTGTCCACAGGTCTTTGTGTTTCAGTAAGTTTCATTGGTCCATTCTTTATATCAATATCTTCAAGCGATTATAATTTCCTATGGAGGAAACTTCAGGGGTAGATGGAACATCATAGGCAAGAGCATAAAAGTTCGAACAATAGTTGGAGGGAATAATACATAGGAATAAAATACTTGAGTTGTCCATCAATTTAGCATTGGTCTTGTCATTTCGAGACTCTTCCACGATTAAATCCTAGGCACATTGAAAGTAGTCAACATTAGCCCTTATACTGCCCTTCAATTCGCCCTTATAATTGCTTCAATTTTTCCCTTCATCACAGTTTCAGATCTGTTGAATTTGAGCCTCATAACAAGCCCTAAAACTGCCCTTATTTCAGCCTTAAAACTTGTCCTAATGGTTGAAAAGGTTTTTTGAACTGTGGTTGACTTTGAAGATGAATAAAGGTTGAGTGTTAAGGTGTGTTTTTGTCCCTTTAAATCCTCCTCTCTCAGCACAATGCTTTTCCCACAGTCCTTGGTCAACTACAGGAAGTTTACATAGTCCTTAACATCCCATAGTTTTCCCGCAAAAAGGAAAACATTATTCTTCTATTTCCCTTGGACTGAGGTAATCCTTACACGGGACTTGTGGCAACCTCAAAATTTGCTTCAAAAGAGTCCGACCTTTTTCTCATAACAGTGGCAGGGGTGTTTGAGGTTGTTGTTGTATTTTCTGCGACAGCCTTTAGAGGCCTGCGACCACCTTAATTTGACAGTCGGCCCTCCTCCTAGGCTCCGACCTCCTCTCCATACACCTCGATTGCTTGTGGGGTTTTCCTAGGCTCCGGCCTCTTCTCGATATACCACATAATTTTTTAAAAGGAAGATCTAGTGGGGTTTCTCCTTTGATGTGGTCTTCTCTTAGGATATTCAACAATGATCAGGACTGCGGCTAGCCTCACAGTGCACTTAAGAGAGGTCTGGCATCATCATCTACCACAGAATTTTCAAGGAGAGGAT
Source organism: Picea engelmannii (assembly GCA_009831015.1). Lineage (NCBI taxonomy): Eukaryota > Viridiplantae > Streptophyta > Pinopsida > Pinales > Pinaceae > Picea > Picea engelmannii. The sequence goes on along the minus strand of ML780027.1, from coordinate 1,221,180 downwards.
CGGCCCTCTTCTCTTCACACCTACAACAGAGCTTAGACCTTTCAACTTTAAAGTGCAATGGTCTTCTTCAAGCTTTCTCTGATTCCATGTTAAATTTTCAATGAGCTATGGCTCATGCATTCTCTTTAAATTTTTTGTTTAACTTTTACTTGAACCATAACTACTGCAGTAAACCAAGATCACAAGAAGAATAACCATGCAAAAGAACACAAGAAGTATCCTGGGAAACCCTTCTCAACAAGAGAAGAAAACCCAGCCAATCCTTTGCTATATTCTTCAAGAGAAAGACCTCCCACACCATCACCAAACCTAGCACACAAGAGGGTGCTGTAATTTTCATAATTTTAGACCACAACTTCTGAAATCATGAGATGACACAATGAAGAGTGTGTTTCCTCAATGGGGATTCACCTTTATTTATATAAGACTTGTCACATCAAATGATGTGTCTATTGGCACAATAGGGATGACCTCAATAACTCAAAATATAATTAATAATTACCATATTAATTATCTTCTATATTAATTATCTATTACATTAATTATCTTTTACATTAAGGTGGGGCCGACTTGTACCCTTTACATTACAAATAGGGTTACAGGTAAGTCTGACTCTTGAACAATATAGCAAGGGATCTCATACACCCATTAGTGCTCAGCCACTAAGGGCACATCCACAGGGATGTCCACATCTCTATCTCACTGCATCTCATAGGAGAACCACACTCACTAGTGCTCAGCCACTAGGATCACGTTCACATGTTCTCATCCACAGGCACGTCCAACTCAACAGATCTTCTTTCCCACTGCATTACATAGGAAATTCATATGGAATTCATCATCTCAACTCTCTGCTCAGAGGAGAATAATACATCGTTTCATCTCTGTCTCAAAACGATGCACCCAGCTCATGGGAATTCACACGTTCACATGTACTCAGCCACAGGCACGTCCAACTCAACAGATATTCTTTCTCACTGCGTTACACAGGAGAGTCATCTAGAGTTCTTCTCAACTCTATGTAAGGAGGAGGCTAGCACATTGTTCCAGTTCTGTCTCAGATAGGAACCACACACCCAACTCAAGGGCTCTCTCTCAGGTCTGTGTCCTGGAGGATTTCTCACGCAGCTGTAATCATCAGCAATTTTTAGCATACAATCCACTTTTTAAACGTTGGATGTGCTTGGTAAATCTGAAGCAACCAAGGGAGGGTTTTGGCCATAGGAATTTTCATATGTCAACATTTTGGTAGCACCATGATAGGTCGTATTGTTCCACCATTCAACAAATGGTAACCATTGAACCCATTGGCATTGTTTGTCTGATGGAAAACATCACAAATAAGTTTCCAAGCACTTGTTGACCACCTCTGTTTGACCAATTGTTTGGAGATGATAATCCTTGCTATGTTTGAACAACCCTTGCCAAAGTTTGTAGGTGAAGGTGGGATCACAATCTATCACAATGTAATTAGGCATGCCATGTAAGTGAGTGGGGATCTTGGATCTTATCCATTCATATGTGAGTGGGCCGATGTCAATAGCATCATTACAAGGATCGTCATACTATGTGACATTTATTGATGATTTTTCTAAGAAATCTTGGATCTTCTTTATGAAGACCAAGGATGAGGTCTTCAGACGATTTCAGGAGTTTAAAGCTCAGGTGGAGAGCCAGATGGGTAAGAAGATCAAGGTATTAAGGTCGGATAATGGGGGAGAGTACACCTCCAATGACTTCAAGGATTTTTGCAAGCATGAAGGGATCAAGAGGGACTTGACAGTCTCATACAACCATCAACAAAATGGGGTTGTAGAGAGAAAGAATTGATCCATCATTGGTTCTTTCAGGGCTATGATACATGACCGGGAGTTTCTTATGTTTATGTGGGAAAAGGCATGTAATATGGAAGTGTGTGTGTAGAATAGGAGTCCTCACAAGATATTGGGGGACAAGACTCTGGAGGAGGCATTCTCAGGAGTGAAGCTAGAGATAGGGCATTTGAGGATCTTTGGTTGTTTATTCTACAATCATGTGCCTGTGGAGAAGAGGACGAAGATGGAGCCTTCAAGACAGAAGGGTATATTTGTGGGGTACAGCGAGACCTCAAAGGCTTATAGGATCTTCATTCTAGCGCAGCGGAAGACAGTTGTGAGCAGAGATGTTAAGTTTGAGGAGAAATTGGCATCTAGGAGATCTCAGGATTCATCAGCAGTGACAGAGGATGAGGAGCAGTAGGCTCCGAAGGATGAGCACCAGTCAACAGTTTAGACTACAGGTGGGGAGGATGAGTTATCCCCTTCCAATCCTGTTAGAAGACCCAGGTGGCTATTACAAACATTGAGGGATGTTGGTGAGGCTCCTAGGAGTACGGCCAGAGAGCGTAGGCCTCCGAGAAAGTTTCCAAACTATATGGTGCTTATGAGTAGCATCATTGATGTTGAGCCTTCCAATTTTGAGGAAGCAGCAAATCAGCAGGTATGGCGGGATGCCATGGTAGAGGAGTACACCTCTATTATGAGGAATGATGTTTGGGACATAGTGTCGAGACTGGATGGGAAGTTAGTTGTGAGTTCCAAATGACTCTATAAGATCAAGTGTGTTGCAGATGGTAGCATCAAGAAGTTCAAAATGAGGTTTGTGGCGAGATGGTTCTCTTAGAAAGAGGGAGTGGACTACGAGGAGACATTTTCTCCAGTCGCCAGGTATGCTTCTATTCAAGTTTTTATTTCTATTGTTTTAGTTATGAGTTGGAGGATACATCAAATGGATGTGAAAACAACTTTCCTCAACACGATCATTGAGGAGGAAGTATACATAGAGAAACCTCATGGCTTTGACATACATGGGAGAGAATCTCATGTGTGTGGGCTTAAGAAAGCTTTGTACGAACTCAAACAAGCACCCAGGGCATGGTATTCCGGGATTGACGTATACTTGCAAATTATGGGTTTTACCAAGAGTGAGGCAGATCCTAACTTGTATTTCATAATTGTAGGGGCATATCCACTCATCTTGGTTCTATGCATTGATGATTTATTTCTCACAGGCGCATAGGATCTTATTGCAAGGTGCAAAGCAGATTTATCTAGTGAGTTCGAGATGAAGGACATTGTCTTGATGCATTATTTCTTGGGGTTAGAGGTATGGAAGGTATCAGGAGAGATATTCCTTGGTCAAGGGAAGTATGCAGTTGAGATATTGAGGAGATTCAGGATGGTGGACTGTAAATCGATGACTACGCCTATGGTTACCAATCTGAAGAAGGTGATCACTCCAAATTCAGAGTTGGTGGATCCCGGGATTTACAGGAAGTTGATAGGGTCCTTAATGTATTTGGTCAACACCAGGCTAGATATTTGTTTTGTTGTGAACACCTTGAGTTAGTTCATGGTGGATCCGAGGGAGGTACATTGGATAACAGTGAAACATGTTCTCAGGTACTTGAGAGGTACAGTGGAGTACGAATTGAGGTATCTTGGAGGAGATAGAGTGGAGTTGCAGGGATATACAAACTCAGATTGGGAAAGTAGTGTAGTAGACAGAAAGAGCACCTCGAGGTGTTGCTTCAGCTTGGGATCGACAGTGATTACTTTGTTCAGCAGGAAGGAGACTTTTGTAGCACTCATTTCAGTAGAGGCAGAGTATATGGCAGCAAGTATGGCTAGCTATGAAGCCATTTGGCTTCGCAAATTGCTTACATGTTTATTTGATTAGGAATTGGATCCTACGGTGATATATTGTGATAATCAGAGTTGTATCAAAATCTCGGAGAATCCAGTATTCCATGACAGGTCCAATCATATTGAGATTAGATACCACTTCATATGGGATAAGATCCAGAAGAGAGCAGTGAAGCTTCAGTATATTTCCACAGATGAGCAGGTTGTAGATATTTTGACCAAACCCTTGGAGAAAGGGAAGTTTGTGCTCTTTAGAGATGGACTTGGAGTGGTGCAAAATATCTTCCTCCCTAAGAGGGGGTGTTGATGCTAGTGGTAGCATTGGACATGTATTTTTTCATAGGTCTATGTGTCTAGACGTGTGGAAATCGTCTAAAGCCTTCTATTCTTAAATTTACTTTAATTAAAATAATTATTAATGTAAATTGTTTTTATTAATTAATTGAGTTATTTAAGGAAAGTGTTAAAAGTAATTAGAATGTAAATCTCAAGTGAGGTGAGAAGTAATCTCAACCGTCAATCACTTTGAAGATTAGAAATAGATTATAACTCATGATTATAAAAGCAAGGCTAGGGTGAAGGAGAAAGACACTTGAGGAAACTTGACGATTGAATCATGAAGGATTGTGATTCAAGGAGATCTTGGATAGGTGGAGAAGGACTTTCATCTAGAGATCATACAAGTCAAGGAGAAGAGAGAACAGAGGCTTCCACAAGTGGGTTTCAGTCAAGCGAACCCATAGCGAAGAGTTGTTTGTATAGAGTTTTATGTACAGGATTTTTGTATGTGTACACGAGTGCCAATGGAGACAGGCACGTGTACACGGGTGTGCAATAGAGACAGTCGCATACATCTCAAAAGGCATGTTTTTCTCATTCGTACAGCGAAACAGACTTTTCCAAGTTTATCTGCAATTGTATTTCTCTTAGTGGGTCACTATCCTTGTTACAGAAGCCTTGATTTTAGCATAATAAAATCGTTCTCAACATCGCTTTTCCCTCCAGGGTTTTTCCAAGGGTATCTGTCCAAAAATATTGGTTTTCATGTGTGCATGATTTGGTTTCCATTTTTTTGCTTCCACTAAATTTATTGAGTTGAATGTTTCAGCAGTGTATTTTTGTTTTGTGAGTTGCTAATCTGATTTGCAGTAAGGAAATCACTAGATAACAAGATGCCTCGGTGATGGAGTAAGAGGTTTTCAACAAAGGCACTAAGAAATCTGGTATCCCTATCTGAGATGATGCTCCTTGGTATCACAAAGTGAACCTAGACCTGTTCAAGGAACATGTTTGTTGTTTCTTGTCTTTTGATTGTCCTTTTATAAGGCATAAGAATGCACATCTTATTGAACCTTTCAACTACCACAAATAGATAGTTATGTCCCTTCTTCGTTGTTGGAAAACTACCCACGAAATCCATGGAAATGATTTCCCATGGTTGAGTAGGTACATGTAAGGAATGGTATAAACCTTTCTTTCTATTATTGGGCTTATTGTTACAACAAAGTATGCATTTTATAATATATAAAGCTACATATTCTTCTATCTTGGGCCAATACACATACCTTTGTAAGTTGGCAATTGTCTTCCCAACACCAAAATGTCCCACAACCTTGGAGGTGTGATCCTCTTTGATAGTTGCAATCTTTCACCTTTAGGGACACAAAGCTTGTTTAGCTTATAGAGCAACCCATGATGGAGATGAGAGTCATCCTTACTGTCACCTTCTTCCACATAAATTTGGCCTTGTAGTTGTTGAAGCACCTCTTTAAATTTCTCATCTTGTGTGTATGTATCTCGGTATGCATCATGGGTGAAAGACTCCATGTTCATAAGAGTTCCTAAAGTTGTAATCTTGGATGTGGGTGGCCTTGAAAGCATGTATGTGAAATTATTAGTGTTTCCCTTTTTACATTTGATGAATATATGAAACTATTGCAAAAACCCCATCCACTTGCAATGTATGGTCTGCTAAAGCTTACTCTAGGCCTACAAATACTGCAATGGCTAGTGATTGGTGTGAATAATGGTTATCCCATTAAACAATGCTTCCACTTTTTAACATCTTGTACCAGTGCATAGATTTCCTTATCATACATAGGGTAGTTCAGGACTACCCCGTGAAACATATTAGAATGATAGCATACCAACTTACCTCCTTACATCAAGACTACTCAAATAGCATATCAACTTGCATTTGTCTCCAATTTGAAGGGATTTTGCAAGTTAGGTAATGAAAGGACCAGTGCTTGACTAATATTCCATTTCATCTCATTGAAAGATTTATGTTAATTCTTTCCCCATTGGAAACTCTTACCACTCATTGTTATGGCATGGAGTGGTTCAACTACCACTGAAAATGATGCTATGAACTTCCGTAGGTACTGCGTTAGCCCAACAAATCTCTTAATGTCAATGACATTAGTAGGAACTTGATAATGGGCTCCATCTTCGCGAGATCTATCTTGAATTCCCCTCCACTAATCACAACCTCAAATACACCAATGATTGTTGAGAAAACTCACATTTCTTAAGGTTAGATAGGGATGATGTTTTTTCAAAGTTTCTAACACCTACATGAAATGTGAGATGTGCTCTTCCCATGTAGATCTATAAACCAATATGTCATCCAAATACACTATTGTGAATGAATCTAAATATGGATGCAATATGTCATTCAACAATCGCATAAATGTAGCCAATGCATTACATAAACCAAAAGACATGACCAGTCATTCATACGAAGATTGCCTTGTCTTAAAGGCGGTCTCTCATGTGTCTTTTTCTTTAATGTGTACTTGGTGGTATTCCAATTTGAGATCCAACTTGGTGAAGTACTTGGCATTTTGCAGTTGATCTAAAAAATCAACGATCCAAGGCAGAGGGTATTGATTCTAGAGTGTGATCTTATTCAAAGCTTTGTAGTCAATACACATTTTCCAAGTCCCATCCATATTGGGTACTATGATGATACGTGACCCATAACGTGAGGTGCTTGGGTGAATTACTTTCTGCTCCAATAGGTGTTGTCATTGTTTCTTCACTTCATTTGATTCTATAACAGATTGTCTATACAACCCAATATTTGGTAACGGGGAGTCATGCAACCATTGTATCTTGTGTTCCACTTACCTCTTATGGAAACCCTTTAGGCTCCTAGAACACTCCTTTGTATGCGTGCAACAACTCCTCCAACTGTTGTTTTTTTTCTTTAGTACATCCTCCAGGGATGCCTTTACTCTTATTGATTCATCACTCGATTAATTCTCTCTTAAGAAAAGCAATACATACTTCTTACTAGAACTAATCAACTTTTTGGATTGGTTCGCACTTATGAGAGAGATATTAACTTACCTTTGTGTGCATTGATGATGTAATATTTTCCATTTTTTATCAAATAATACTGGTTTTCTCTCCTCATGAAGATCACATCCCTCATATACATGTAGGGGCTTCCAGACACTACACCACACACGTCAAGGGATACCACATCTAACTCTACTTCATTAATAAAATTTTCACTTGTAGCAAACTTGATCTTACACTGTTTTGTGACCTTGAGCTCTGCATCTTTGTTTACCCATCCCAATGCATATGGGCTAGGATGATCATGAAATTCCAACCAAAGCTTGTTGACCAGATTGATTTCTATAAGGTTGGCCTATGAATCGGAATCGAATAGAGCATTTAATTCGGTCTTTTTGACTTGGATCTTGATATGGAAGTGTTTTTTCAACTCTTGTGTTTCCTTGTGATGAAGGCTACTCAGATTCACCTCTTTCTACACTAAGGTGCAAACAATATTCTCATCCACATCCGAGATACTCTCTACCAAGGTGCTCGAATCCATGGCTAGTGTTTTCTTTTTCTTAGTCTTTCTTACAATTCTTTGGATTTAGCTCTGGATGTAGCTTCCAACACCTATCTTTGGTTTGACCATCGATATTGCAATGGTTGCAGTGGTTTCTTGGATACTTGTGCAAATGTGTAGTAGATTTCATGTTCTTGTCTTTTCCTTTCCACTTCTTCTTCCCCTCCTTGGAAGCATCTTGGTGGTCTTTCTATTTAGAACCACTTGGTTGTTTTTTATTATGGCATATGTTTTCTAGGTATTGTGCTTACACACAGGCTTCATCGACAGTCCTTAGTTTGAATATCATCACTTGCTTTTGCAAATGATTATATAGACCCACCAGATACTTGAAGAATATATATGGGTTATTGGGAGAGATACCCAACATGTTTTCCATCTTCCTGAACTTGGTGGTGTACCCTTGCACACTTTGTCATTGCCTCTACTTGAAGTGATGTCGATGGATCCACCAATCCTCTACATACCCAATAGGGTATACTTGTGTTTTGATCAGGGTTTTAAAAACTTCCCACTTAGTAATTGGTGGATCACCCTCTAGCCTAAGTGTCTCTGTGTGGATCTTCCACCATGTTAGTGGATGGCCCTCTAGTTTCAGTCAAGCAAATGAAATTTTCTACTCTTTGTCTATATTATGGAAACTAAAATACACTTCTAATTGTTGCAACCAATAATTCAACTTAATAACATCAATATCACCTACATAGGGCTTAATGCCCACTTTTGCTTCCATTTTAAATAGAGTTTGTGAAGGAGTGATGGAACTAGAACTCGGTTTCTCTTTCTTGGGATCTTTTTTTTACTCCTTTTATGGATCTTCACTACCTCTCGATTTCTCATCTAATCCAATTTTTGATTTACAGCCACCAACCTCCCCAAAGGTTCCAAACTTGTTTGCTAGAGCTTCCATGAGGAGGACCATGTTTCCATAGATATCAGCGACTTGCTCTTCTGGAAAATATCTATTTTGTTGCATCATGAGGGTTGTTATGAATGGACTCATCTTCCATGTCTAGGGTTTTGTGACTTCCTTCTTAAACCAATTCTTGGATCTTGTAACTTTCCACAAATACCCCCAAGAAACTGCTTTGATACCAATATGATATGTAAACTATCGTGGATATTCCATTGGAATAGTTTGTCACAATAGATATTGTATTGTGTTGAACTCTTTTATTATGCAATTTTATTTCCTTAGATCTCATATTTATTACCATTGGCTTATTGTTTAAATTTATGAAAATAATTGAAATACAAAAATGAAAGAACAAGAAAACAAACACACCATCCACACAAATGAACACAATATTTATCATGGGAAACTCATAATGGGAAAAAAAACAACTAGAAGGTGAGGCATATGCTCTACTCTTTTTTCTTCAATTATGAAAATGCAAATACAAAGAAAGGGGCACTCACTATGGAGTTTCCTTTGACACTATGGCCTGAATGGTTGTTACATAATCTTCTTCCTCCTTTGTTGTGTTCTCAAATCCCACTCTAAGATTCTCTACTCAATTATGGAACAAGTACAATGTTAAAATAATGGAACTCCCTCTCTTCCTAGTGGCCTAGTGTTTAACATAGTCTGATAGTTGTCTAGGGTTACGGTTTTTGCATGCCTCAACCCTCAATTAATGTTAGGTTTTGGACCTTCTAGAATATTCTTGAAAGTCCACACATGACTAGCCCCACATGTGTGAATAATGGGGATTGACATGGTATCCACTCAATACCATGGTGGTTACCAAGTTAGGTCAACTTGTAGGAGGCATAAATTCCACATACAAGCTCTAATTGAGGTGATTTTCACATCATTGGAAAGGTCTCGATGTATAGAATAGTGTTGAGGGGTTGGAAGCTATGCCCACAAAGTTTTGATCACAAAAAGTGCAATTTTATGCCTCAAAATGGCTCTGGAAGGTTTTGAACCCCAAATCTCCAAACTAGGACTTGCCACTAAAATGGGCCCTGGAAACCAAGTCCTCCAATTTTTTCTCCCATAAAGTACCAAGACAGATAACAAATTATATAATTATCCATTCCAAATCAATTATCTTCACTAAATTATTACAACAAGTCGCCTATCAATTCTATCACCTCATGTAAAGGGGCAACAGACTGACTTCAAGACCTTATACTAATGAAAAACTAAATTTAGGGTTATGCATGCCTAAAAAATAAACAATATTGTCTTCATATACATTACATGGTGATTATATAGGTGAACAACACCCAATCCACAAACTTGGTAAATCCATAGTGACCAACACCAATCCAAGCTCTTTCCAGGAACTTGTTGATTGCATAAATGGTTCTCACATAACCAACATCTAAAACTCTCCATGAGGCTAATTCATAGAGAGGTGGGAATGATCGCCTAGGTCTTTATATCCCCTAGTCACTTCCTCTATGGACTTCACCTTCCTTATGAAATTTGATTAGGTTCAGAGGGATGGAGAAGGTACTTAAAGCAAGTGTAATTTACATAGATACAATATGATCTAGTGAAGAACCCTAAGGAGGCATGGATGACACTTTCATATGGACTTTTTGTCCCTTTGTCTGTAATCATAGTCTCATGGATGGGTTCTTTGACATATTTAGTAACATGTAGAGGGACTAAGGAATTTGAATTAGAAGAGATAACCCTAAAAATTTTAGGAACATCTGGCTTAGGATTGGGTATTTCCCACCCTCTGGTACTTGCAAAAGGGGGGGTTGGAATTAGGTATCCATCCATGCTGTGTAGGAACATGGCAACTGGGTTCATTTTGTAAATTCTTGGATGTGGTTACAAATCAAGTGGGAAATGTAACAAGGTTGGCTCCACATTAGTATCCCTCACATACAAATGTTTGGTTTGCGCTAATTGTGCAAACTTGTCTGAGTCTACATCAAAGTGTATTGAAAACCCAATATTTTTCCTTCTACCACCCTTCCATACATCCTAGGCCTGTTGGGTTGTCCTCTTCTAGGTCCATGTGAAACAAAGTGCCATAAACTCATTTAAAACAAATCATAAATGCAAATAAATCTTTCAATCAACAACATAATCTCACTCAAGTAATTAGATATTAAATGAGCTATGTTGATTGAATACATGCATCTAACTAAGGCATTGATTCAAATGTGTTTATGACTAGTAGGGTAAGAGGTAAGTGGCAGATGTTGGCAACCAAGGGAGATTCAATAAAAGTGAGTATGCAATAGAGGGTTCTAGGCATTTTTGGGCAACGTGCTAGTCAAAATGGGCATAAGAATTAAGCATATGCATATTCAAAACATATTGCTAAAAGTTTATCTCATTATAATTTTATACCAACATCAATATATATGTCTATCACAAAGATAAAATACATGTAAATGACCATGAATGGATAGGCTCTATGCATAATAATTGCTTTTGAATTGACTTGTTATAGCACAATGGACTTTTCATAATTCCAAAAATGCATGACAAATGAGCAAACAACACTTGGCTTGAGACATATATATGTTGCCAAGAAAAAAAATCCATGGCTATGTGAGGACATAGATAATATAAAATATGACTCATAAGGATGCATCATGATGCCAAAAACACGATTTAATAATCATGTACAACATGGAAAGGGTAAGATCCAACTTGACAAAGTTAATGCATATATGAATTTCCTTGAAATCAAACTACATATATTATAAACATGACTTGTGCATATTGTTATCTCTTAAACTCTACCCCAAGAAGGAAAGTCCTAACTTCAGTGGGAGAACCTAGAGGAACTACTAGGAAAGCCACCCATTGTCACTGTTATCCCCAACTCTTAAGGATAAATAAGGATATGATGTCTCGAGGCCCTCAGTTTCCAGACATGGAGTATCGAGAGATGATTTGACTAGCAGTGTCCACTTGCACAGATAGAGACCCGCTTCATCACCACAGTTCCAAGATCATCATGATGGTATCCACCACATCAACTAGCTTCCGGAAGACATTGGGTCTTTCTCCATGAGGTACAAGCCAGATATTATGGTGAGTGTCATTTCAATATTTGAGGCATTTGAGTTTGTTTCATTTTAAATTGATTTTGATTATGTAACGTCTGCTTGGAAATTATGCTCTTCGCCATGTTTCACTTTGGTGGTTGACATTGCGCCCTAGTAAGTGGGTCACCCTTGGGGATAGGTTTTCTACTAGGAGGTACTCTTGACGAGTCATCGTACCATTCCTGACCATACTTGTCACTTTCCACACTTCATCCCCTCATCCCCTTAGCTTTTGGGATTTTTGTTTGTACTAACCCAAGAAGGGATTGTCCCCCATTTCATGGGAAGAAGGGGCTGAAGGCCCAGAGGCTTGTCGCTACTAAACGATAAAATCCAATCATGAACCTTCTAGATGCTTTCCTAGGGATCCCAAGGAATATGAAATATCTCTCATAAGAAACTGATGGGACCCATGAAAAATAACTAATAAAAAAATGTCAACCAAGGTGGAGAATGTGTGGGCCTTGTTTTTAATGCTTAGGTAGAAACCCCACCTTGTCTTCAACTTGGAAACATCCTAAAATAATAAAAGGAAATAAATGGGCTTAGAAAAAGGTTGCATTGAAAATGAAGGTGCAGCACACCCTCTACAAAGGAACCCATAAATGAGACACTACAACCCCTTGTATGTCATGAACCCCACACCCAAAAGTTCTCCCCCCATCCATCACACCTCATACACATGACTTGGAAAGAGTTCCCCTCAGGAAACACCCCTAAACTTGAGGTATGATTCACCCAATAGGTCACTTTGTCAACCCTCCCATATCTAAATTTGGCAAATTGCATAGGGTCTTTGAGTTGTTTGTTTTGCATGAGGTGGTTTGGATGTATGCGCTTAGTGTTGTGGGGTATTCTACCCTACAGACTAATAATCTAGGGCTCTAAACTTATACGCAGATCATGACCCTTAAGATTTAACTTTTAACCTTCTACCCAAAATCTCAACCCCTTTTTCAAGCAAACATGGGAAGAATCGACTCACCTTTTTAACGATGATTGAAGTAGA
>ML780027.1:1186061-1196806 GCA_009831015.1 Picea engelmannii | reverse complement strand
TCGATCCTGATCCTGGGCTCTTCCTCTTCTTTTGTCCTCCAACTGCTGCAACATGAAGTTCTCCTGAAGCTTGAGGCAAAGCTAAAGGGTAGGGACAATAAGGGACTTGGCAATTTGGCAGAGTTTCTTTGCTATCATTTTTCCTCCTTTGAATAGTACCCCTACCCATCCTTTTATAGGCTAGAAGGAGCTAGGGTTTTAGGCGAACTCTCGGCCATGCATGGCGGAGAATTCCAGTTAACTGACAAAAAGCCTTGTGTCTCGGCGGAAACTTTCCTGATTTTTTGCTTTGTTAGGTACCCGCGGGCTGTTTTGGGTTAGCCCGCGGATGCCCGCGTGTAGTATAAGGACAGCAAGCGGTCGCCCGCGCCCAGTAAGAAGTTAGGACGTGGGTTGCTTGTTTTAAATGGTTTTTTGAGGAATTGCTCAGCATGGCTTTGGCTAGGAAGAGGCATGAGTAGGCCTGATGCCAGGTAAGCAGGGATAGTGCAATTTAGGGTTACAACACTTAGATGGATCTTTTATTGATTTTATTTACTCATCATGATGTGTTTGACTTGAGATCCTTGGAGGGTGTATTCATTTGTCTTTGCAGGACCCAGTTGGTTGACAGTTTTGGAAGAACAATCCTAGCTTGGGCTTCCATGGGGCTTGAATCACACAGGGTGGATACCAATGGCCCACGCTCTGGATAATTATTACATGCATTTGGAGGCCTAGAGGAAACCTTGGAGGATCTTACCCATCCCCTACATCCCAAACAACTTGCTTGAAAGGGCCAAAACATCACCTTTTGAGGGCTTAACATCACCCTAGGGCTAGGGTTTGGTGGTGATTGAAGACACTTGTCATGTTTTGAAAGAAGAGGCTCATGGATCATGGAATAAAGGCTTTGGTTGAAGACTATTGGCCTTTGGAGGCCTAGTGCTCCCTTCTCCAACTCAACGACTTGACCAAAAGTGCCAAACATTGCCCAAAAGAAGGGTGATGTCATGTTTCTAGGGTTTCTCTTATGTGAAAAATAGCAATTAAATAATATTATTTTTGTAAAGGGGAAAGATAAGGGTTGTTGACCCCTTATATTTTGTTTTACACTAAGTTTTGTGGACAAACATGTCTTAGAACATTTTGTATAAATAGATATCAACTCTATTTCATTTTGACATAGCTCTCCCATTGTGAGAAGACTACATTGGCTGAAATTTGCACCCTACTTGGGAAACTCTCTTCATCTCTCTTGGTTACATTATCTTGTGATGGTTTATATTTGCTATTGGATGGATGGATGATGCACTAACTCTCTTGGAGGCTTGTTTCTTTCTTTATGGTGGAATTTGCTTGGTGAACTAGGGTTTCATCTTGTTAATGCTTCAACTAGGTAAGGATTTCATGCTTATTGTTCTCTTTTCTTGGTTGTAAGGTTAATGTGATAATTTGTTGGGGAATATAAGGGTATACAACCCCCTCTAAGTCCATTGTAATTGTTTGAAATAATTTTTGGTGCAAAGGATACTAGGAGGAGTAAAAGGGCTTACACCCTCCTAGGCTTTCCTTGTTGGTTAGGGTTTGCCTTAGGGAGTAAAAGGGATTACAACCATAAGGAAGTAACTAATCCAAAATTTTTCATCAAGAGACTTTGTTTACCCAATAGAAAGACACTAATCTTCATGCATTGGAGAAATAAATTATTGCATTGGTAACTGTAAAAAGTTAAGATATTGAGATCGTCTAAGTTGGAATATGTTCTTTGTGTTCTAAGCTTGTTAAGTCCACAAATGCGTCTTTTTTCTCCAAGTAGTTCTTGTTGCTATTACAACTTTAATCTACATCCATTAGGGATGCAAAAAACCCTAAACAACTTTCTAAATAACTCTCTTTTCAACTGTTAGTCCCTAAAGTTGCACTTGACTATGAGAGGGAAAGATAGGGCATCATCAAGTTATTGCAATAGTATTTTGAGGGTTTTATGATTTGGTTTTTTAAAAGGGTGGTTGAAAACTGGTTCAAGGTTTCAAGATAAATAGGAATTTTAGAATAAGGACAAATGATATCCCACTGGATGGTTAAAGGGTAGCCACATAGATGAATCAGATAAATAAGGAAAGAAAATATGAGGTCTTCAATTTGTTAAACCCACGTAGAATTCTTATCTCAAAATATAATTAAGAAACAAGAACATTAGCTTGTAAATCAAACTTGAAAATAATAACAACAACAAATTCTCCATTGTATCAATTGATAATCAAGAAAACAATGCATTGCAGTTTGATAAATGATCTCAATCATGAAGAGAAAAAGAACATAGAAGAAGAGAAAGTCTAACCATCAATATGCCTTTGCCATTAAGTGTCAACATAGAATAGAAATGTCTTACGAGGAGTTTCAAAACAGGTCCATGAATATCCAAATTTTCGACCTTCATAGAGTCTTTCTTCTGTTTACTTAAACTACCCAAAAGATAACTACATATCCCATTTTCTAGTGTTCTATTAATGATAGGATCTGGTCGGCATCTATCTTCTAGGAAGGTTAGCTCAAAATGAGCATTTACATTGCCAAAATAGACATCAGCTCAAATTGGGAGTTGTTTTTTATTTAGTTATGCATTCGAAGTATTCAACTTCACAAGTCAAAAACAAGTAGATCATCTTTTGTTCCCTGGTAAATATCAAAACTTCCAAAACTGTGCAAAATACCTTCATAAGGCTATCATGATATGATAACGGCGATGCCTTTAACAGTCCTCTGTTTCAGCTTAGTGGTGAGTACAATGTTGTGCCAATACAGTTTGAAGTTATATTCTCTAATCTCTTTGAGCAATCCTTTTTGCTCCCTCTTCTTCTTCTTGAACCCTGTATCTTTTCCTGCTGTCTGGCGCTCCATTGCTCTACTTGAGCCTTTTCCTTCTTTAACTGCTTCACCATTTTTTGGAGTTCTCTGATCTTCTCTTTATCACTTCTGACCTTGAATTTGAATTCTGGAAACTCTTCTGCAGGTGCAGGATTGTTTAGGTCTATATCAGCCTTAGGTTCTCTCAGTTTAATTTGGTACCTAGAAGCTAATCTTGAGTTGTGATCATCATCTGAACTAGCTAAATCCACGGCCTCTAGAATATCTTATATCTGGTCTGAATCTATAGGATGATCATCTTTGTTTTCATAAATTCTATTGGTGCCTTTAGAAAGTGATTCAAGTCTTGATAATCTGGTGGTAGATCTTGTTATAGGTCCTATAGGAAATTGATCAATCTATTTGCCTTTTTCTGTTGTTTTCCCCAAGTTTTTATTTTCTTTTGTTTTCCTGTGTAATGGAAGTCTTTCTTCCTTTTCTTTGACACCTGCTTTAGAGTCCTCAGAATGGTCGTCTATGACTACAACATTTTCCTCTTTGATAGATGGGTCAAACATAGCTTTGGACTTTAACCTGTATTTGTTGGCAACCCTAGTGGAGTTCCTCCTAGGGTATTTAGGCATAGGTGCAGATTTCTTCCCCTGCTTTTTGTCTATGGCACCTTTCTTACTGGTTGATTTTTGTTTATGTTTGACTATGGGTTTAATTGAGCCTACATTGAAATCTTCATCTGTATCTTCTTCCATTTTTATGTCTATATCATAAAACACTTCAATTTCTGCATCAGGAAACATTTCAATCTCTGCATCAAGTTTTGATCTCTTACCTCTGTTGGTGGTGGATTTTTATTTATTTTCATCTACATGAGCATCAACAGGAATTTGTTGAGTCTGCTTCTTTCTTTTGTTGGTCCTTGTCACCCTGATTGCAGACATTTCCTCTTTCAATGGGAATTCATCAAATGTGATACTTTGTTTCTATGTAGCTGCCTTTTTCCCTTTGCCCCTTTTCTGTTTACTTGGTTGTGGATCATTATTTAGGGATTGGATTAACCAATCCCAGGGTTTTTTTACTTCACTCACAGTAGAAACGACCAATGTCTTTATTATAACTTGATGAAACAGGCTACCTTTGGTCGTGGTAGGGTGAGATTGTACCCTTTCGGACATCTTCGATAGGCTTTTGAGTAGAAAATATGGTAGAGGGTAGTCTCCATTGATATGCATTAATAACCTGATATGGTAGATGTACACCAGCGAGAACCTACCCTCGCATGTAATATACTTGTGAATTATGATCAGAATGCTATGCCACTCCTGTTTGATCCAACTGTGGGGAACTCCTTTCTTCTAATCTGGATTCTGCTTATCTAGTAGCAGGAATTGGTTCACGAATTCCATGACCACATGCTCCTTTTTCCACCATCATTCTCCCCCAACCGACAATTTGCAAGCTTTGGCAATGGAATGTTTTGTCACCAACATCAACAATTTTCCAATCACAACTTCGAAACCATCGAAGTTTTGTGCAAATACCATGGACACTTGTTCATCATGTCCCTGGAAAGTGGTAAAAAACTCGAACCAACCAGCGTCCTTGAACCTTTATGCCATATGTGTGTACGCTTCAAGTAGCTCGGTGCCCTTAGGTTCCAACCTAACAATTTTTCCACCTTTCTTCGGTGCCATGTCAATGATACAGTCTCGTAACTCGGTGTTGTTGGAAAACAAGATTTTCAAAACCTATAGTTGTTATTACATAACGATTTCCTTAAATGGATATCTTCACACATCATCCGACGAATTAGAATAACAGATGACAGTGTCATTTAATAATATTGGAAATGGGATTGATTTGATGCAGGTCCTTGCAGGTACATAGTGATCTCATTCATGCAACGGTTCAAACGACATCATCGATTCAAGTGAGATCGTGGAGTACATGCAGGTCTTTTATCCACGATTTGTGTGATCATGACGAGATTTGGATAGCTGGCGCATGTCAAAGAATAATTACTTTAGTGCTGCAGGAATAGTGTTATTCCTGTAGCACCATTGATGACTTGGCACTAATTTGAATTTTCAAAATTCAAATAAGAAAATGATGTGACAAATCTCATTAATCCATATCTTAAACCTTCCAACTTAAGAAAATTATTCAAAAATGCAAAAAATGCCAAGCAGAACAATATCAAACCAAAGATTAAAGTCTAATAAAATCAAGCAATGAGGTATAAGAAGGGAGGACTTAGGATCAGGGATTCTCACTAAATCAAGAACAGAATTAGAGACTAACATCAACCGTCAAAAGTTGCTAGTAATTTTCCCCTATAGTCTACTAGTTCCAACACACTTTTTGGGTGGATTATTTGCAAGTTTTGGTGGCTGATTTTTCTGTTGTAACAACTTGTTTGCTACAGACATAAGGTTGATAAAGTATCTTTGCAACACTTGTTTATAACAGCCTTACTTTTATGATAAAATCTTGTTCTTTCAATCTTGAGTTGTACTAGTTATACCTAGCTTAGCTCTTGTGTCATTATCTTGACTTTTGGAATTTATTTAGAAGCTCTAACAACTATTCACTTGCTGATATATATTTTTTTTGAATGCTATAAATAGGGGCAACAAGCTTAACTTGTGTGTCCATCTAACATATAGCTCGTACAGTTGGCTTTTCTTGTGTCTCGAGAAGGTACAAACACTTTCCATAGGTACTCAAATACTTGGCAACCTTAAAACACTTTAGAGACGTGTCATAAAAGCCTTATTCCACTTAGCAACTTGACCTATAGGGGTATTCATCTCATCGTCTCACTTTTTCTCGCATTCCCCCCTAGGGTCACCCAGGATTCCCCCCTTGAGGTGATCACTTCACCTCTAAACTGATGGGAATACCTATCTAAGGTGATAGTGGTAGGTGTTCTCTTAGTTGTCTCCATATTGTGGTTTGGGTCGAGCTTTGCCCAACCTACAACTTGTGCGATAAAAGTCACCTCAGTGGCCTTGCCCCACACTTCAGGCTAAGATGAACCTAGGCCAAGGGGGGAATACCTAAATCAACTTAAGTTTAAAATTGTTATGTCAAGGATGAAGGACTAACTCAAGTTGACTCTAACTCACTCACTTAGGAAGGGTGCAATTCTAAGATGTTCTTGAAACAAACTCACAAGGAGCTCACATTACTAGTCCAAGATGCCCAAACTTGGACACGTTAGAGTAGGAGTATGAGCTAATTGTGGGGATTAAACCCAAAAAGGAAGCCTCCGAGTGGTTTATCAATTTGGGTGAAGGTAATTTTGAATTGTTAATGCAATCACCAAACTCAAATTTATTCCAAAAGAAGATTTATCATTCACCAAAATAGTGTGCTTGAATTTAACTCATAAACATCAGAAATTGAATGTTTATGCATATGAGTGTTAATTGAATGACCCAAAATGAAATATTTTCCACAATGTAAAATTCTAAGTTAACGCATCATTGCAAGAATAATTGAACAACAGTAATGAAAGTGCTCAAGAATAAAAAAATATTCCAGAATTAAGAAGGTGACCACAAAATGTTAAGAAACAATGCTCATAATATTACCCCAATTAAAGTGCAGAAATAAAACTTTGAATGATTGCTTAAGATAAACTTGGAAGTATTGCCCATAAATGATTTCCAAAGAGAAAACAAAAAAAGGGAAGCACATGACAATGTTTAATGTACCATATAGACCAGATTTTAAAATGTCATCACATGTACCATCAATTAACAAATTATGAGCAAGATAACCATTCAAAATTACTTTTTCACAAATGAACAAGATCACTAATATAAATTCCATAATTAGTGATTAATTCCCACTTCCAATTAACAAATGTTGTTGAACTTTAAATGCATAAAACGAAAAAGGAAAATCACCAATAATAACTCAACATTAATGGATCAAAACCATCATATGTGATTGTTGTCCTAAAATTTGACTTATTTAGCAATGTATGAATGGAAATTATGAAGATCGTTGAAGTAAACTTTAATGCCCAAGAAAACTTTGTTAACGTGTGTCAAATATTTCTAAGAAAAACCCTAAATTGATTCATGTCAAACTTAAGAAATTAAATGAAAGTAAACATGCATGTCAATTAAAATCTGATCACTTGGATCTATTAGATGTGCATTAAAGAAAGATCCTAAAAATGAAAGAGTGAGTTACTTGTCCAAGATTGTAGTGCTAAATTAATAAAACCCTTATGATCAAAAAGCACTAAACCCTAGTCGATTTACTCAAAGAAGATGAAAACCTTAAAGCAAATGAAATTGACCCTTTAAAATGGCTCAAATGTTTTAAGATTTATCTCAAATTAATTAAAACTTGAGTTATGATCTAGCTAATGTTAAAACTTGGCAAACCCTAGATCATAAAGAAATTAAAACAATTCTATGGAAAGATTTAAAAATTGTTTGAGAAACCATGATGAAGATGCCTTACTATTGAGCATGGAGTCCTTACACTTCCTAGTAGTGCATCCCTTCCTCCTAAAAGAAGTTAAGTCTTCTAACACCAATGAATGAGTGTAGAAGAGCATCAAGCTACAACAAGAGCCTTAGAAAACCTTTCAAGAATGGTTATATCTTAAAGTATAATCAAACCCTAGGTAATGAAAGAGAAACTAGATCAAATATATGCTAAGGAGATAAAACCTTAGGTATTCATATTTAATAACACAAATTAAATATAATTGAACATAAGAAACAAGATAGAATTCCTATTCATACCTTGCTTTCTTGTAGCTCTCTAGACACAAACCCTGTAGTTCCTTCAGAATTCCCAATACTCTTATCATCAACCAAAAAACTAGGAAAACATCACCAAGAAATAAAATATGTCTCACAAAATAGCCAAGAAGTCTTCTCACTTTTTTCCCAACAAGTAAAAATGAGGGTGGCACCCTTGTTTTATAGTAAGATAGGCCTCCAAAACCATGAGCAACAAACCATGTGTTAATACAATATCATGTACCAATACAATGTGCTCAAGCAAAACCATGAGTTAAAATAAGAGGCACTCTCAATACCATGGTCTAAAACCATATTGAGCCAATTAAAATAATATATCGTGGAATAACTACCTCAACCAATTCAAACACATGTGTGGACTAGTCAAATGGAAGAGGTTTTCCCCTCCTAGAAGCTTCTAGAGGCTTCACACATGCATCTCCAAAATGTAGTGATAATTTTCACAGGGCAAATTCCAATGGCAGTGTAACTTAGTCAATTTTTACTTGATTTTATATTATAATTTCATTTGGAAATCCCATGGAAATTATGCATCTAATGGTGTTGGGTTGGAGGAATTTTGAGCACTCTATCAAAAGATAACTACCCTTGAAGTTGGCCACCTTGAAAAATGTGCTAAAATCACCTCATAACCACCTCTGACCACCCATGTGTGAGAATATTCCTCCAAGTAGCTCATGCAAGCTCCATATGTTGACAAGTGTACAAATTGATGACGTGGATACCTTAGTGATGATGTGGCATCCTCGTCATCATCCACTGTGTTGTCACAAATCTCAATGCAATGACATGGATTCTAAGAAAATTTATACGAATCACAATATATGTAGATATAGTTGAATATAGGTACACGGATCCCATTGCAGGTACATGGATCCTGCAGCATAGTACACAGATTCCAATGTGTGTGTCCACCTATAAAGATGCATCAAGCTTCAAAACGAGTCATTGTTGAAATATTGTAACTACAAAGAGTATTCTATTTATTATTGAGTCATTATTCATTATGGCAATCCCCTTTTGTGGATTGATCATGTTGGGCACTGTAATTGACCAAATCCCCTTTTGCGGATTGGTCAAACCCTAATTGTATTATGAAAATTAAGAAGTCGTCCCCCAGGCCTAATTAAAGTGGTTTTAACCACTAAGAAGACAAGTCGGCCCTGCCCAGTGAAGAGACACCTTTCCAGCACCTAACAACTAGTATAAATAAAGGAAGTCAACGCCTCGTTATCTCACTCACTCATTCGCTCATCAAGTGCACAAGTATGGTAACTGCAGTTGGGAGAAGAAGGAAGAGAGAGGCGCATTGCCCAGTGTTGGATATTCTCTAGTATTTTGGTTTATTGTCTTGGCATTGTATTGGCTATCTATATTAAGGAAGTTTTTGTTGGGTTTTCTCCCCCATGAGGGTTTCCCAGGATAAATAATGTGTATCTTGTGATTGTGTTTCTCTCAGTGATCCTACCTATGCTATTGTTATCTAGTAAATTAAAAATAAACCTAATAATAGATCAGAACTTAACATGGTATCATAGCTAAGATGAATAGAGCACCTTTCACTGGATAAGACAAAACGTCATTGTTGTTGTACAAGAAAATTAGGGATTTTTGTTGGAGAGGATTTTTTGCCTAAAAACCATCTATAAAAGTGTTCCCTACCCTAGTGACTCTCAGAGCCTCCGAAAATTCAAACCCTAGTTTTTTACTAGTACCAGAAAACCAGAAAAACGAGGAAACCAAAACCAGTACCAATCCAGATTTCCGCAAGCTCAGTTTCAAGGGGTAAAATTTGGATTTTTCATAAATCTGACTGCACCAGCTTACTCACCTCAGCTTTGCGCATCTAGCCCCTGGATCAGAATTTCAAAATTTGAAGTTTGAAAAATTAGGGTTTTCTCATAAAACCATAAGTTACAGTTAAAGTACCATTTGTAGTATAAGTTGCAGTTCCAGTTGTAGTGAAAGTTTCTTTAAAGTGTTGGTCAACCTTAAAGTTGAAATGTCTCTAAATTTTTGAAGACTTTTTACCTATCACCGTTGCTACCGGATGGTACCACCACCCGTCAATACTATCAGAGGTATGTACTTACATATGTTTCAACTATATTATTCTAAGGAGTACTTGCAGGAGAAAGGATCTCCTATCATAGATCCAGAAGGATCTCAGATCCAACGTATTCAGAAGACTAATGCACCCCAAGTTTGATTATCTTGATATGCATCTATTTGTTATGACGTTATTTTGACCTTATGAACATCTAGGTGGTATGTTGAAATCATACTAACCATTGGTCAAAATGATCAAGGCTGATTAAAGTTGAGTTTATAGAGCTTATTCTCTAACTTAGATTTTTGTCAAGATAACATATTTTCTTAGTACAGAAGATATGTTGAAGAAAGCACTCATCTTGAGTGAAGGAGACTTGAAAGAAAAGAAACACACTACTACATTGGGCGCAAATTACGACGAAATATTACGACAATTTAAAATTTCGTCGTATTTTTTTTGCTTTTTTTGGACTAAATATACTTTTTTTTTTTTCGAGGTCCAAATGTTGGTCGCTCTAGCGACCAACCTTCCAAGTTGGTCATTTTAACGACGAAAGTGGGTCAGTAGAGCGACCAACCCCCAGTTAGTCGCTATAGCGACCAACAATGGCATGTGTGAGAATCAACGGTCATTTACGGCAAATCAATCCTATATATATCTTAGTTACGACAAATTTTCTATAGTTGCGACAATCATTTTCTACAGTTGCGAAAATCATTCGGGTGTTCTGATGCAATGGTGTTCTGGTTTTTTATGAAATCTTGATTTCAATTCTCTTTCAAGAAGAGAAACATTGAATTAATCAGAATTTACATAGCTGATATTTTGAAGGTTAGTACTTAAAAAAATTCTGTGTGATTTAGTAATTTGGTGCTATTGAACTATTTTATGGTTTATTGTCACTCCTTAAATCAAATTTTATGGTTTATTTTAACTCCTTAGAAAGATTTTATGGTTTATCCACTTTTGATAGAGTAAAAAGATTATTGATTCATCTACAATCACTCTAATTAGATTCAATCACTCTAATTTTGTTCTTATATTTCATGGAACTTCTT
>ML780027.1:1142005-1164356 GCA_009831015.1 Picea engelmannii | reverse complement strand
ACACGTAAATGAATATATTCACGTCTTTAAACAATGGAAGTGACCTTACATTAATGGTATAATTAATACATTAACAATATAATTAATAATTAATGGACTTTGTAATATACAATAAGGTATATTACAAGTCATCCCTTCCTAAAGAGCTTCATCCTTGAAGCATGGATTAAGATTAATGCTTGGATCTAAACTCCTTATTTTTGTCTATCTTAACTTCAAAATTTTCTCTTGAAATCATTCTCTCTCCATCTCACTCAGGGACTTGTCTCTGTAATGTTAATACATGCTTATGAAATGTTTTATCCTCATAGGACCCAACAACTTAAATAAATTCTCCACTCACTTAAAAATCGCCTCTCCTGAATATGTCAAATAACCACCCATTGCCTTGAACTATTTCTTGTACAAAACCATCGGAAAGTTAATTTCCCACTTACATATTTCCAATGTAGGCATGTGTGGTAGGAAATCATTGCCCACGAAGAAATAAATAAAGACAAAATCGTCAACAAGTTGTTCAAGGTCAATATGAAATGGAGAGTTTGGTATCCTCAAGTCATACTCTAAGTATTCTCGCAAAGTCAAATGTTGAGAAAATGATATGGTTTTTTGGGAATAGGGTCCTCTTCCCTGCCCTTCTTATCAAAATCTCCACATTTTCACTTGGCTTTTCCTTCACATTCAACTCCCAAGTGGCCAATATGGCCACACAAGAAGCATTTGTCTTGTTGCCCAAGTGTGAAGACAACCTCTCTTAGAATTGAAAAGTGCACCTCATGGGTTTCCAAAGCCAACATAATCAAATCGAAATCCAAACCATATAAGCAGTGCCAACTATTTGGGTCAAACCAAGGAATATTTCTTTGAAGATGAATATATGACATTGTTTTATGCTCTCCTTCCCTAGGAACATTTGCATCTGAGAGTATTACCTTTATATTTCGCCATCTAGGATCACAGTTTAATATGAGATGTATGTAATACTTTAGATAAATAGATAATGTGGCCATCAATTCTATCCTTGGTGTAATGACATTCAAATTACATGCTTCAAACTTCTCTTTCAGGGTAATTATTTATCCTTTTTCTTTAAATTATCTTTTTAACCTTTGCTCTTTAGTAGACGCATCAACTGCATCTTTTGTCGCCCGAAAATGTCGAGAGTGTTGTTGATTCATCTTTGCTCTTGGTGAAACACCATCAATTGCCATATATAAAAGCTTCTTGGGGTGCACTATTGCAAATGGATGGTCTATGTAATCAAACATGCATAGAAAGAACTCATCATAAGTTAAGGGTGAAGGGTGATCTTCTAGATGAAAACAAGGATGAATAATTCCATTCATATCGAGATATAAATTATCAAACTCCATGTTATTGGGATTCGGTTTGGTGGTATCAATGGGTATAGTGACACCATTCATCTGCACTGCCTCCTCCTCCACAACATCTACTATCACCATTGAAAACTTATCTGACAACCATCGATAAAATTCTGGATGTTGTTGTTGCTAACCTCCATATCTTGGAAGAACATGGGATTGAGAATATCTCACTGCCTACTAACTTCGATTTCCAACTTGCATCATGTTAGCCTAATATAAGTGGGAATTTGTTTTTCCATTTTGTTGTTGAATTCACCTTTGTCCTTGGTAGCCATAGTACCCATCAATAGGGACAAAAGGATGGAACTGTTGGTGTGAAGAACTGCCATAACTTTGATCGCGATTCTGATTTCCATTATATCTTTCACCACAACTATCAAAAGAAGATATGACATAACCCTGCTCATTATTATGACTGCCCTTGTATGTTCCACCATAAGAATTGCTAGCAGAGGTTGTATAACTTGGACCGTGATTCTTATTGTCATTATGTCTTTCACCTTTATTGTATGTTCCACCATAAGAATCGCTAGTAGAGGTTGTATAACTCTGATCATGATTTTGAATTCCATTGTATGTTCCACCATAAGAATTTCCATTTCCATTTAAACTTCTTGACCTTATTGATGCTCTTCCACTTCTATTGTTGTTGCTATCATCACCATCATTATCATAATTACTATTATTATTCCACAATATGGAGGAGGGAGTAGGATGATTAGCGAAGTCACATGTGTTACTAAATTTTTTGTTTATGTTTAGTCATTTTATCCCTTTCTCCATCCCTTTATCATTCAAGTTCTCCTTTCACATGGTTCCACCATATCATCCACCCCATTTTGAAATCAAGGTTTAGTTAAGATCCTACAATTACATGACCATCATGATTGGACACACTTAAATACCTGTTATCAAATTTAGTTAAGATCCTATGTGAATGGCATAATTTTTTTTTTTTAAAAACCCCAATATTGGTCGCTTTAGCGACTAACCTATTCTTCGCTAGTATTGCCAATTGGTCGCAAACATAAATGTTAGTCACTAGAGAGACCAGCGTGTTAGTCGCTAGAGCGACCAACATGTTAGTCTCTTGTATCGCCAAGAGAGTGAGCAAACTGATGGTTTGGTTGCTCTAGCGACTAATGTTCATCGTTCTAGCGACTCATAGTGGTTTATTGACTAAGTTTTCCAGGGTTGTCTTGGTCACTCTTGTGACTAATATTAGTCGTTTGACCGACTAACATTCGTCGCTAGCCAAACTTTTCCCTATTGTGAATAGGCTTATTTTTTCGGTCGCTAGACCGGCGAAGATCCATGTGTGACCACTAGACCGACGAAAAAAAAATCATCTTGGTCGCAAAAATGACTCTATTCCAACGAAAATGTGTCTCTACTTCTTCGCAAAAACGTTCAAATTTAATAGTGACATACTCATTCTTGAGGATAAAACTCCAAGTTCCAGGTTTGAGTGATTAAGTTGATAAGATTCAAAGTTGCACATGACAATTTGATAACTACCCCTTTACAAATAAACATTATAGTTGAGGTATTAGTCTTTGAAAAGTATTATACTTGGTAGCATGTGATCATATTGAGATAAATGCTTAATGTAATCATTTACCAGATACAACTAACATCTCCTCTAGGAGAAACTTCTTGTGTTGGTTCCAAGTTACCTTGGATGAATGTTTGATCACAACACTAGAAGAGTGTTGATCTCATTTCATATTGTATTTCTTACTTTTGATCTTTGTTTCAGACAGGTCACAAGTGAAAGCTCTAAAGGTGATACTATGACAATTATTCGTGTTATTGTTTTATTTCCTATTATCAAAAGAGTATTATTCTTGCTTGTTGTTTTGTTGACCTTGTTTCAAGTCACAGGTGATAACCCTGAGGAAGCTATAGTAAAGGTTGCAGAAGGAAACAGTTTAAATGAGACATGAAGCAGACTATGTACATAACCATATACATTCATGTACCAAAGAAGATGAAGAATAAGCTAACTTTTGAAATACAGAGTATCTCATATGGAGATTGATTGTAAGGAGCAGAAGGCTCCAAAGATGACCGAACATTAGAACAAAAACTAATAGTAGACGTGTTCAAAGGATAATGAAGCCACCTTGATAGGAAGAAGAATTCACTTGAAGTTTGACTCATCTTTTCATATTTAGACTTGGTATTCAACACCAAGTATACCCCATAAGAGATGATGAAATCCTTATAGACTCGGAAGAAATCGAGAGCAAGATTGATCTCAGAAATTATTAGATGAAGAAACAACTTCCAGGACTAGGAGATAGATTCCATGAGAAGACTAGATCATAGCTTCCGAAACTTCTAGGAGATATGAAATCTCCTGGGAAGATTCCCTTGTTTCAATGACAGAGAAGGAAGCCAGTCAGAAAGACTAGAATATGGATTTTTCCGTGAGACTAGAAGAGAAGTCAATATTAACTTCCAAGATTGATCTAACAGATCAAGCATGTTACAGATGTACAAATCCTGATGAGTGTCCAGAGGATTCTCCCAGCAAGAGGGAGAATACTATGAAGAGACACTTACTCCAGTAATTGAAGAAATAGTTACAGTATTCATGAAGACAACCAGAACAACCACGATTCATATATAGTATGAGATGCACAGGGAGAAATCCCCATATTTAAAATTGAGTTTCAGTCGGTGCAATACATTAGTTGGGTCATGGAGACATGACTACAATAAAAGATAGAGTTACCTCCATGAAAGAAGAAGAGCTACCTTCAGTATCAATTATTGAGCCACTCTCAGTTTCAGATGAATTTGTTTCCATGATGGAGTAGAGGATTTACTCTCTGATTTCAGCAGTCACAGTGAGAATGGAGCAACCATTCTCATCTTCAGAGTAGTTGCAGGTGCAGAGTCTCAGTTCTAGAAGGAATAGTTGCAGAAAGAGGAGAGGACATACTCTCAGGAAGTGAGACAGATAGTGCTTTGCAGAGAGCACATAGAGCTAGCACATGATTGTGCAGATTGAGTTGCAACTGAGCAAGTGTACCATATTGGTATAATGTAATGTGAAAATTTGGTTTGAATTTGAAGATAGAAAGACCTGGGTCTGCAGGTTGAAGCAAGCTCCTAGAGCTTGATATGGCAGAATTGATAGTTTCCTGACGAGCTTGGGCTTTACCAAGAGTAAAGTTGATTCTAACCTTTACCTCAAGGTTATGAATGATGAGCCAGTGATGTTGCTACTATATGTAGATGATGTATTCTTGACAAGATGAAGAAAACCTCATCACAGATTGCAGAAGAAGCTCGTTATAGAGTTTGATGAAAGACCTAATGCATTATTACTTAGGTCTTGAAGTTTGGGAGAGCCCATAGAAGATCTCCCTTAACCAAGGGAAGTATGCAGTTGAAATACTGAAGAGGTTTGATATGTTTGAGTTTAAATACATGAACACACCCATGGCAACAAAGTTGAAGCTCCTGGTTGATACTTCGTTAGAATTGGTTGATGTTGTGTTGTATAGACAGATTATTGGTTTGGTGATCTATCTGACAAATACCGGGCCAGATATATGTTTTTTCTTATGTTAGAATATGGTAGAACCCAGACATGTTCACCTTGATGATTCAAAACATGTGATGAGATACCTTAAGGGTATGTTGGGTTTTGGTCTTTGTTATACTAGAGATCATGACTTCAGACTGAGTGGTTATACCGATTCAGATTGGGTTGGAAGTGTCTCTGACAGAAAGAGCACCTCAGGATGTTGTTTCAGTCTAGGGTCAGCCATGATATCATGGTAGAGTAGGAAGCAATCAAGTATTGTTCTTAGCACGGCAGAAGTGGAATATATTGCAGCATGTTCTGCCAGTGGTGAAGACATATGGTTTCAGATGTTGTTGACAGATCTATTTGATTTGGAGATGGAAACCATCGTGATCCTATGTGATAACCATAGTTGTATAAAGATGATGTGTTCCATGATGATTCAAAGCACATAGAGATCTGGTATCACTTCATTTGTGATATGGTGTAGAGAGGAGCCATAAAGCTCCATTATGTTGGCACAGATGAACGGGTTGTTGATGTGTTGACCAAGCCTTTGTATCATGTAAAGTTTAAGCACTTTTGAGACAAGCTTGGTGTAGTCCAAAAGGACCTCCCACAAAAGGGGGAGTAGTGTTGATGCCATCCTAGTGTTGAAGATTTCCAACTTCGTGTTGATGTTGTTGTGATTCCATCTTAGTGCTGAAGATTTCTAGCTTCATGTTGATGTTGTTGTGATGCCAACCTAGTGCTGAATGTTTCCCGCTTCGTGTTGACGTTGTTGTGATGCCAGCCTAGTGCTGAAGATTTCCAGCATTGTGTTGATGTTGTTGTGATGCCAGCCTAGTGCTGAAGATTTCTAGCTTCATTTTGATGTTGTTGAGATGTCAACCTTGTCCTAAAGATTTCCAACTTCGTGCTGATGTTTTTGAGATGTCAGCCTCGTGCTGAAGATTTCCAACTTCGTGTTGATGTTGTTGAGATTCCAGCCTCATGCTAGAGATTCCCAGTTGTGTGTTGATGTTGATGAGATGCCAACTTCATGCTGAATATTTCCATCTTAGTGTTGATGTTGATGAGATGTCAGCTTCGTGTTGAAGATTTCTAGCTTAGTGTTGATGTTGGTGATGCTCCAACCTTCGTGTTGTGATGTTGTTGTTGTTGATGTTGTATCAGCCTCGTGATTTTATTGATGATGATGATGTATTAGTGTTATACTAATCCATGTTGATGCATATGATGATGATGTCATTCCAGCTCCTTGTTTTGGATGATGATATTGATGATGAGAAAAACTTTTGATGATTTATAGATATGTCAGTCAGTGTTTCAAATGTTGTTGATGTTGATTCCCTCTCTCTCTCCTGATGATGTTGTAGAATACACTTCTTGTTAAGGGGGAGTGTTGAAATATTGTAACTGCAAAGAGTATTATATTTATTATTGAGTCATTATTCATTATATCAATCCCCTTTTGTGGATTGATCATGTTGGGCATTGTAATTGACCAAATCCCCTTTTGTGGATTGGTCAAACCCTAATTGTATTATGCAAATTAAGAAGTCATCCCACGGGCCTAATTAAAGTGGTTTCAACCACTAAGAAGACAAGTCAGCCCTGCCCAGTGAAGAGACACCTTTCTAGCACCTGTCAGCCAGTATAAATAAAGGAAGACAACGCCTCATTATCTCACTCACTCATTCACTCATCAAGTGCACAAGTGTGGTAGCTGCAGTTGGGAGAAGAAGGAAGAGAGAGGTGCATTTCTCAGTGTTGGGTATTCTCTAATGTTTTGGTTTATTGTCTTGGCATTGTATTGGTTATCTATATTAAGGAAGTTTTTGTTGGTTTTCTCCCCCATGAGGGTTTCCCAGGATAAATGTTGTGTATCTTGTGATTGTGTTTCTCTCAGTGATCCTACCTATGCTATTTTTATCTAGTAAATTGAAAAGAAACCTAATAATAGCTCAAAACTTAACAGTCATTAGGCAACAAACATGAAGTAATATCCTCTGACAACAACTTAACACAGGTGAATTTTATAAATTAACTAAGTTTACCATGGTGGGACAACTTTTACTAGTATTACTTGTGTCTATGCTTAGGAAAAAAGGTATTTCCAAAGTAATTTGATTAAGATGGATGAATTTGACGAACAATTGATGGAAAAAGGTAGGAAAACTTTATATTTTGACTCTCAAAGTCATTTTCAATGGTGTATCGGGTCTTTTGTTGGTCCAAATAGCCTTGTTTGCTAGGAATATTGATTTTGTTTTGCACTAATAAGATTTTTAATAGGAAGGTTGACTTAGAGTTACCACCGCGACATTGTTTTATTACCCCCTTTCATATTTTCTTTGATTTTTTCTAGTCCTTTTTCTTTAGATATGCATTTTTAGCATAGGACCTTGGGGCAAGCCCTTTTTTCATGAGGTGGCATAGCTCTAGCCTTAGTATTTTTTTCATTTTTTATTTACGCTCTTCACCTCTAGCCTTTTTGGCTTAATTTTTTACTTTGGCCTACATTCTTCTTCATATAGACCTTGTTGGATGACATTTGATAAGCCAAATATAAGTAGAGATGGTATTTACTTTTATGAATACGATGGTATTGAAAGGGAATGATAGAAAGTGTTAGACGCGGTTAGGATGTGGACATGCTACTTAACCATATCACCAGTAGTACATCTAATCCTAAATCAAGACATAATTTATCTAAGGACAACATGTGCCCCCATGGTAAAAATGAGATAAAATAAAAAAAATTGTTAGTGTTAAGTAGTATTATAAGATATACCCCGTGTTAATTTATTTCATGACAAGTTAGAAACATTCACAACTCTTCTAAGCAAAAAACCACACATGAAATCATAGCACGTCAACTGAAATATTAAGCATGAAGCACATATCATCTGAAGTGTAAAGCATAGGAGTTGTTATACCATGGTAGAGCTATCTGAAGAAACTCATGGATGATGTCAAGCTAGAATGAATGGAGGATCAGGATGGAATTTCCAAATATGAGCAGGAGAGCTCATCTAAGCAGCATCAATGCACCCCTAAGAGGGTGGTCTTGAAATAGTTTCCATTGAGGGGGAAACATCTGGCTCCTACTTGGGGACATGCACTCTTAGAGAAAGAGTGTATGGGAAATCCATAATCTCACAACATACTTGTATCGTACACACATCTAAACTTGGGGAAATGTAAGAAGCAGGGTGATTCTACCACCCAGGTTAGACTACCATCAAAAACTTACAGAAATAAAAAATCTCCTAAGTCTAAGAAATAAAAGCATGTACAAAAACATGTAACTATTCTAAGGTAAATGTTTGAAAAGAAATGTATTCTAAGTAAATCAAATACATGAAGGAAATTAAATAAAGGAAACACGCAAGTATCTAAACTAATGTTCCAAAGAACTTATTACTAGATAAAGTCAAAGATCCAATGCAACCACTTGAGAAGGTCATCCATAGTTTGAAGTCTTCCCTTTTGTTTGGTTATAAACCAAAACAGGGATATAATAAAGATTTGGTGGATGCAAGGTTGAATATTGGTCACTCCTAAGTTTGGAACCAAGGAAAGATTATATTCATGAAGTATAAGGTCCAAACTATTCCAAGGTTGGTTAATACCTCCACCAACTTCCTACATCCAAAGATCAATGGGATTAATTTAATAGAAGGAATGGGTCAATTTATTGTTTTTACTTGACAAATCAAGAAGTAGAGGTTGTGAACACGGCTCCAACTAGGTTTTGGATGGGAGTTATTGTATTCCCATGTCACTCTTATTCAAAGGAAGAGAATAAGTCAAAGATATGTAGGGAAGATGAAGGCACTCATAGGTTAAGGGTAAAATCATAGGTAAACAAAGAGAATGAGGATACTCAAGAGTCAAGGTTTGTTTTTCTAAGGCACAAGGTATGGAATGCTCAAAAATTATGACAAATCTTTCCTACATGACCCTTTCATGGAGAGGGGGACAAATCACTCCATATTCTTTAAAACTTGGACTAGTTGATTTTTCTTCAAAATTTTCTCAGTTAAATTCTTCATTAGGTCCAAGTTCATCAACGACAACTTTACCCTCAGAATCAGTATCATCAAAGTCAAAAAAAAATTGTGTCCCACATAAGTCTTCCAATGTGGACAAAGTCATCAAGGTTTATATCATCAAGACCATTATCTTCTTCATGGGATGATGGAAATACAACTAATCTTTCTTCAATATTCACCCTTTCAAAATCATCAAAATATGAATCAAAAGACTTAATATTTTGACAAGGGATATCATTCATCATGTTCTGACCTTAATTTGTATAAGAAAAAAAAATGGTCACTTTCACATTCTAATTTCTCATCCAAATCTTCTTCACAGGGTTTTTCTAAGGATTCTTCTACAAACTCCCCTTTATCCATGTATTCCTCATATACTTGTTTATCATTAAAGTTGTATCCTTCATGAAGTAATTCTTCCCTAATGTGATCCCTAAATGATTGGTCATGTTTATGACTTTCAAAGGGAAGAGAAGATCCTTCATCAATGTTTCTTTCAAGAGTTCTGACCAAGTATTATTGCTTTTAGTGTAATTTCAAGACGGCATTATTTTCTTCCATATTACCGATTATTTCAGCCCCCAACTCATATGACGGATTCCTTTGAAAATTAAGGATAAAACATATATCTCCCTTTTACTTTCATGAAAAAGTTCAATCCATTCATCCAAGTATTCCATCATTTCTTCTTGTGTGGACATTTTTTATTTTGTGAGATCTTCCTCAAATTTATCATGAAAAGATACTCCATCCATGTTCAAATTACTTCCTTGATTCTCAATGGTCTTAATAACCCCACACCTTTCATCTTCTTGAAAGGTCACCACATAGTCTTTGAAAACATCCTCAAAATCTTGATGATTTGGACCCCAATGTTTGAAAAAGATTCTAAACAAATGATCACAAGAAGATATGGTCTTAGGATTACTAATGTGTTTTAAGCAAGTTGTTTCCAAAGAGAATACAAATAACTTGATAAGGACATCTTCATGAGACACACCAAGATTTAGAATATATTCCCAAAATGAGGTAATGCATTGAATACCATGGTCTTTACTACCATCAAACCTTGGAAGGTTATCAACCCATTCTTGGGGATATTTATTAGGATATCCATCATTTTTTCTAGATCAAAACAAGGATAAAGTTCATTGAAATCCCAAGGTGCCATTTTCAACCAACTTAAACTCAAAGTGGAGTTACCAAGGTGAATAGTCAAATTCCAACATGGATACTTGCTTCACCCTACAAGCACCCAAGCTCTAAATTCTTTACGGGAATTGGACATCTTCCCTTAAATGGAGCCTCCAGGTGAGTCAAATTATCAATATTTGAATCCTACTCACCAAACATTGAATCCAAACTTTGAATACCCAGGGAATGGACTTTATCCCCGACAATGATGCAAAATTGTTATCTCTCAAACTCTACCCCAGTAATGAAAGCCATAACTTCAATGGGAGAGACTAAAGGAGCTACCAAGCAAACCACGCACTATCACCTTTATGGCATTTCCCCAAACTTTAGGACAAGGTAAACCTAGGCCAAGGGGGGAATCCATAAATCAACTTAAGTTTAAAATTGTTATGTCAAGGGTGAGGGAATAACTCAAGTTGACTCTAACTCACTCACTTAAGAAGGGTGCAATTCTAAGATGTTATTGAAATAAACTCACAAGGAGCTCACACTACTAGTTCAAGATGCCCAAAATTGGAAATGTTAGAGTAGGAGTAGGAGCTAATTATGGG
The DNA here is from genome assembly GCA_009831015.1 of Picea engelmannii. Taxonomy (NCBI): domain Eukaryota; kingdom Viridiplantae; phylum Streptophyta; class Pinopsida; order Pinales; family Pinaceae; genus Picea; species Picea engelmannii. Next base: position 1,153,621 of record ML780027.1, on the reverse strand, counting down.
GATTCAAGCCCAAAAAGGAAGTCTCCAAGTGATTTGGAAATTTGGGTGAAGGGAAGTTTCAATTGTTAATGCAATGCCCAAACTCAAATGTATTCCCAAAGAATATTTACCATTGACCAAAATAATGTGCTTGAATTAAACTCATAAACATAAGAAATGGAAGGTTTATATATATGAGTGTCAAGTGAATGAAACAAAATGAAATATTGGACACAACCTAAAATGTAGTTAATTCATCATTGAAAGAATAATTGAATATCAGTAATGAAAGTGCTCAACACCATAAATGATTAATTTATCTTAGTACCAAGAATGAAATTGATTTGTTGTTGTTTATGAATGTTTGGGATAGTAAGATAAAAAAATATTCCAGAATTAAGAAGGTGACCATAAAATGTTAAGAAATGGTGTTCATAAGATTACCCCAATTAAAGGGGAGGCATGTACGGGAGGGGTGTTTTTCAACCCTAGAGGAAATCTAGCACTGGAGTTCTATTGGAATTTAGGGATAACCACAAATAGCAAGGCAGAAGCATATGCTCTCCTTCTTGGTATCCAATTGGAAAAGAAAAGAAAAATATCCGAGTTGAATATAGTCGAAGATTCTCATAACACAATTCGCTATTTTATTTGCAATTCTTCTTTGAAAGACATAGGTATGAGAAATATGGTGGAAAGGATAAGGATCTCCTTGTGTCATGTTAAGGCTCATTTCTTTCACATTTATCGCCACCGTAATGTTGTTGCATACGCACTAGAAAATAAGGCAATAGGACTATCCCCTGGTCTTTTGGGGGTGGATGGAGAGGAGAGAATGGTGACCCTCCCCCGTGACCATGATTTGGCAGGGGAGATGGATCTATCTTGTTCATATGGATATTCTTGGTTATATATGTGGGGGCCACATGAAACAAAGGAAATTGAGTCTTTTCAAGTTAAAGAATATCAACGCAATGGGAAAGCACAATGGGGATTTTGCTTTGGCTCATGGTTGGGATCGTTGTGACTGGAGGACTGTATGTACTTGGTACAAATTGGTTCCCAATTTGATGGATTTGAAATAGGGGAGGAGCATGGCTATTGTGGGAGATGGTGACCAAGACGGGATGGTACATGGAAATATGCCAAATCGAGGAGGAGGAGTCAGCAATACCATGTATCTGCATGGCCATCTTGTGAGAACTTATCTGACTATGGATCCGAAGGTACGTTGGATTTTTATTAACCTCTTGTTAAATAATTTGAAGATTAATTATGGAATAGAGAAAGGTTGGAGAAATTCTATGCAGTCAAATTGTTTGGGGAACCCAAAGCCTGGTTCGGTTCTGCAAGTTAAAGGGATCTTTGGGTTCTCCTCGAGTATTGGAGTACTTTTTGGGGTTGATTATGTTCCCTGTGTTCTTATTCCATTAATATTAGTGGTAAATTCTGGTGGGGAATTTCAAGAAACTGGTAGGAGCACTTTGGTGTTATCTTCCAGTGTAAAAATGACGTTGGTAAGCATGTTCCTCAGCACCCAAATTAATTTTTCACAGTTTCAATTGGGCATTTGGAAAAGAATGGAGAATCGATATAGGTTTGAGTGTCTCGATGAGGACATGGAAATAAAGGAAGTAGAATAAAGACAACGACTGACCATCTGGGTCAGCTCCCTTAGCTCCACATCATGTTCACCCTCGACACATTGGGTCAGCATCGTGATCTAATTGGATAGCTCTAGGATGAGGTGGATTGTTTTCAGAGTCAATTAGAGGCAATTCAACTTCACCGTGCTCAACGGGATGAGATTTATGGGAATTTTCAGTCAAATGATAGCAATGGAGGAACGATTTCTCCAGAGTCAATGTCTCTTATGGATCTGAATGCTCCTGTGGAGACTGTGGAGGACAAGGACAATCCAGTGTGGGACAATGGTCCAGATCCAACAACAAGTAAATAAGTATGTTTTTTCTTTCAGTTTATATAAACCGTATTTACTATCGGCTATGTATTGTCCATAGTAGTAGTAGTTATAGTGTCTAGTATTGCAATAGTAGGTGGACATATTTTTGGATGCTAGAAGTTATGATAGAGCTAGAATTATGTAAGGACATAGGGATTACTTTTTATACTCAGTGGCTTCGGCCACACCTTTTTAATGAATAAAAATCCACCAGATTTTGTGAAAAAAAAAATATTACCCTAATTAAAGTGAAGAAATAAAACTTTGAATGAATGTTTAAGATAAACTTGGAAAATTTTTTCCCATAAATGATTGCCAAAGAGAAGATAAAAAAAAGACAAGCACATGACAATTTTTAATCAGACAATGTATCATAGATACCAGATTTAAAAATGCCATCACATGTACCATTAATAAACAAATTATGAGCAAGATAATAATTCAAATTTACTTTTGCATAAATGAACAAGATAATTGATATAAATTCCAGAATTAGTGATTGATTCCCACTTCCAATTAACGAATGTTGTTGAACTTTAAATGTATAAAAGGAAAAAGGAAAATCACCAATAATAACTCAACATTAATGGATTAAAACCATCGCATGTGATTGTTGTCCCAAAATTTAACTTAATTAGAAATGCATGAATGGAAGTTATGAAGATTGTTGGAGTAAACTTGAATTCCCAAGAAAACTTTGTTAATGTGTGTGTCAAATATTTCTAAGAAAACCCCTAAATTGATTCATGCCAAACTTGAGAAATTGAATGAAAGTAACCATGCATGTCAATTAAAGTCTAATCACTTGGATCTATAGATGTGCATCAAATAAAGATATTAAAAATGAAAGAGTGAGTTGCTTGTGAAAGGTTATAGTGCTAAATTAATAAAACCCTTATGCTCAAGAAGCACTAACCCTAGTCGATTTACTCAAAGAAGATGAAAACCTTAAATCAAATGAAATTGACTCTTTAAAATGGCTTAAATGTTTTAATATTTGTCTCAAATTAATTAACACTTGACTTATGATCTAGCTAACGATAAAACTTGGAAAACCCTAGATCATAAAGAAACTAATTTTTTTTATAGAAAGATTTAAAAATTGTCTGAGAAACTAGGATGAAGATGCCTTACCATTGGACATGGATTCCTTATACTTCCTAGTAGTGCTTCGCTTCCTCCTAAAATATGTTGAAGTATTTTTACACCAATAAATGAGTGTAGAAGAGCATCAAGCTACAACAATATCTTTAGAAAACCTTTCAAGGATGGTTAGATCTTAAAGTAGAATCAAATCCTAGGTAATGAAAGAGAAACTAGATCAAATCTATGCTAAAGAGATAAAACCTTAGGTATTTATTCATATTTAATAACACAAATCAAATCTAATTGAATACAAGAAACAAGGTAGAATTCCTATTCATACCTTTCTTTGTTGCATCTCTTTAGACACAAACCCTTTAGCTCCTTGATAAATCCCAATACTCTATTCATCAATTAAAAAACTAGGAAAATATCACCAAGAAATAAAGATCTCATTCTCAAAATAGACAAGAAGTATTCTCACTTTATTCCCAATAAGTAAAAATGAGGGAGGCACCCTCATTTTATAGGAAGAGAGGCCTCCAAAACCATAATCAACAAACCATGTGATAATACAATGTGCTCAAGCAAAACCATGAGCCAAAACAAGAGGCACTCTCAATACCATGGTGTAAAACTATTTTGAGCCAATAAAAATAATATATAATGGAATAACTACCTCAACCAACTCAAACACATGAGTGGACTAGTCAAATTGAAGAGGTGCACCCCTCCTAGAAGCTTCTAGAGGCTTCATATGTGTGGCTCCAAAACACAGTGATAATTTTTGCACAACAAATTCTAGTAGCAGTGTAACTTGGTCAATTTTTTCTCGTTTTTCTATTATAACCCCATTTCGAAAATCTCATGGAAATTTTGCATCTAATGGTGCTAGGTTGGAAAAATTATGGGCACTCTATCAAAATATAATTTCTCCTGAAGTTGGTCACCCTTCAAAATGTGTTAAAATCACCTCATAGCCACCTCTAACCATCCACATGTGTGAGAATATTCCTCCAAGTGGTTGATGCATGCTCCATATGCTGACAAGTGTAAAAATTGATCATGTGGAAACCTTAGTGATGATGTGGCACCCTCATCATTTTCCATTGTGTTGTCACAGATCCCAAGAAAATTTACATAGATCCCAATATATGTAGATATTGTTGAATATAGGTACATGGATCCAAGACACATGATGGTTGATGGGAATGTGGGCTTGTTTGGGCGCACCAGGTCCAGGAAGGGGCGTGACGAGTTCTTTGAGTGTGGGTTCATGAAGGGGCATGACACACCCAAAATACATGATGTTTCACACAAGTGACCCTTGGAGTCCCTATAAGAGAACAAGGGTGCACAACCAAGGAAGGCATGAGAATTGGCAAGACATTTGGAGAGAACAAGTATGAGGAAATAAACTGAGGCAGAGCTGCCAATATGGAAGACAAGTAACCAAGGGTGGGATGCTCTAGGATATTTTGGAGAAGTCTAGAAATGAAAGTCTATTGTAGGCATGTGTGAGGCAGAACCGAAATCTGTGTTATCTTGGTGAAATTATGTGGTAGTGAAGGGAAAACAAGTCTGCGATTGAGGGCACATTTGAGGTGCACCACAGGAGGTTGCGGAGACGGTTGCGACAGAGAGTCTTAGTGTGATGAATCTATGTATTAGTGTCTTGGTGAGGTTATGAAATTATTGACTCTATCCAAGTTGTGAACCATGTCGGTAGCCTATAACGGAGTATGGGTTGCTCTAGGTGAAGAGCGATTAGGAGGAGAATGATCACAATATCTGAATAGGTGTTCAGTGGGGTCATGACAAGTGGTATTAGAGAATATTTGGCTCTTCACCACTACTGCAATCAGAATAGTTGTGGTGGAGGGCGCACTTGTTGTAAATATAATTTGGGCGCATGCTTAGTGAGGGTTTGATGGACTAGCCCATCGCAGAGACAACTTAACACAAACTTGGTGGTTTGTGATGGAAGTGTGGGAGGATTTGCAAACAAAATCGTGACTTGTGAATAGACTTGGGTGCACCCCTTGAATAGGTCAAGCGCAGAGTATGAGGGTGAATCTATAACTTGGGCAAGACGGACGAACACAAAACTTTCACAGAACTTATCACATACCCGATCGCAAAGTTGATCAAAGAATTTTGAAGAAGTCTTGAGACGAACTCTTGGGTTCCTTGGATGAACCCTTTGCAAAGTAAAGTGAAGATACTTGGAGGGCCATCCATGTTTGGGTCCCATGCAAATGGAAGTGACACTAAGAGGGAGCCTGAGACCGATAAATGAAGGATCGACTCATTATCTTGAAGAATATTGTTGAGCAGATGACGAACGCAATGTGCCACCATGGTGATGAGGTTGATCAGATGGACACTAAGATAGGAAATATGAAACATGGGTTTAATGAATTCGTTTGGGAGTTCCAGGCAACTACAAATGTGATTACAAACACCTTGACCGACGACGTTCAGGATAGACTCAAGGTAGTGGAGGATGCATTTTTCGTAGTCACATAGAATTTGAATGACCAAGATGACACCATCACATTGTTGAAACAAACTTTGTCTAACGGACAAATATCTATTATCGGGATGATGAGTATCAAGATAAAGGAACCTGGGCCATATGATGAGAATCACAATGCTAAGTTTCATGGTAACTTATGTTGGGACATTGAGAAGTACTTGGATTAGTTGAATGGAAGTTCATATGAAGCCAAGGTGAATGCTACAATGATGTTCTTGACAAGAACTGCTAAACTATGGTGGAGGAACTAGTTGGAAGACTTAGCAGTTGGGAGAATTGTTGAGAATATCGAAAACTGGGAAGAGATGAAGGAAGCCTTCAAGGAATAGTTTGGTCTAGGGAACCAAGCATGGATCACAAGAAATCAGTTGTTGGATCTCAAGCACGCTGGTAAGATTCAATCCTACATCAAGGAGTTCACGGGGCTCATGTTGGATATCAAATACATGTTGGAAGAGACATACTTTTCCACTTCATGAATGGCTTGCATCTATGGGTGCAGATTGAGCTGCAACGACAGAACATGCAGACTCTTGCAGCAACAATCATTGCAGCAGACAAACTGTTGGACTTCTAGGGTGAACCCAAGACAAGTCCTAGGAATAGTGAGGATGCCCAAGGTGAGAAGTAGAAACAAGGGAAGGGGAAGATGAAGGACAAATGAAAGATGAAGACATCCAAAGGTAGAAAAGACAATGAATGCCAAGAAAACAGACACAACGAAAGAGAATAAGTTAATTTCATGTTCGATTTGAGCCAAGCAACACTATGTGAATAATGTCCCCTTGAAATAGAAGTTGAATACTTTGGAGAAGGAAGAAAACCCATCTTTGGATTCTTACAGGTCTTGAATGTTGTCATGGAGGGTGAACCCACATAGACGCAAGAGCAAGATGAGACGAAACCTTGCTATGTGCAGGTTAAAATCAATGGGAAGTCAATGATAGCCATGGTGGACAGTGGGGTGACTCATAACTTCTTGAGGGAGGACATGGTGCGAAGGCTTGGGTTGTGACCTAAACCAAGGCAGAAAAACTTCAAGATAGTTAACACAAGTGTAGAGAGGGTCATTGGTGTGGCCAAGGACATCTTGTTGAAGCTTGGTGACTGGTGCGGTAGGATGAGTTTCACCATTGTTCTTATGGACGATTTCAAAGTTGTGTTGGGGCAGGATTTCATGAGGAAGGAAAAGGCGACACCTATTCCTCTCATTAACATTTTGGCCATTTTCTCAAGACAGACTCCATGTTTTATTCCTACCATAAGGAGGAAGGAAAGAGGCATGTGGATGTCTTCCTTACAGATGGTTGTTGTAGACATCCAGATCAGTTAACCTTGTGGAGACAAACTTGGATGATGTAGGGTGATAGTTGGACAATCTAACATAGAGAACGAAAGGAAGCTCGTGTCAGTGGAATGGATGCTTGTCGATGTTGAAGAGATATTTGGAGATATGGCTAAGACAGTGGATGGCTTGGTTGATTTCTATTTGAAGTTTGATAAGTTGCATCGAAGATCAGAGGAAGTCACAGAGATGTGGATGTCAGAGAGAATCAGGAACCATCCATGGATCAAGAGGAAGTGAGGGAGACACAACAACCTTGGTGGAAGAGAACCAAGGAAGAGGTTGATTCCTCCTCTAGCGAACTTGGCAATGGTGATGGGTTGTATGACCCTGAGTTAGAACGACTCATGGAGGAGTGCGAAGGAAAAATTGGTTCAAGTGTATTGTTGCTTATGTACATAACACATAAGTACGGTGACTCTTTGTCAATTGCATTGTGACAGATTAGAGATGAGGGAGATGGCCCAAATAGCCATGTCCCTTCACCTTCAAACTAAACTGCGGCACATTGGCCCATTGTCTCAATGGGAGGAAGTGAGGCCAATGGGGGCACCTTGAGGAGGTGCCTTGGTGAAATCTGTTGAGAACACAGTAGGTGACTTGACAGATTGGAGAAAATGAAGAGTTTCATATGTGACGAGTTTGTGGACAAAAAAGGGTGTTTGAATGTGAAGATGTGAGTTCTTGAGACAAAGACGTGACGATTGGACTAGCTACGCAATCAGCCTGAACTTACAAGGGGATCCAACACACCGAAGCATGGGAAGACAGATCAAAGTATGGAAGTATCAATAAGTTAGAGAGAAACGACACTTTGTAAACTCATGTAACTTCCAAAGGGGAGTTTTCCTTGATGACATCAGTTGAGGAGACAACAGTCATTGAGTGGTGATGAGATTTGGAGATGGGGTAGAGACGCCATAGAGATCCCAATGTAGGTACACAAATCCCAAGGCCATGACATGAATCCCGAGGCATATTTCACGGATTTAAATGTGAGTTCCCACCTATAATGATCATCAAACTTCAAAAAAAGTCATTAGAGAACAAACATCAAGTAATATCCTCTAACAACAACTTAACATAGGTAAATTTTATAAATTGCCTAAGTTTTCCATGGTGGGACAATGTTTACCCCTATTACATGTGTTTATGCTTAGGAAAAAAGGTATTTCCTAAGTAATTTAATTAAGATAGGAAAATTTGATGAATAATTGATGGAAAAGGGTAGGGAAACTTTATATTTTGACCCTTAAAAACATTTTCAATGGTGTATTAGGTCTTTTGCTAGTCCAACTAGCCTTTTTTAGCTAGTAATCTTGATTTTTTTGCACTTGTAATATTTTTAAGAGGGAGATTGGCTTAGAGTTACCACCTCGACACCTTTTTGTTACCCCCTTTCATATTTTATTTGATTTTTTCTAGTCCTTTTTCTTTAGATATGCATTTTTAGCATAGGACCTTGGGGCTAGGCCTTTTTGATGAGGTGGCATAGCTCTAGCCTTACTATTTTTTTCATTTTTTATTTACGTTCTTCATCTCTAGCCTTTTTGGCTTAATTTCTTACTTTTTCTTACATTCTTCTTCATCTAGACCTTGTTGGGTGACATTTGGTAAGTCAAATATAAGAAAGGATAATATTTATTTTCATGAATGGGATGGTAGGGAAGGGGAATGATGGAAATTGTTAGATTTGGTTAGGATGTGGACACACTACTTAACCATATCACTAGTAGTATCGAAAGTGGGAAGAGGGATAGAGCGTACTTGCGCCTCCCCGAAGTTGTGATGTGATTTTCAATGCCTGATGTGGTCACTTGGGTGGATATTATACTAGTTAACAAAGGGTGATGGGAGGATATAGGAATAAGTTAAAATAAATAAATAAATATGCACATATAAGAAACATAATTAATGTTAACTTCGAGATGAAGTTCCTTGAAGGGGGAAAGTACATAATGACCTATATTTGAGAACAAATATTAAATACTAGAGAAAGGAAATCATAAATGGATTTAAAATAATAATAAGTGATAACAATTTAAGAAAATAATAAACTAACCAATAAATAATAAAATAATGATAATAACAACTCGTAGTCAACTAATATATTAGTAAGTAAATTAATGAAAAGGAAAGAGAAAATACTAATTATAACTATGGGAAAATCTAAATCAAGAACTAGTAGTCAATTGATATATCAGAAAGGAACTTAAAGAAAAGGAAAGAGAAATTACTAATTGTAACTAATGGATCTTTTTGGCATGGATGGATTCTATTTAATAAAGGAAGAGAAGGAAGTGAGGGAGATTTTTGGATGAATGAAAATCTTGAGTTGAAGAATTAGAGGCTAGCATAGGAGGTTGATTGAGGGCTCAATGGGATGTCAGTTGTATTGATTGAGAGATTGGTTAGCAGGACAGTCATCCCCCACACATTGTTGTGGCCAATTAGATCAAATATTGGAGCATAATGGTTCTGCGTTCTCCACATTTAAGTGATTTTAACTCTATAATTTGCAGGTAATCCTCTCACTACCCCTTCTTCTAGTGGATTATGCAAGTAGAATTAATCTAACTTTATTTTTACTGTTAATGGTTGCAAATTACAATGTTTAATTTTTGTAATTTAGATTTTGTTTATTTGAGCCGTTACAAGTTGAAAGAGAAGGAGAAGGAATTGGAAAAACTCCAAGCAATTATCCAAGAGCATAGAGAAGAAAATACACCTTCAATTGCCACTATGAGAGATAACACCATGATTGAGACAACTCTAGTAAGCTCACCTTCAATAGAAATTTCATAATAGTAGCTTGGTGAATTTGAAAAGCGTACCAAAGGCATTGGATCAAAATTGTTAAGGCAGATGGTTTATGATGGACAAGGGATAGGAAAGAGAAGGCAAGGAATCCTAAGCCCCATTGTATTTGAATAGAGGGTCAAGCACGTAGGCTTGGGTTTCAATGGTAGAGAGAAAAAGGCCATAAAATTCAAGATCATGTTTGTGAAAGAAAAAGACATGGCGAAGAAAGAGAAGTAGTACATGAAGGTGGAAACCCACTTCCACCTCAGCCTTCTTACAATGGATCACACAAGGGTTGTAATGAGAATAGTTCAAAGACTCAATTAATGCTTTCAATTAGAAGAAGTAGCAAGTAGATCAGTCAGAATAAGAAGAAGAAGAAGTATTGTGGGTATCCATCAAGTAAGGTATCCATCAAGTAAGGCATCCCTTACTTGTCATTGCTATAGGAATAAAGGCCATAATGCCACCAACTATTGGTACTCATAGGTATGATAATTCTTTGGGAAGAAAGGCCATCGTGTGGCATCTTGTTGTGAGAATATAGCCACATGCTATATTTCTTCTAGAGGAGTAACGAAAAGAAGACGTCCCCAAACCAACAATGAATTTAGAGGCACAAGGAGAAAAGGACAATTTTAAATAGTCCATACAATAGTGCCAAGAAATTTTTCCACTATTGAATGTTGAGTGGTCACTAGGAAGCAAAGTGTTGGCCACTTCATCCATATCTTCACCCTAAAAACTGCACAATCAAGAGAGGAGTGTTGAGAGGGAAGATTGAAGAAGAGGAAGAGTTGCTTGCATCTCCAATCCAAGGAGAAGAAGTTATCCAAGGAGCTATAGCAACAAAAAACGTTAGAGACACCAACAAGATGGATAACAATTTGATGTCAAGGATAGCCACAATCGAATTGTTGTTTTCAATATTGCATGAGAAGAACCCCTTCTTGGAGATGTGCCAAATATTGATGCATATATGTCAATGACGTTCTTGAGAACTCCATGACAACTACCAAAGAAAACATAATGTTGGATGATGAATTGTGATTACATACAAAGGATTTCATCCAAATGACATTATTGTGGATATATATTTCTTGTAAGCATGCATCAACACTAGAGAGTTATTTCCATGCTGGGAAGCAATCGATATTAACAAAAGAGGGTAGACCACACTTCCTTTTGTAGGGTTTCTACATGAGGGCATAGCTATCCAGATCTCATTGAAAAAACACATACCAATAATAGACTTGGCTTCATTGACTTGCAGAATTCAAAAATGGATCTTTCTTAGAGATAAGATTCAATGAGAAAACATCGGTATTGTGGGAACAAGCAATCTAGAAACCAGAGCCACAACCAAAGCCAGAATAAGAGCTAATAGATAGAGCTAGAGATAGAGTCAGTGTTGTAGCTAGGAGAAAAATTCAAATCCATGTTCTAGAGAAGTAGATAGAAGGCACATTTGTAACAAACCTAGAGCCCCAGTCTGATCTCTAATACCACATTGTAAGACACCCCAGATTCACTTTTGGGAATATGTCATTGCAATTCAACCTTTGTATAAATAATATTTTTAAAATTATTTAACCCCACACATATGTTGTAATATACCAGATATAAAATGTATGCAGAATAGAAATAAAATGCTAGTAATGGCAAAATAACAGCAATATAACCAGAACATTCACCACAATAACACTGAAATGATATAAGAATAACAACAGAAATAGCACTTAGAATCTGAAAGCAATGTTCGTGGGCCTCTTCGAGGGGGAAACCTCCAGTTGAGCAGAGCTCTATTACAATAATATCCAAGCTAGGGTTCTCATACCCTCGACTCCTATTTATACTAAAAAGAAGCATCTAGAGGAAGATCCTTCTAGAAGCGGAAGCTTCTAT